>CAKAOJ020000032.1:415000-972500 GCA_916701645.2 Sebastolobus alascanus
TACATGTGGATAACCTTTCACACAGCTCCGATATTCAATAAAATCCAGTTAAAGGGGACATATGCTCATTTCCAGGTTCATAGTTGTATTTCTACTAGAACATGTTTACATGCTTTAATGTTCAAAAACACATTATTTTTCACATACTGTCTGTCTGAATATACCTGTATTCACCCTCTGTCTGAAACGCTCTGTTTTAGCGCTTGTCTCTTTAAGACCCCCCTCCTGAAAAAGCCCAGTCTGCTCTGATTGGCTTGTGAGAAAAATATGGCACACCTTTGCAAAGGTAGATCTCAAGCTGTGGGCGATATATTCTAATCAACCTGCTTGCGACATAGGAAGGGGAGCCAAATCTGATTGGCTTGTTGAATCACATGTTTTCTGATCAAGACAGCCCACGAAAAACTGACTGGGTTGTCTTATTTCACAGTTTGTGAGTTGGTAGGAGCTCCAGATACCCAAATGTATGTGCACAAGCATGATCTGTCCCCTTTAAACATAACATTTATTACATTGTCACTGTATAGTAACGGAGTCACTGAACTGTGGATAATCACTTAAACTTCAATATTGTGGATGCTAGATTATTGGAGGAATCAAAATGATCATGGTATTAAGGCACTTTCTCGTTTGCTCTACAGTTAAAGTTCAGTTCTCTTTATTTTAGAGCCATTTTTCTTGCAGCCTTTTTTTGTATTAGTCATGACAGCATGCAGCCGATGGCACACAGCCAAAATGACAGGACAGTTTAAGCAATTAATGCTCAAAGATATCAGCCAGTGAGTGAACTCATTTCAGATAAACTGCCAGTCCACCAGGCACAGCCTTATGATACCCTCTGGAATATCCCATCCTAACATATGCCTAATTGTTTACTACTGCTTGTTTACATAAATACAAAATGTTACAGGGGAGGAGGGGGAGAGGGGGGGGTGGGGGAGAGGAGAGTCAGTACACTATGAGACAGAGCCGCAGAATTAATAACAATTTGTGGCAGATAATTACTTATCAATTAAAGCTGTTATCCTGCCTAATTAGGCAACGTTCATTAAATTCAGCCAATTTAAACCTTAATCAAAGTTAGCAGGGCCTGACAGCTGAGCAGGGATCAGTGGAGGAGCGCCCCCCGGTGGAGGAGAGGGGTGTGAGTGTGTGTGTGTGTGTGTGTGTGTGTGTGTGTGCGTGTGTGTGTGTGTGTGTGTTTGTGTGTGTGAGAGAGAGAGAGAGACCGTTTTCAGTTTTATTTATTATTGTTTTTATTTTGTATTGTTCTAAGACTGGGTAAGAATGAATGGCTTTTTCATTTTTACATTTCCCATTATTATTATTATTGTTGTTGTTATAAGTACTAAGATCCTTTACTGAAGTAAAAGCAGTAATACTACAAAGTAAATGGTCTGTTACAAGTACTCAGATTGTGCCTTTCCAAATACTTAATTTCAAGTAAAAGTAAAAAATAAAGTAAAAGGGCCTTTCCAAATATTATTATTATTATTAGTAATAGTAGTACTATTATTATTATTATCATTATTATTATTATTATTATTATTATTATTATTATTATTATTATTATTATTATTATTATTATTATTAATAGTAGTAGAAAAAAAGTTCAGGGATCCTTTGCTGAAGTAAAAAAAATAACACTACAAAATAAATGATCTGTTACAAGTAAGAGTGCTCAGATTGGGCCTTTCCAAGTATTATATTAAAATATTATTATTTTATTGTTGGTGGACTAATGTGTAAGCCCGTACGACTTTACTAATTTTGTAAAATAAATGTAGAAGAGTAAATTGTACATTATTATTTCCCTTCAGTGTTTCAATCAAATGGAAATATTAAAGTAAAGCATGGTCAAGTTAACCTACTGGGGGGCCAGCACATTAACCCCCCCCCCCCCCACCCCCACCCCCCGATCCTCCCACTATCTGGGCGATGTGGGAACATTACATGGCCCAAGGTTTGCTATGAGGCAATTTTACTTAACATAAACATATTAAAGTAGGAAAATGTGCCAGTTTAAGCACAATATCAGCTGAAATAATGAGATTTTGATCCAGACAGGGCCTGAAGGTCGGGTGATAAAGTTGGACCCACATGAATCTTATCAGCTGATATTTTGATTTGGTAAAACACACATTATGCACATTTTTTTCAAAAAGTGACAGTTAATAAAGTTACCTGGAGATCCACTGATATGTAAAACATTAAAGTTACTCCAAACTTGAAGTTTCAAGTTTTCAGTTTTATTTTAAAACTTTGACCAGGTGCAGGTAAAGGTGTCGGGAAACAACAGTTAATAAATACCACTGTGTCAGTTAGGTTGATGACTTAAACGTTTCAAGCTTTGGTATCAACACATCAACACCCAGAATTTGATGTGTTGCTTTATCTTACTAGACTCTACCCTAATAAAATAACTGAAAAACAATTGCCACACAATGAACCTGGGCTATTGGGGCCCTTTGGGGGTCTGGGGCCCTGTAGTAGTTGTCCCTTTGTCTGGTCGGTAATCAAAGCTTTGAGTACAAGTACCTTTAAAAAGTGTACTGAAGTACAGTGTTTGATCATAAGTGATGATTATCATTATTATTATTATCATTAGTAGTAGTAGTAGTGAGAGAAGTAAGAAAAGGTCCTACATTCAAAATTGTACTTAAAGGAGCAGTGGGTAGGATTTGGCGGCATGTAGCGGTGAGGTTGCAGATTGCAACCAACTGAAACTTCTCCCGTGTTCCAAGCGTGTAGGAGAACTACGGTGGCCGACTACGGTACACTTTCAACAACGAGACCGCTGTTCACGTCCCGTGTAAAACCAAAAGTAAACGTTGACTTTACATTGTTTTACGCAACGTTGTTTTACTCAACGTTGCGTAAAACAACGTTGTTACACTTGTTACTTAACGTTACGTAAGAAAGTCCGCAAAAGGCGGTTGTTATTTACTTACGTAGTTACATTACGTAGTTACATTACGTAGTTACGTTATTATTTTCACACAATCCTTGATGTTTTTTCTAACCTTAACCAAGTAGTTTTGTTGACTGAACCTAACCAATTGTTTCACAACGTTAACCACGTATCATTGTGCGTTTCTGCAAGCGTGATACGAGGATGATATGAAATGTAATTATTCAGAAACATCGACATTCAACGTATCCCGTGGTTTGCAGAAACGTACAATACCAAAAAAGGTTTATGATGACTGGGTTGGTATAGTGGTTCATAGATTACGTTCTAATGGAACAAATCTAAAACTCTTAGAATCTGCAAAATTGAATATGTTTAATACATGTCTAATATCTTTCTAATATATTTCTCTTGTGTTGTTCTTTCACATAACTGAGACAATAGAAGTGTAAAAACTATACGTCAAATTATTCCTATAGGGACATACATGAGGGGGTCCCCTGTATATTGTCTATCTTGTAAGGTAAGAACCTATGGCCTAATGGAGTAAAAGTACAAGGTAGCAGAAAATGGGAATACTGAAGTAAATACTTCAAATGTGTACTTATAAGTGCATTACTTGAGTAAAAAGTTACTTTCTAGCAAGGATTATTATTAAATATATTACTTAGGATTACAAAAGCCATCCTAAAAATCTCCCCTCGTGTACACAGTGACTGGAGGTGTGACCCTCCTCCACCTTCTGCTCTGCCCCGTCAGCTCTTCACTTCCAAGAACTGTTGTGGCCAATTGACAACAAAAGCACACGCTTCTCTGGGCGCCTCGGCACGAGGAACGAGTTAATTAATATTGGCTCTTGTTTGGTCGAGTTAATGAATGAGTGAATTATGCACCTCTGGGACACCGCCTCCCCGATCGGTTTAAATTATCCCCCGCACCCCCTCTGCCGACATTGTCCTCCAATTTCCCCACTCTGATCCTGCACTGATGGGGTGCCTGTCACCAACCAGACCACCGCACACACACACACACACACACACACACACACACACACACACACACACACACACGCACACGCACACACACACACACGGAGGCCGAGGCTACCCCTGCCGTCTCCATCTGTCTGTCTTTGTCCTGCTCGGGTGTATTTTAGCTCTTTGTCTTCAGCACATTTATTGACGCCTTTTTTTTTTTAATTCAACGCTTCTGTTCGACCTCGCATCGTCAGCTCAGGGTGGCAAATAACTTCCATCCCATTAACTCATTTGAGAGGGGAGGCTAGTCAAACAAAGCTGGGCCGCAATCTGATCCTCACAAACACACACACACACACACACACACACACACACACATATACACACACACACACACACACACACACACACACACACACACACACACACACACAGTCCTGTTGGTCAGAGAGGAGAAAAAAAGATCCATATTATTTGCATTAAAAGCCTCGCACCGTGAAATTCATTTATAATTACAAAGCGGGGTGCTGTGTGTGTTATGCAGATCAGGGACATGTGTGTGTGTGTGTGTGTGTGTGTGTGTGTGTGTGTGTGTGTGTGTGTGTGTGTGTGTGTGTGTGTGTGTGTGTGTGGAGTGAATGGCTCGGATTGGTTATTTTGTGATATGCTAACACGGAATGTATGGTGACAGATTGCAATTATCCCGTTATTGTAATTGTCAAAGTCAATTCACTGCAGGCTGCATGAACACGACCTGGGATTTACATACGACTCACATTTGACCCTTTATTTAAACCTGCAGTTGGCAGGATGTTTTTGGCATCATTGGGCAAAAATTCCATAATAACCTTTCAGCATATTTTAATTTGAGTGTTCTGAGAGAGACTTTAGCCAATCACAGGTCATTTCAGAGAGAGAGCGTTCCTATTGGCTGTGATCCAGCTGGTGGGCGGTGCTTGGCATTTCCTCAACTGATCTCAATATGGCTGCCGAGTCACAAACTTTCTCATTTTACAGCTAATCAGTACACTACAAGATGTTTTCTGAAAGCATTTGAGGCTAGAAATAGGAATTACAGTAACAGAATATTTATTCATATTTGATCAGCGCTGCCTAGTTTGACCGTTTGATCAGAGTTTGTGAGTGATTGACAGCTGCTCAGAGACGGCAGGCTCCAGCTCAGCTCTGATTGGTTGTTTTCCTCCGGTCTGTTAAATCTTGCAGATGCCATTAGGAGCACTGGAGGACACTGGAGGACACGGAGGCACATGATTTTTTTCAGATTACCTGTCTCATGCACTACTCTCAGGATATAGTTTTATTAAAAATAACTTTTTTTAATCATATTTGCTCCATTTCTACCCACTGCTGCTTTAAATCTAGTTTTAAAACAGTCTGTGCTTTAACAAACACACGTATGGCTATCACCTCAGGATACACGATGACATGATGAAGGTTGTTTATTTATTAATGATGTAATAAGTGTCGATTTTATCTGTTATGAAATGAACATAATGCGTTTTAGCATCTGGTAAAAGTAATAATTTCAGTTTTCTGTCCTATTAAGAGAAGATTCTGCAAAACAGTTGCACTAACTGGCTGAAAATGTGCTGTAAATCTATGATAAAGCTACTGACTGTGAGTTTAAGTGTCATCACTGACATGCTGTGATGGGTGACATCCTTATTATAAGACTTAGGCTAGTTATCTGAAATAATAGTCTATCTCTATTTAATTATACCCCCGCGACAACATAGTCGATGGTTTATAGCACTCCGGGTGTCCATACTTCCATCCGTCCGTCTGTCCTTCTGTCTGTCCTTCCGTCCGTCCTTCCGTCCGTTACACTTTCGTTTCTGGAGCAGAACTCTGAAACTATTTAACTTAGGAACTTCAAATTTGGTATGATGGTTGACGAGGGTGGTGTCATTGTGCCTTGTGGGGGTTAAAAGTCCATGGTGCCCAAATTTTTGGAAATTTTGTCCAAAAACTGGGAATTTTCGACTTCAATTTCATTTCCGGAGTAGAACTCGTTCCATTAGTTCCAAAAGGGCAAAACCGTTGGCCCTACTTTAGTAGGGGTCAAGCAGTGAGCGGGGGTATGTGAGCCATGCTCACTCTTGCCTTGTTGTCAAACAAGCTATGGGCCTATACTGAGTATCCCGTATGTGTGTGATGAGGAGTTCATTGAGTTAAAATGCCCCTAAAATATCTCAGTGTTTCACTTACTGTATGCTCCGCTCATCCTCATGGACCTCCAGCGACCCCGTGTGGTGAACAAGGCGCAGAGCAGGTAATCTGCCTATCTGCATCTCTGTGTACACTACAAGAACAACAGCATAATAATAAGAATAATTGTATTTATATAGTACTTTAAATATTGCAGCAATTTCACAGTAAAAAAAAAATAAAAGTAGATAAAATCCAAAACAAAAGATATAAAACAAGACAAAATAATTTAAACATGGCCATCTTATCATAGACGATTCTTGATTATGAACAGACGCAAAAGACATTTTCATTCCAAACAACACATCGTTTAATTTCATTGAGCATCAACTAGAGAGAGACGGGAACAGATCAGTCACATAAGCTGACTACTTGCTGAGCAAAGTATGTTGCCTCCAGTATTTTATCCATGCTTTCATTATTACTATCATTGAATGTATAAAAAGTTAAGGTATGCATTGACTGATACAAAGAATGAAATGTTTTCCTACTCACACCACCAAAAAATAACAATGCAGTGCACACATCACACTATAGATGGCGACTCCAGTACAAGAATACTACCTGCATGGCCTGAGGTTTTCTGTGTGCCAGTTAGTTTGTAGTTGTTTGATTAAAAACAACTGTATTTAGGAAAATGCACCATGTCAGCGCAATATAAAACAAAAATAATAAAGGTGATAGCCCCCTCTACAGGACAGGATCACAAAATCATATATAATGCAGGACCTGGTTAATATTTGCAAATTAATTTGCAAATAATCAAATTACTAAAAAGCAACTGTACTACAGTAAACTTGCAGGGCTTTTGGAGACCCTGATATTTAATTGTTTTTTATCTTATTTTATCAGCTGTTTTATTTTCCATCTTGTGTTATGCTTTATTCTATTTCATCCTATTTTTCATTTTTTTATCTTATTGTATCAGCTGTTTAATTTCCCCTGTTTTATGTTCATTCTATGTCTATTTTGCATTACTATAAAGCACTTTGTGCTGCATATTATGCACATTGAATTAGAATGACATTTCTGGGAAATGGGTTTACTGACTCTCATCTTTGTATCTACATATGAAGCTACAGCTAGTAGCCGGTTAGCTTAGCTTCGCACAAAGACTGGCAACAGCTAGGTAACCTGGCTCTGTTACAAAGGTAACAAAAATCCTGCCAACTAGCACCCTCTTTAAACAACACGTTAAATCTTGTTTGTTTAATCTGTATATAAACTGAAATGTAAAGAAATCTACCTCACTTTTCTTAGTGGGTTATGTGCTGGACTCTGGGTAGTTGCTAGGCAGCCAGAGACTCCAGGAAATGAGTTAACGTTACTGCGCCAAGAAAAAGTCCGTCAAACAGCGAACTGTCGTTTTTATTGTTTATTATTGAGTTTTTGTGTAAACAAACGAGATGTACATTATTAGTGATTTGTAGATGTGCAGGTAGCTGGATTTGTTTTCAGTGTTTGTGCTACTAAGCCAAAGAGGATAGAAGAAAAGAAACGAAACTCTGGTGTTTGCTTTTTTTTTTTACAAGAGCCGCTGCCGCCATTTTTGGCTGAAAACGATTATTTTATTTATAATATGTTATTGTTCAACACAGGCAATTTCGATAGAATAGGAATAACTTAGTTTTACTTTTGTACCCTTCAGTTAAAAACAACATTTTAATTGTGTTAGCTATCAGATGGGAAGGAGGAAGGCAAGTAGCCTAAACTTATTTAAATGTGTTTCATTAAAGATAAAAGAATATACACTCTTATATGCCTATTAACTGATATTATGTATGACTAGCATTTCAACAAATACTCATCCGGGATTGGCTGCAGCTCAGTGAGGTCAGCACACACCTGCATCAACTTGTGCTTAATGAAGCGCTTGGTGTCTTGTTGAAACACACCGCCACAGAGAGTCTGCTGGTGTTGTCCTGTTGTGATGGCTGAATCTCGGAGGGTTCAGTTGACCACGTTGTCCTCTGATGATGGACCTTCATCCTCCGAGCAGCCGGCCTCGGCCCAAACGTCTCCGGCAGGTGTTGTGCCGGAGAAACACACCGGTTCAGACACCGACACCGACACCGTCCGACTGGTGCTCGCCTTATTTGAGCCCGATGACGGGAGCTTCCCGGAGTTCAGCTACAGTCAGCTGGTTGACAACCAGGTGGGATTTTATTCTGACCTGTTAGTATAAAAATGTTTAAAGGGGTCATGCCTCAACTTGTATCACTTAACACTATCTGCCAATTTTTTATTATATATTATATATATATAGTTTTTTTATAATTTAGCAAACACTTGCTGGTTACAGCTGTGCTTTTCTCCTTATATGCATTTCACATCAATATGATGATAAATCATAATGAAAATACTTTAAATAGGAAGTTCGTAGGAATTGTCATATGCTGTTGTAGTCATTTTTTTTTTTAAATATCTGATTGGGTTTACTTTTTTATTTAACCGTTTATCTGTTTTTCTTTTTCAAAATAGAAATAAAATAAACACATAGTGACTTTAGTTCAACTTTTCCAGTATTGCACTACTTCAAAATCTATCCACATTTAAAAATTTTGTGTGAATATTTTTTTTATTATTATATTTATCAAGTTTTATTTTAGTGCATTAAAACACAGAGAACCCTTTTGCAGTTAATACGTTTTGTATTAGAAAATACAAGCTTTCTTTCAACTCATTCAAGATTGTTTGGCCTTTTCTGTGAGTGATTTTTTTTTTGTTGGTTTCCACCAGATGCCTTTTTCCTCTAAAAATCCTCAAATTTGAATGATTGGAGACTGTATCACACTAAATGTAAAGGTTTATTTGCCCTAAATGGCTTCACAACACACAAAGGCCATGCTGGAAAACCAGGCACACAAAGCTGGCTGTAACATGACATCACTACATTTAATTATGATATGAAAAGCTAAAGCGTCCAGATTATTTTGTGAAAAAAAATGATACAAGCAAATCGTATTGACTTATTTCACATATATGTTTAGCTGTAATGAAAGTTAAATATCTAGAATATTCATTTACTTCATGATGGATCCAATCATAATCCAGCGTTTTTGTTTTTGTTTTACCTTAGACATGATTCAATTTCAATTTAGAGTTAATATCTGCCAGTGGAGTCTACTGAACATTTCATGTCCATGGCAATACAACTGATGTGAATTCTAGATTTACAAAATATTTATTACAATTTGCATAGAAAACTGTGATTATCAAATGATAAAAAGTGTCCGTACGTAATGTCCTCTGACAAATAATCTGTCCATGCTTTTTGCTTCATAATCAGTGCATGCTAAAGCTGAGCTAAAAGTGTGACTATAAGACGCAGAACTGTTTTTATTTTGTGTAAAATGTATGATTGATATGAGACTTTACATATTTTCAGATCAACCACACGAAAGATGAAATCCCACTGAGCAGATTTGAGGAGGAAGAAATGAGAGAGAAGGATGAGGTCGCTGCTATTTCAAGGAAGTTGGAGGAGAAATATGTGAGTAGGTTTTCTTTGCAAACCTGAGTTATTGGTAAATATAACTGATTTTTCAAGGGACCCTTTAGTCAAATGAAGACCAGTGTTTCCCCCCCCCCTCCATTTTGAAATGAACTCTGACTCTTCATCAAAATGATGTCAAATGACACAACAATATTTAGCATCCTCTCGTTGCAGGCTGGCAAACCAAAGAAGAAGAAGAAGGACCGCATTCAGGACTTGATTGATATCGGATTCGGTTACGATGACGAGGATTCTTTCATTGACAACTCTGAGGCTGTGAGTCGGTGTTAAATCACACATTTCAATAACCCCATAATATATTTCCTATATCAGAATCTTTGAAGACTTGTTGGGTTGTAGGAAGACGCAGTTTTGATATACTGTGTATCTAGGCCTTTGTTTTTACTGTAGTTAAGCTCACTGATAGATATCCTCTCTGTTCGAGCAGTGACGCATTGCGAGGGCAGGTTACTCAAGTCTCAGAATTAAAACACAAAGGGTCTGACAAAATGTCCTCTGCTCCGAAATGCGGTCGCTCTGTTTATCGGTTTCCCTTCAAATTTGTTACCAGTTTTGACGTTTAGAAGCCCGTCAAGCTGCCTCGACCTTTGCTTTGTCATATCTTAATATTTCTATTTTAATCAAATTCTAATATCGAGTCTGGCTGGTCTCTGTAGTACGACGAATTTGTGCCGGCCTCCATCACAACCAAATTTGGTGGATTCTATGTAAATTCGGGCGTGCTGCTCTTCCGCCAGGCTTCAGAGACGGAGGACCTCGCAACAGAAGAGGAAACACCTGAGCCCTCAAAAGTAAGTAGTGGATCTAAAAAAAAAAAACCATGCAAAGCATTGTACTGGATGTGTTGTTATTTTATTCTCATGGAACAGATTTCAATTTAAACCTTAACACCCACATAGACCCGTTTCTGTCTTTTTTTGGGAGGGTACAGGGGGTCTTTAGGAGGAGATAGCAGGTCAGCAGTAGATGTCACATAGAAGTGGTGTACATCATCTGAAAGCTGGGAACCTGAAGATTAATTTGAGTTGCAGCTCTAAATATGAATTAATTAAAATAAATTGTGTATAAGGGCTTAGAACATTAGGATAGAAGTTTATGATGGCCATTCCCATGCTCTATTATGTCCCATAAGTTTCAGCATTTTTTTGGGGTTGATACCATTTGTTACACAGATTTGGTGCTAAATTTAAAAATGTTTTACCACTTGAGAATTGATAAAAAATGATCAATAATCTCTCCAAAATACCACATTAAGACATCAAGACCTCAAGGAACACCATAGAAAAAGCCATGCTGTGATTTGGAGATTTCTGCAAGAATTGCATTATTGTTGATTGGATGGCGAGCACTTCTGTTGTGTAAACTGCTCAGAAACCCCCTTATTGTCAATCTAGCTAGGAAGCTCATCCATCCTCTGACTGCTCTAGGTCTTTAGTTTGTGGCTGTAAAGTTTCATGAGGCTGTGATTATCCTAGAAGTCACCACAGGTCATCTTATACAGTGAGGTCATGTTTTAAAAAATGGTCTTACTACAGTGAAATGGCTAATATGGGGACTAACATCTTCACACATGATTACAATTGGACTCATTGGATCCACGAGAGTCTCAGCTTTACAGTGATATCCAATTTATGTAATTCTAAGACTGTTTAGGGACCCCAGTATGCAGAAATATTCAAATACACCATTTTAAAATAGGCGAAAATAACACATTTATACTGCATGAAAAAAACGGAATGTTTTTTTGGCCCAAACTGCATGTGATTGTCATAAAGTGGGCATGTCTGTGAAGGGGAGACTCGTGGGTACCCATAGAACCCATTTTCATTCACATATCTTGAGGTCAGAGGTCAAGGGATCTCTGTGAATACGGCCATTCCAGTTTTTCCCCCACAAACATTTGTAGCGTTATTTAGCCTCCTTGCCGACAAGCTAGCATGACATGGTTGGTACCAATGCATGCCTTACAGTAGGTCGTCTAGTTACATATGATGCCAATATCTTCACCATTCACCCCACTTTAAAACTGAGCCCACTACAACCTCTTAAAGACGGGAATGTTTCATAAGTGATTGAATGCCAAAACTGTTCTTTTGTACCAAAGTTTTCAACACCTTCAAACATGATTTTTTTCTTTTAGAAACGTAAAGTCAATGGTGGACTGGAGAAGCCAAAGAAGAAGTGCTGCAGAGAAGGTGGAGAGCTGATGAGCAATGTGGATCCTAAGTCAAGGTGAGGCTGACCAAATGTTACCTCTTGCATAGAGCCAGTTTGACTCTGATGCTAGAACATTTTATTTAAAGGTCCAGTGTGTGACAATTAGGTGGATCTCTTGGCAGAAATGGAATATAATATTAATAAGTATGTTTTCTTTAGTGTATAATCACCTGATAATAACAATCGTTGTGTTTTCGTTGGCTTGGAATGAGCCGTTTATATCTACATAGGGACAGGGTCCTCTTCACCAAACATTGATAACTTTTCCCGCTTGGGCCGGAAAACGTTGCTCTTGTTACTCGCTCCTGTCGTCGCCGCCGCTCTCTCGCTCTCTTGCTTCACCACTCGCTTCCCTCGTACACACACACTCTATGCACTGGTTCTGCTGAAATGGCTCTAGAGAGGGACATTTGCGTTTTCACGTCGGCCACCGTAGCTCTCCAACACGCTTGGCACACGGGAGAGGTTTCAGTTTGTTGCGAATCTCTTCACCTCACCGCAAGATACCGTCAGATCCTACACACTGGACCTTTTTAATAAAAGTCTCACAATGATCTTCTCACAAGCGTTAACGTGTTTATCTTGTAGCACTTTGTCTGAAACTGCACCGGATGACGAGAAGATGATGATGATGAAGAAGAAGAAGAAGAAGAAAAAGGCTGCTGGCATACTGAGCGTCACCAGCATGTTGAAAAAGTTCCAAATAGAGAAGGAGAAGGAACGACAGAAGAAGGAGAAAGCAAATCAGAGGAGCGCTGCAGTCCTGGGTGCCATCACGATCCCTCTGTGCCCGGCAGACGCAGGCGGCGGCGGCTCAGGACTGACCGACCCTCTCCTCAGTTTAATTGGCTCAACCAATGACCACACTCTGATCCAAGCAGCCAACACGGTGGATTTTGATATCGATTTAGACTCTTTATTAGATGTCACTGAAGAGACTTCGTCACCAAAGACGGCTCCTCAACCCGCAACAGAGACGCAGCTTTTCAGACCTAAAACGGATGATCTGACCCCGTCTGATGCTGCTCCTCAAGTCCAACCTCCAAATACAGAGACCAACCTGCTGCTGAAGCCTCAGTCGGAGCAAAGCCAGCTCCCGTCACAAACCATCTCCACCTCAGCTCACCAGTGTGTCCCGCTGCCAGACGGACTTCCCCCGCGACTGGAAGACAGCATTCGAAAACTCATGGCGGTAAGATCATTTTGTTATTAGTGTATGCTGAAGCGAGGATTGTCTCTTTGTTGACAGATTAAACACCTGTGAATAGCATCGATTGTAAATGGTAAATTGCAGGATGGATGCACAGATGACGTGTGCTCGTTTTTCAGGTTGCCAAGACCTCGGAGGGAGAGTCAAAACTCAAGTTCTTCACTCCAGAAATCAACTCGATCCTGCTAGAGTGAGTCATCCAACAACACAGTTTTGCATTTTGGCAACTATTGTCTTAAACCAGCAGCATTCTGGGAATCATCAACCAGTTTATTCTACAAGATCAGATCGGATTTGTCCAGAATCCAGTTGCAGATACCAAACACAACTATGTTTACATGCAGATTAATATTCTACTATTATTCTTAATATGACAATATTCAAAATTTGATACGAGTCATGTAAACAGCATATTCTGTTTGGATATTCTGAATTAGGCCTTATTTCAAATGTGAGATATGCTGATATTATTCAGGTTTTAGGAGCATTCTTTGGATACAGCACATTTGTAATATGCGTCTCAAATGTGTTTCTTTGGGGGGTTGTGACGCAGGGCCTCTGTGCGTTGTACACAAACCAACTAGCCGACGGTTTGCAGAGATGCATGCCCAAAAGAAAATTCCACATTTCTGGTTGGAAGGAGAAACACTACTTTTAAACATTATGAAAGACTAAGATATCAACAGGTTTTTGGATATGCAAAAATATGGATGCCGACCCTTTTCAACTGTGGTTGAAGGGGTGAAAGAGGGAGGCTGTGTTCACACGGCTGCATGTAAACGGGAATATCAGTGAAATATGTGGTACACACCCTCATGTACCCTCCGGATGAATTGTAATAACTTTGATGGTTTCATTTTTTATTCAATGCCATCACCAGGCCAACATTTTTCCAATACTATGGTTTATGATCAAATACCTGCAAAACTAACGCCATCCCCATGAGCCTCAGCTGTACTGTGTGTTTACTACTACTTGGCAAATTTTAGCATGCTAAAAAGCTGAACTAAGCTTTTTGATTTTGGGGTGAACTGTCCCTTTTTAATACTACTTTTGCATACCTACACGCATTCAATCCCCCAGACTGGCAGGATAAATCTGGGTTGGGAAAGTGAAGAAAAGAAGCCCTTGCACCTCCCTCATTACCACCATCGAGGTGCCCTTGAACAAGGCCCTTAACTCCAACCGCTGCTCCGTTACCAACGGATCAAAATGCGGTTGTGGTTGTGTGAATGTGATCAGGGTGTTCCTGAAAAAGGTGGACCTCCCCTGAATAAGTAAAGGTGAAAAAAAAAAAACTCCCACATCTAGGTTGTAAATCAGGCTTTGAATCGTGTGTTCCTTGCTTTAGCTGCCCATAGTAATATTAATCACAGTTTTTACGTGCGTAGTTAAGCTCTCTCGCTATATGTCTTGATCCAGTATTGAGGTGCAGTGTCGGGAACAGGGCGTCCAGTTGCGCTCCAAGGTGTACACACACCTGTCGTCTTTCCTGCCCTGCAGCAGAGACACGCTCCTCAAACGCGTAAAGAAACTGTTCCTCGCATACATGGTGAGTGTGTTTTAAATGCTCGAGTTCATTACAGGTAGTTGTTCCAAGTTGTATATCTGCATGTGACTCGCTTCTTGAATGTGACACTGACCAGGAGGAGGAGCCCCCTGATGAGGAGGATCCCGTGCAGAAACTGAAGGAGGCCATCGGCAGAGCTATGCCCGAGCAGATTGCGTGTTTCAATGAAAACTGCCAAGTATATGAGCAAGTCAAGGCTTCAAAGTAAGTTCATCAGCATTTACAGTATCTTGCATAATGTAAAAAAAGAGCATTTCATTAACTTGCTTTGACGTTTACTGTTAGATTACTAGTGGTCGTTTTTACTTGAATCGCCACTTAAAAAAACACCACATTTTAGGGAGTTCTCTTCCAAAAAATGTATTTAATTAAAATGCATTTGCGCTCCAAGGTGTACACATTTCTGTGCATCCAAAAATTGCTGTAGCCTATACATAAGTTAATGCAGTGTGCCTCTTTTCGAATAGGGTTTGGGCTCATTGGAGATGTATCTTTATCTGTCAGGGCAACGGAGGAGGAGAAAGAAGGCAAACAGAAGGTGAATGTTGGCCCAGAGGACAACGTGGAGGAGAAAGGTGGGAAAAGAGGAGGAGGTCCTAAGAAGTCGTTCAAATGGAACGAAGAGATCAGGTCAGATACAATGAAGATCACTAGATTATGTGAAACTTTAGTTAAAGGGTGAGTCCATTATTATTTTTTGTAGGTTTCTATATCATTCTGTAGCTTCCCAGTGGTGATAATTATGTATTCAACCAAAATGTGAATGTTTGGATTTGAAGTATGTTGTAGCATCAAAAAGCTATTTTCCCAAGCCCCTCTAAAAACTTTTTCCCATGTGACCTGAAGTAGGTTTCAGCATGATGACACTGCTAGGTATACAATATATATACATCCTTAGTCAATGTATTAATGTCACATACAGCAACTTAAATGCCGGTCAGCATGCTCCCAGTTTGGAGAAGCTGACAGGAGTACCGACACAGAAGCTGAGCAATGTACCGCTGTGTGGACGCCACGTTAGTTCAGATCCGAAAGTCAGACAATAACAAAAACAAACTAACCGATCGATGCAGCGGTAGACCAACAACTCTAGTGTTCTGCGAGGTAAAATTACTGTTTTTGTGAATGGAGTCTGGTGGCTTTGCACGCTAGCACTAGCTGAGTCAACGTTAGCTGTGCTAAGTTTGGAAATAATTGAAAGGGTTAGTTTTTTTGAAGTGGGGTTGTATGTATACTCCTGTGTTCTGGAAGGTAAAATGACTGCTTTTGTGAATGGAGTTTTGTGGCTTTGAAGAGAGCGATATAACTGCTTCAGTTCCCCGACGGAAAGGGCTGTCTGACGGTGAGGTAAAGCGGTGAAAATATTCTAAATATAGCGTACACTTAAACTGATGTAGATTTTTTTTTTTTTTTAGTTGGCTTAAATACGTTTTTCTGCTGCTCCCGTCCACAGCCACACACTTTACCTCGCCGTCAAACAGCCCTTTCCAACGGGGAACTGAAGCCGTTATATCGCTCTCTTCAAATCCACAAAACTCCATTCACAAATGCAGTAGTTTTACATTCCAGAACACAGGAGTATACAGTACATACAACCCCACTTCAAAAAACTAACCCTTTCAGTTATTTCCAAACTTAGCGCAGCTAACGTTGACTCGGCTAGTGCTAGCGTTCACATTATTCATAACCTTATTGATTAGCTTACTTTGGAAACCTACATCACTGCTTTTTGCCAACGGCTGAAAAAAACAGAAAAGAACGCAGATGGACCCACCCTTTTATTAAGTAACCTGCTTTAGTTCACATTATACCATGTTTACTTTGTGTCAACATAATCATATTTTCTCTCACACAGGGAGAACTTGTGTAAGGTGTTAAAGCTGAAAATGGAGAGATATAAAAAGGAAAGTAAAGGGAGTCAGGAGATGGAGAACCACCTGAAGACCGTGTTAGACAATGAGATCCAACCGCTTTGGCCAAAGGGGTGGATGCAATCTAGGTATGTGACACTGGTGCAAGTTCGCACCTTCTGTTTCATTCTTTTAAAAGTTCTTCTTTACCTGATTGTACGTTCAGACATGCCCTTACTCGACATTTGTGTGTTCAGGGTGCTGATAAGGGAGAGCAGGAAATTGTTGAACCTTTTTGCGACATTACCGTGAGTACAATATACCTTTATATACATATACACCTTTTTCTCTTTTTATTTGTATGAATTTCTAGATGCAGTTAAAAGCTTCTTCTCTTATCTTTTTTTTTTTTTTTTTTTTCTTTTTTTTTAAAAGGATGTCCAAATACAAATTTACTTGATGTGTCATGTGTTCTCAGAGTAAAGAGGGCCCGGCCTGAGAAGAAGCAGCCATCCATCAGTGGTCCTCCCGCTACGTCAGATGGCGGCAGCGTTCTCCAGGGCCCTCCATTACTGAAAGGACTCCCCCAAGAAGAAGAAGAAGAAGAAGAAGACGACGTCATTATCGTGAGTTCAAATATCTCCAACTCTATGTCACTTGGTACTGAGAAGAAGGAAGCTGCTGCCTTGAAAAAGGCGGAGGGTAAAACAGTGGCAGTGGATGCTGGTCCCTCTACACCTGTGGAGGTCAACGCCACATCTGCTCCAACTCAGTCACTCCTGGATCTCCTCGCCGACCAAGCGCTGGCTCGGGAGCAACCGCTCCCCATTTCCCAGGAGCTCCTAGCAGCAGCCGTTGCAAAATACAGACGTTCAGTTCAGCACTGGAGCTTTGGGGTGGACACCAAAAGTCCTCCTCATCCTCCTCCGCCTCCTCAGTCCAGCCCCGTCGGTTTCCCACTGAGCGGGGTGCGTCACGTTGTTTTGCCCCAGCTGCTGCAGGTTGGAGACTTTGCCAGGCACATGGATGCTGACCATGTGCAGGTCATCTCTGATGATGACATCTCTATACAATGAGAACATTTACACGCAGTAAGTCTTATTTATATTTTGTTGTTAAAACTTTGGGTGATCTTAAAGTTATTTGCTTGAAAGGGAACTCCAGTGATCTAGTATTCAGTATTGCACTTCTATAAAGTTGGATGACTTACAAGAGACTGATTTTTTTTTTTTATTTATTTATTTTTTTTAAAGGGACTATTTGTAACTTATCACGCGCATAAATCTTAACGGGTCGGTATCCCATGCGCGCTCGCGTGTGTGTACGCGAGCGCGCAGCAGCGCTGCTCCTGCTGCCTGCTCCTGCTGCCTGCTTGCACACCGCGCTCGTTCTCGCTCGGCTCGCTCCAACTCCACGTGCACGCGCGCACACTGCAGAAGAGTTAGTTTAGCTCTGAGAATATCTAGTGAATGTGCAGTGGACGTTTTTGCAGAAATAAATGCTGCCGCTCCTCCAGACCAACAGAGGTTTCCCGTGTCTTGTGAAGTGACGGGGCTCCGCAGCGAGTTACGTTATCCCGACCGGGTGTCGGTGTCTCCCCCCCCCGACCGGGTGTCGGTCTCTCCCCCCCCGTTCCCTCCGCGGTCGGCAGGTTGAAGCAGGAAAAGACAACACTAGGATCGGCATTGATCCATGGAGAGACCTTCCTCTGGTCAGCTAACATTACTGCCAAGCAGGTGAAATATAGAGTGATATTGTGTGTTAGCTGACGTGTGTCGCCTCACTGTTTAGACCGGTGCTCGTTCATGTCAATGTAGCGCGAGCACAAGCGCGAGCGCGAGCAACAGGACGCTGACTTTCGTTGACATTGCGGCCACAGGTGTCGCTGTGAACAAGCAATTTCTGATTCTTAAATATAGCCCCTTTAAATGAATCAATTAAAGGTACTTATCCATAATCAGTGTATTACCTACAGTAGATGACGGTCGGCCGCCCCCAGTTTGGAAAAACAGACAGGAGTACCAGCATGGGAGCAAAGCAATGTACTGCTGTGGACAGGGGCAGCAGCAAAACATATTTTAGACACCTACAAGAAAGGCTCACCTAAAACATCTATATCGGTTTCAGTGTACGCTATATTTTGAATATTTTCACCACTTTAACTCGCCGGCAGACAGCCCTTTCCGACAGGGAACTGAAGCTGTTGTATCCATCTATGCTCTTGCCAAAGCCACCAGACTCCATTGGAAAAAAAAAAAAAGTTGTAATTTTACCTCGCAGAACACGTGAGTTGCTGGTCTACCGCTGCCTTGAACGATTAGTTTGTTTGTGCTATTGTGTGACTTTGGTTAGTTCGGATTCACCGAAGTCACACAATAACACAAACTAATCGATTGAGGCAGCGGTAGACCAGCAACTCACGTGTTCTGCGAGGTAAATTACTTTATTTTTTTCAATAAAGTCTGGTTGCTCTGGCGAGAGCGCAGAGAACGGCTTCAGTTCCCAGTCTCACGGCAAGGTAAACCGGCGAAAATATTCTAAAACTGATATTGATTTTTTTTTTTTTTTTTTTTTTTTTTTAGGTTTCTTTTTGGTGTCTAAAATATGTTTTGCTACTGCCCCCGTCCACAGCAGTACATTGCTTTGCTCCCATGCTGGTACTCCTGTCTGTTTCTCCAAACTGGGGGCGTGCCGACTGTCATCTACTGTAGGTAATACACCTGCTATGAATAAGTACGTCATACAACCCCACTTCAAAACACCTGAACTATCCCTTTAAAATCAAAGCAATCTACATTTCCCAGCCTACATTAGATTTGGTTGAAAGCTCAGGAAAAAGCTAGTCAGTAAATCTTTAATTCATATTTTTTGTGAAACTACTATTTCCAGTATATTATACAACATTTTGGTAATAAAAACATGAAGCTGACGAACAGCTAAATTACCATCAATAGACATTTAAGATGAAACAATGCAAAAGCAAAGCAAGTGAAGGGTACTATTTTTTTTGCTGAAGTACAACTCAAAGATTTTGTTTTGCAGAAATGGAACATAGAAAATATGTCTTTTACGCATTTGTCTTTTCTTTCTAGATGGGAGCAGTTTCCTTGGAGGTGCACTGGACACATGATGGGATCTATCAAACACAAACAGTTACGATATGTAACGTAAGCAGTGGAAATGAGCTAATATTAATCAGACAAGTTGTGGTTCTCAGTTGGTATGTCATCCGAGATGGGAAGTCATTTAAGGGATTAATACTTGTGGTTTTGACCCCTGAAAGGAGAAGTGGCACTTTTACCAATGAGAAGTGAACTGTCATCCCACCACTTATCTGTTTCTGATAAAACCTTGTGAGAAACATCAAAGAATCACCTGTGATGATGACCTGTTGACTGACTTGTATTTGTGAATGATTTACTTCGAATTAATAAATAATTATAAAGAGCTTATGGTGTGTTGCCATTTGTTTTTAGCTTAATTGTCTTGTGAGGTAGAGCGACTGAAGCAATTCTGAGCCTTACGTTTTAGATATTTGTTTGTGTACAGTCATAGTGGCACGAGTGCTATGAGTCTTTAAACGTATTGTTTAAAATAGCTATCACGGAGTATTGTCCACTTTTTATTCTCCATTACTGAAGAGCTACTTGCTCAATCAATGTTTTGGTTTCGGTGCAGATTTGAAGTTTCAGTCAAACTTCTCAGTCACGTTACCAGTTTCAACACTTTTTATAATCAAATTGTTTGCCACTCTTACATGATGACCGACGATGATTGACCTGCAGTTCATTTTGATTTTGTTATTGAATGAGCAAGGCAGTTGAAATCTAAAGCAAGAAAGTGCTGCTGTTGGACACAAGATAGTTCAGCATTTTAATGCACAGCAGGAAGAACGTAACCTTAGTGAAAGAAAACCTGGGGCCGTATTCACAAATATTCAGAGAATATTCTCTGAGAGCTCCTAACTTAGCCGAAAAAATGTCTAGCAAAGAGTCCCATCTTAGGAGAGATTTAGGAAAATGATCAGTGCAACTCTGAGCAAGGAAGGGACAGAAGCGTTTACCTTAGTGAGGAGGTGTGGTTGACCCTGCATTCTTTTAAAAAGGTGTGATTGGTTGATCAAAAAATAAATAAAACTGTACTCTTAGTGATAATGGGCTTAGAATGGACAGTGTAATCGATAGGCACAATCATAGAAATAAGTCTATTTAGACATGGTGTAATTATGAATATTTTATGTAAAGAACATCTCTGCTGAATAAACTGTAAGCCATACTTTAAAAGTAGCCTACAAAATGTTTGAAA
The DNA here is from genome assembly GCA_916701645.2 of Sebastolobus alascanus. Taxonomy (NCBI): domain Eukaryota; kingdom Metazoa; phylum Chordata; class Actinopteri; order Perciformes; family Sebastidae; genus Sebastolobus; species Sebastolobus alascanus. Next base: position 435,787 of record CAKAOJ020000032.1, read on the forward strand.
ACACAGGTCTACTTGTGCAGTCATGCTGATAGTTGTTATATTTACTTTCTTACATTTATTTACCATGCTGCTAATCTATTTCATTAACTCACTGTCATTCAGCATTTGTCTTTCCACCATTTTCTCCTATGCTTAAGAAACTCTTAAAGAATCTTTTAAAGGTAGGGTTGGTAGAGTTGTTATAATATATTTATGTTTTCAGAAGTAGATTTTGGTGGATTGTTTCGAGACGGAATAACAGAAAGTTCCCCTAGCGTCCTCGCCAGACCTGGTGGACATGTCGGCTGGATTTAACATTATAGACATGACCACTGACTATTTGTAGAACAATTTAGCCACAAATTCACAGACTGACCAGACACGGTCCAGACATATACTCGGTTTTGAGCGAGTCTTGTTGTATATTTGTTGAAATTATCATTACATCCCGACAGCAATTAATAAATCAAATGCTCTGACTAAAACAAAAGAAAAGAAATCTCTAAAAGTATCTGTGGCTGTTGCAGGACTCTAGTAAAGCTGTCCAATCATTTCATTTGCCAGTCTCAGCTGTGAGTACTAACAATAGTCATGTTCGTTGTTTACGCTCATAATGATAATTTTGGGGGAGTGGCTTTGGAGGGAGGCCTGAAGGGACAGTTTTGCCGAATCTCTCTAGATTTAGGGACTTTTGGAGCTAGTGCTGCTAGCTACGTTAGTTGGAAAAGAGATGGCAACACTGGGCTCGGTTTTTCGGTTGGATCATTTTTTAAATGTACTCAACCCTACCTTTAAAAGTCCTACTCCCTACTCCTAACAGTGTTTCACCTTTGGAGCTCTCTTAAGGGTTAAAATGCTTTGTGAATAACTTTTATCTTTACCAGCATCTAGTCTTAACTGTGAGGGGAAATTCTTAGAAAATGTCATAATTCTAAAAATGTTCTTAGAATTGAACCACTAGGAGCAACTTTTTGTACTAGGAAGCTTTATGAATACGACCCCGGGTGCTTTGCAATGTTAAAAGTGTAGTCACCCCACTGTGGTAGCTCTTAAACTACAGAAAGTGTAACCTATGTACACAAGACAGACACTGTAACATTGTTTGGCAAAGGGTTCAGACAGGTCATAGACATCCTCTCAAAAAAAGGGAGGACAAGGGAGAAAGCATACCACCTTCACAGACCTATAACAGTATGTTTTTCGATTATTAAGTTGTACAAGACGCTGTGACTTTCTTTCTAGAGCAGCTTTCAGATTACAAAGAGACCTAGTGGTAGAAAATGTACCTGGGCAGAAGCTCTCAAAAGGAGAACTCTGTCTGTTTCTAATAACACACAAATACAAAACTGATCCATTTGAGCAAATGGAGAGAGACACAAAACGATGAGTCTGCAGCAGGAGCCGTTCATCCAGACAGGATGGAAAGAGGAATCCCAGGTCACATTGGGTTCTTTTACAGCCAGTTCATCATCTGAATAAGCAAGACGGCCAACAGGAAATGTCTATGACAGCTGTTTGTAGCTCCTAGAAAAGGGAAGAGACAACTTAATTCCACCAATACATGATGACTTTAAAGGGGACATATAAAAACTCACGATTACGTGGATTACATCAGATTTGATTTTGTGGGGATATATATACGAATTACAGTGCATTACTTTTTGTAGTTATAGTTACGAACGGTGTATGAGAACAGCCTGAAATGCAACAACATTCATTTTATAACATTGCAGATAACACAAACCTACCACTGCCAGTGAGGACCTCCACCTCCACTGTAAAGTTTTTCTGTCCAAGAAGTCCTTTTGCAGAGACTGTGTATTTCCCAGCATGCTTTCTGCTTGAGTGAGTAGGCAGGGCAACCACCTGTCCATCCCTGAACCAGGTGACTAACGGTTGAGGGTTTCCTCTCACCTCACAGCTCAGGCTCTCTCCCTCTCTCACCCGCAGCTTTGTAGGACACACGAGCTGTGGACCAACTGAGAGAAAAGGGTTAATAAATGATGGTATCGCATCAGTGCATAGACTGGTGTACTCGCCGATACCCGATCTCAAATTTTGGACGGTATCGGACGCCATTCCAATACTGGTATCGGTATGGGAACAACTCTATCAATGCTGATAGGCTTTCGCGACAGCATCACGCGAATTTCTTGCTCGAGTTGAAATATTTCAACTCCTGCGAATGATGCAAATTTTGCATATTCGCATCTATTCGCCTCTTTGCATTGACTTTGTATGTACCGCACTAAAAGTTTGCTTTGCATTTGGTGTGAATGTCCCATTACATAGAGGTAGAAATGAAACACACTCACAGAGGATCGTGGCAGTGAGGTTTTGTGATATCACCACTGGAGGGAGCTGTGGTCCCTCTGGTCCCAGTTCTAGCTTTGCATCACACCAGTACTGGGCTCCATCGTCTTCTTTACTGGGGGTGATGTTCAGAGTGAAGATCTCAGTCACTGGTTTCTCCTCTGTGTTATTCTTGGACTGTCCTTGACCCAGTGCTGTCTGTCCTCTGTAGAAGGTCACAATGAGGTTTTCAACAGGAGCCACATCCTGTACTGTACACTGCAGAGTGTACTGTTGACCCTCAAACATCGGCCCAGTGTGATTAACAAAGCTGATGGACACATTATCAGGAGGCTCTGTGGAGACAAATCAACATATAAGCCACACATGAGAAGGATTCATTCTCTAACATGTCAGAAAAACAAACGTATTAACTCACTGTAGACTATCAGAGGGAGATCAATTTGGCACTGGCCTCCCTGTTCAGATAGAGCATAGCACGTAGGCTTGATGCTCCACTCAGTCATCTTGTCCACACTCCAGATCAGAAAACGATCCATCGTGGGTTCAGGAGTTGCCTGGAGTTGCAAAAGGTCACAAATCACAAAGCTATTAGGATTCTGTTTAAATGGTAACTACTATTGAATATTGCTATGTTGGTGGTACTAGTTTGTTAGATAAACCTGCACAATGAAATAAATCCTATCTTTGTGAAGCTTATAATGTTGGATATTTGTTGGCATTGATGATAATCATGTCTGTGATTATGTGCAGAGTGGGTGTTCAGAGCGTTGGCAGTTCAGATTATCCAGCCTTCTTGGAGTCTCTGGGTGTGGTCCCGGAGAGCGCACCACCTTCGTACTCCCTAACGGTCTTGACACACTGGGTGCGTGAGCAGCGCCTGGCGGCTGCCTCGCTGAAGTGCTGCGTGACTCACGCGTCAGTTGTTCACACAACATGTTCTACAACACTGTCCTCGCGGTAATAATAGGCAAGACCTCGAATCTCTAGAAGAGACGCAGCTGCCACGCAGCCGAGCTGCGCGTCTCACGCAGGCTGTGTGGCTGCTCTAACCTGTTTACATGGACGCCGTAATAAAAAAACAACAGGTTCCGCAGACGCCACGTGCTGCTCATGCGGGCGGTATGGGCACGCCGTAAGGTTTGCTAAGGCATTGAAGGTACAGTGTGTAGGATTTAACGGCATCTAGTGGTGTGGTTGCAGATTGCAACCAACTGAGAACCCCTCTGCTCACTCCTCGCTTTCTAAGACTGTGGTAACGTGAGCCGCCGAGTGCAAAACTATGATGCCGCCGTTCGCCTCGCTCAGAGGCCATCGTTACCATAATAACACTACTGGTGGTAGTACCACGGTTTTGCACTCTGCGGGTCACATTACCGCAGTTTCACAAGCTGGCCTTCAGGTACACAAACCATTCAGATTTGGCTCCCCTTCTTATGTCACATGCAGGCTATATATAGGTATACAGTACAGTAATATATCGCCCACAGCTTGAGATCTACCTTTGTAAAGGTGCAACATATTTTTCTCGCAAGCCAATCAGAGCAGACTGAGCTTTTTCAGGAGGAGGTCTTAAAGAGACAGGCGCTAAAACAGAGTGTTTCAGACAGAAGGAGAATACAGGTATGTTCAGACAGACAAAAAAAATGGTTTTTTTTAACATTAAAGCATGTAAACATGCTCTAGTAGAAACCCAAAATACAAGTATGAACCTGAAAATGAGCATGATATGTCCCCTTTAAGCCAACAGGGTTTTAATATATTAAAGAGCATTAATTCCCCTACCAGTGTTACTACCCAACCAAGAGGCGAAAAACCCATCCTTGATACAGAGCAGTTGGCTGTGACTGGATCTCCAAACCTGTGACAGGAGAGTTTACACACAATTAGGTGTCACTAATTTACACAGAAGAAACAAATCACCGGCACTCACAGATAAAGAGTCTTTTTTAGTTTATTTTGGGCAAACAAACGAACGTGTTTCAGCTATAACCCGTCATCAGCGACGCTTCTGTTCTTCTGTTCTTACCACTACCTGGCACCCGATACTGTTCAAGATTTGGAGACGTGCTAGCTGCTATTTTCTATTTTGACTAATTTACACATAAACAGGGAAAAAGTACACTTCCCAAACAGGTCCGTGGTATCGCAAAAAAAGCTAAGCAAAAGTTAAGCTAAGCTTATCAATGTAGGCAGTCCAGTGCTCTAAGGGTAATAGCCCTGACACACGAAGCCGACGGTCGGCCATCTCACCTGATCATTCCAACACACTGATATTTTCACAATGACATTGCCATTTGGAATGAAGCTAAGTGGTGAACGAGAGTGGTGTGAAAATGGTCAGCAAACGCTGCTTTGTTTGATGTAAATATCATAACAACGGCTTGTACTGTATATCCGCAGCGCTCGGTCTTCCGGTTTCCCTTTTTTAATGACGAATACAGACTACTGCAACCTGTTGGTGTGGAGAATTATTTCATCTCACGCAGGTGCAGAGCGTACATGGTGACTGGCCGTCGGCTGTAGTCTTTGCGGTGTGTTCGGGTGCAACTTCTTGGCCAAGACAAAGGCAACGAGAGGCGACGCAGCTGGTGGCCTTCGTCGCTGCCAGTTATTTGATGTCGGCTTGGTGTGTCTGGGCTTTAACATGCTCAAAACACTACAGGACTGTAAATCTCCTCCACTCCTGAGATTCTTTTGAAATGAAGGAAAGGAAGACACATAAGAGAAAATGTTATTTGGACTTTGGTTGAGCAGCAACCCTTTAATTACTGAAATAATCCCCAGCTCCTCCTGACATACCTGACTACCAGGGTGGAGGGTGACATTGTCAGAGGGCAGCCGACTTCTCCTGTTGCCTCTGAGACACTGAGAGAAGGAGAGGGTGGAGATGGGAGGATGGTTGGAGAGGGAGAGGGAGGTAAAATTTGCAATGGAAGAGGTGGAGCAGGCGTGTAAATGGAAACAGGGGATGAGGTAGCTGAGGTCACAGGAGTGGTCATGGAGTGGGAGAGGAAGAAAGACACAATAAGTCCACTGAATATGTAAATCTATAAATAAATATATCTTAAAAGCTCCCTCCGAATCATTGTGAAGTTTCACTATGCTCAGAATAGACACTAACAGGTATAGGCCTATGGTTATTTTTCTCAAAGAATACATAACATTTAATAATAATTCTCTTTAATCTTCCAAAGTATAATAACCTGACTCCACAAAGGTATATGTAGTTAAAGTATCTGTGGCGTTAAATCCAATTACAGAAAATAAATGCTGAATCTCTTCATATGTTTATGTTGGCTGTATGAACTTATGAGTCATTTCCCCTGTCTTTATATAATACAGGCAAGGGTCAATTGAATGTTGCCAACTCGTGAAATAATACTCTTTTTAGCTGATCTATTGTGAACCATTGTTTGGTAGCGCGCTGAATACACCCAGTGTGTTCCTCTGAGGAAGGAAGGACACCCTGCCCAAGTCAAAGAACTCGCTCCTCTTTTCTATGACCATTGTTCCACTGAATCCTGAGGTTCTTCTGCTGCCTATCAGATGATCTCACCCACAGTAGCTCTCTGGTGTGGGTGTGGGTGTGGGTGTGTCGGCATACCGGCTGTCAAAATGTATAGTTATGTTTCCCACATGCCAGTCTGCAAACTGAGTGAAAAAAGACGACTGCCAGATTATGTCCATACCAGCAGTCTCAAATATTCAATATTGTCAAAAATCAATATGAATTGATTTTTTCCTGAGTCACTTATGTACAGTGATGGAAGACATACTCAGATTCTTTAAAGGAACAATATAACAGTGCGAAAACCTGCATTCCTGCATTGTTCAAGTACAAATATGGAAGTATTCAACACATTCTCACTCCCAACTCGTCATGTAACGCCGCTGCAGCTGATCAGACTGCTGTCAGGCTATTCATTAGGCGTTATCAGTCGCTATAAGCACCATAGATGTGGGTCAGTAGGGGCCTACTACACCCACTAGTAGGTTTTATCATCTAATCACATAGTAGATCACCGAAAGAAGGTGTAAAAGAACACGACAGCGACCTCTAGCGATCGTAGTAGTTATGACAAGAGCAAAAGCGGAAGTCAGGTGCTGTAGTATAGACACTGTGAAAGGGTTTTCACCCAGGAGACTGGAGTTCGCATTCTGTGTAAAACCAACAATGTGTAGTTGTCTTTGTGTTCATAGTTATTTTAACCCAAAACAAGATGTTTTTCAAAAATGAAAAAATAGATGAAATGAAAGTGGGTTTTTTTGTTACTTAAACCTAAATATGTTGTAGTTTTGTTGCCTAAACCTAAAGAATCCTTTTTGTTTGTGTTCAGAACGTGACGTTTCATTCAGTTTTACAACATGTTAGAACGTGTTGCTTTTAAGTTTCACTTTCACTTTTACAACGTAGTAGGTGGAGTAGGCCCCTAATGACCCATATCTATGGTGCTTATAGCGACTGATAGCCCCTATTTAATGGCCTGATAACAGTCAAATCGGGTGCAGCGGTGCTTGGTGAGTGCCCCTCGGCATCGTAGTACGACACACGGGGTACCCCTCTTGCATTATTTTTGAACGGACCGGGGACAGCGTGTCAATATACGCTCGTTGCATGCATAGCGTCCTTTCAAAATAAACTTCCGTTTCCACAGGAAATTAGGTTTAGGCAACACAACCACTTAGGTAGGGTTAGGAAACGGACGTGGTTGACGTTAACTTAACTGACTAACGACTCACGTGATCAGTGACCGACGTGACAAAATAAGTTAACGTCATTTTTTGTTTCACACCGGCCACGAACACTGGTCTCCTGGTTGAAAATTTTATGTTAGTTTGACCCATCCACCACCCGCACTTAGCAAACTCTCATGCTATTAACACTACGTCACTTGCTCCGACTGTCGTATAATGCCGCGGGTGGGTTTACATTGGAGTTAGTTGATAGCCTGGTTGAAGTGACGGGTTGAAGTATTAGTAAGCAACATGTCATCATGCAGAGGTTCGTATGATATCTTACAAAAAGTTATTCCTCATTTTTTGTGTGTTCACCTACAAATGTCCAGCAACACGTCAATTTCCGCTCATTACATGCATACAGTCTTTTCAAAATAAACTTGTGTCTTCACAGGAAACTGCTTAGTTAGGTTTAGGCAACAAAACTACTTGATTAGGTTTTGGAAAAGATTGTGGTTTGGGTGAAAACCACGGAGTTGGCATTACTTAAGTATGTAAGTTACATGACAAATAAATCAACGTTCATTTATGGTTTCACACAGGGTATGAACAGTGGTCTCCTGGGCGAAAGTCTGGTGCTTTTTTCACTTACCCATCCACCCGGATCCACCTCCCTACACTTCCTGGTTCACGATTACGTGAATTAAATAGTGCACATTCATTTTGTGGGACATACTGTATATAGAAATTACAGTGAATTACTTTTTGTAAGTATAGCTATGACCGGTGTATGAGAACAGCCCGTAGTAGCAAAATATACTGAAAGTATTAAAAATTAAAGTACTCATTGTGCAGAATGGATGCTTTCAGCGATTTATTGGAATTTTGTATTATTATTATTATAACACCACTTTGAATCTACTTCATGAGGTGCTGGGAAATTCCATCTATTAACAATGCTTTCATTTTTATGTGATGATATATTTTGTTTGAATTTCGTTGAATCTGCAAAGTAACTAGAAACTATAGCTGTCGGATGTAGTAAAAAGTACAATATTTCCCTCTAAAAACTAGACAATTTGAAGTATAAAGTGTCATAAAAATGGAAATACACTTACAAATACATCAAAATCATACTTAAGTACAGTAAATGTACTTAGTTACTTTGCACAACTGCTAGTATTGTTATATGCTATACATGTACTGCAGAATAAATGCCCTCATAGTGATGTATTTCCCTTCGTGATCCTTTCTACCTGTGGTTCCCAACCTGAGGGTCAAGACCCCCCACAGCGTTCCTACAATAAATCTGAGATCAGATGATTTCAGATAGTGAAAAAGAAGAAAAAACATCACCTCCTTAGTCCTCTAAAAATGTTTGAAAATATCACAACCTTTGGTTGAGCTGCTCACACTTCACTGACATTCACAACCTGTGACGAGGGGTCGCAAGTACTTCATCCCTCGCAGCAGAATGTACTGTGAGGGATCACAAGCCAAAAAAACTTTACTGTTTCAAACTACCAGTCGATATCATCCGCTCTACAAATCCACATTGAGCCTTTCGTCTCATTGTACCTGCCTAATATAGCATTGACCTGGCTGCCATTTCACTTACCTGAGCCAAACAGGCTAAACAGCAGAAGCGTGATTGGCCGTCCAGATGCACACATCCTTCATCAGGTTCACAATACTGGCTGCTGATGTGACGTCTCTCTCGAACACCGGTCAGGCTACTGGCTGTGTTGTGCTGGCAGCGACACGGCCTGAGACTTGTGAGAAATCGAGGGGAACTTCAGGTTTTTATGGGAGTGTGGGTGTGTATGCATGTGCTTTTTTTTTGCATGTGTTTTCGGCGTCTGAAGCTGATGATCAGGCGATTCCTTTGCTGTGGCCTCTGAAACCCACCATGGGCGTTCTCTGTTAGTAAATCAAGAGAGGAAGGAAGGGAGGGTCAAGAATAATGCAGTGTAGTGTAGCACAGAGGGCACGAATGAGTGTGTGTGTGTGTGTGTGTGTGTGTGTGTGTGTGTGTGTGTGTGTGTGTGTGTGTGTGTGCTGCTGTAGAGATTTTGAGAATACAAAACAGCAGACTCAAAGATGTGTTATTATAGAAAACCCAGTATGTGAAATTTCAATGTTTCTCAAATCTACCATAAAGCCGTACTGATGCTTTGTCAGACCCCTCAGCGTCCCTTTTTGGTTGCTGTAGACACATGCTTAATGTTGTGAGTTAAACAAAAACACTTGCTTAGGTTTAGGCAACAAAACCACTTAATTAGGTTTAGGAAAAAACAACATGGTTGGGCTTAAAATTACTACGTTTGTAAAGTGAAAATGTGACTGGTCGTTGTGAACACTCGCAGGCTGTTCTCATACTCTGTTCGTAGCTATACCTACGAAAAGTAATGCGTTGTAATTCGTGTATATCCCACAAAATCAATGTGTGTAATTCACGTAATCGTGAACAAGGAAATATAAAGAGCGATGAACGCCGCATAGAGAGGAGGTCGGAGTGGATGGGGGTCAAAAAATACCAGACTTTCGCCCAGGAGACCGGCGTTCGTGTCCTGTGTGAAACCGAAAGTCAACGTGGATTTATTTGTTTAAGTAACGCCACTTCCGGAGTTATTTTAACCCAAACCACGATCTTTTCCTAAATCTAACTAAGTAGTTTTGTTTCCTAAACATAAGGAAGTTGTTTCCTGTGAAAACGGAAGTTTATTTTGAAAAGACTGTATGCATGTAAAAAGTGGAAATGGACACGTGTTGCTGGACATTGGTAGGAAAACGAACGAAAAAGGAGGAATAACTTCTAAGATGTCATACGAACCGTTGTATGAGGATACGATGACACGCGACACAAACGAACGGCTGATTGTAAAGTGAAAGTGTAACTTAACGCCCGGGACACAAACAGTAGTCTCCTGGATGAAAGCCCTGCGTTTATTTGACCCATCCACCTCCACTCCCGCCCGTCCTGTGTGTCACCACACTCCCTGACCACTTTGTCTGAGTGTTTACTGTTGCCGTGGATAGGTTTACATTGTAGTTAATGGAAAGCCTGGTGCGTCTCATACCGGTGCCAAAGAGTGCCTCGTATCGAATGCCGACGGCCGTTACAAAGCGTTGGTAATTGACGCCCTGGGAATGAGAATGGGCTGATATTGCTTTAAAAAAAATCATGGCAGTCCAGTTAAAATCCTGTGTCTCCATATTTTTCTATCTCATACAGTATATCTCCCTAAAGCTGCTCTAATCAATATTTCTATATTAGCAATGGAAAAAAACAACAACTGTGTATGAGAAGGATGCAGTATTTTAATACTTACGTACAATAAATATCAAACACTTTAAGACTTTTACTCAAGTAATCTTCTATAGGCGATTTTAACTTCTACTAAAGACATTTTCTGGTTAAATATCTGTACTTTTACTCAAGTGTGGCTTTCAGGTACTTCATCCACCACTGTAGAGGAGAAATGTCTACCTGAGGAGAGAATGAAGTCACTTTCCCTCTGTGTGTGTTGTAATCTGAGCTTGTCCGTGCTTTATTGACAAAGCAGAATCAGCTTCATGAGGTGATGTCAGTGGATAATTGTGGTGAAGCCCACCCACAAAAATGGCTGGGCCCCTGAAAAGGTCCAGTGAATGGGCCCTTCCCAAATCTGCTTCAGTCATATCAACCCATGCTCGTGCTCTTTGTCTCCTACTAAACACATACATTGAAACTGAGAGAGACTTACTCAGGCATAGCAATCAAATTCACTCCATCATTAACTAAAAGTGAGTTTAAATCAGTACATTTCTCTGGTCATGTGGCCGGCCATGCCTTTTTTTCTGCAATGGTTGCATACATTTTTTGCTACATTTTACCAAAGCAGCAATAAGTACAATGTTTATTTTAGTTGTTTTAATAAGTAACGGTGAATATGTTGTTTCAAAATAACATTTGGTTATCCTTGATTATATTTAGGATGAGCATGATTATTGTTGGCCTCCGTGGGTCCCCCCTAACGGCTGGGCCCCAGAAAGCTTTCCTCTTTTCACCCCCTCATAATGGGTTAGGGTTATGGTTTTATGAGTAAGGGATAATGTAAAGCTAGCGGGTCATTGTTGTGAAATAAACTCCTTCAGGGCGATGAGACGCTGTGCGTCAGGGTGCAGCATCGCCCTGAAGGGGTTTATTTCACAACAATGACCCGCTAGCTGTACATTATCCCGCTTATTACACGGCTACTTACTTAAGAAATCAATAATTTGACACAAAAACGGTCCAACATCAGAACTGCGCCCATAGCAACAGTCTGCTATACATAGGAACGGTCTGCTATAAAGAAATAACAGACTGCAGAACGCCGTGATTGACCAATCAGAATCCAGTATTCAACACAGCCGTGTAATAAAAGGGCAATAAATTCTCTCTCTCTGGCCTTCGCTCTGTCTGTTCATTTTCAACCTTGAACTATCAGTTCACACCCATGTTGACTGTTATTGCTGTGATGTCAGAAATCTTCCCGTCAGGAAGTTTGAAGCTGAAAGTATCGACGAGACTTCAGGTGTGCTCCAGTTTTCAGTCTGCTCTCTGATTGTTGGGTTTTTGGTGAGACATTCTTCAGGTAGGTGCTCTGTGATTTACAGTATATTTCTGTCATCATTGATTTTAATGGTAACTGTTGAGCAGATAGATTGGTGAGCGAGCTGTGCTCCTGTAGGATACTGGGTCTATCTAGGCCTGCATTTATCTGTGTGTTTGAATCTTTTGAGAGACACGTGGTTTTCCAAGCCAACGACGCTGAAGCTCAATAACCACCTGAACCTTATTAATCTCATCCAATAAAATGCTCTTTCCTAACTAATGTCCCCTCTCCTACCTGTTCAGTGATTAGACATGCTGGTGCACCAGCTGCTCTTGGAGACTCTGGAGGACCTCAGTAGCGGTGATTTCGATACATTTAAGTGGTATCTCAGTCTGAAGATACCCAGGAGCCATCTGGAGAGCCCACACCAGCACAACACTGTGAGTAAGATGATTGACCGTCACGGTGAAGAACTGGCTGTGAACATGACTGTTGAGATCCTGAGGATCATGAAACACAACAACGCTGCCAAGAAGTTAAAGAAAAAACACATAGGTACAGTAGAACAACAAGTTTGTGGACGCTGTTTAAGATTTGTTACATTGTGTCTCTTACTGATTGTCTGATCTTTATTTCCCAGAGGGAGCAGCAGCTCTGGAAAAAGTCTCTCGTCCACTTGTGACCTCCTCGTCTGCTTCGGTTCCAACTGGTCAGAAAATCTTTGCTGATGGTGCACTTGGTGCCATCGCTCCTCGGGCCCCACTTGCCAGTAATGGACATGTGATTATCAGTGGTAATGTTGGTGGTAATGTTGACTGTGATAATGGCAGTAATGGTAGAATGATTATCAGTGGAAATGTTGGTGGTAATGTTGGCAGTAATGTTAGTCGTCAAGCCCCAGCAGTTTACCATTACCACTATTACAGCAACAAGTAAGCAGACGACAGGAAGTGTTCTGGGAAATTAATGAGGTAATTTTCTTGTCATGCATTTAATGTTATTTCAGTAGAAATTAAGTGAGATATCATATGAATCATGATATAAAATTATTCAACTGAAAGGTACCACTAAAGCAGCCGTCATCTCTATAAAGTGATGAACACGCCCCAGCACGGAAAATCACAAAAAATGTACATTTTCAAACCCTACTTATGGAAAGACATTTTCAGTGACTTCGTGGGTCACAAACCATGGTAACAACAAGGCTGCAGTCCTTGTTACTTGACTTGCACAGCATTGAGTTTGTTACTGTACCAAAGAGTATAGAAGCAAAGAGACAAAACTCTGATGCTTTTTTGACAACAGCCTCTAGATGGCGCTACAGTAGCACTGCTGCCATTTTGGACTGAAACTGCCAATGAGTCTATGGCCATGGATCTATAAAGAGAGGTCTGTATATCAGGGGATCATTTTTTTGAGGTAAATCAATTTCCCAGTATGAATACTTTAATAGCCCTTATTTAAATCATTATGTCCTAAAAGTTGTAAAATTAACCAACAGCTGAATCAAGAGCTATTTTCCTCGGCATAATTAACGTGCATCAGACCCACAGGACTGCACCGCCATGCACGCTCATATGACATATCTGGTTCTGCTAGCTGTATGCGGCTGTAATAATGGATATATTGGCTGTAATTCATTACTTTTATTATGTTATAATACACCCATGGGCTGTATGCTGTAAGCCTGTACCGTGGTGGATGTATTAACGTCCCTGTTCCCAAACAACTGGCTATCGGCCAGTATAGCTAGTAGTGCTAGTAGCATGATATTAACAGAATTTAATGTAGTTGTAGCTATTTACTAACACGCAGGGCAAACGCACAGGACACAACCTCTTATACATCCATGGTCTGTGCTTTATTGGACATTGATTCTGGAGGTCCTTGACATAAAACAGTCGGAGATTGCTCTCAAAATCTGTGTGCTGGATTTTTCTAACTTCCATTTATGTCCATCGTTCACTTTATGCTCAAAAAGGTTAAATAAAATAAGTAAGTAATTATAGTATGCATATTTATAACATTTTTATTGTTCAACACAGGTCATTTCGGTAGAGACATTAAAGTTATGACAATAGAATAGAAATAATTGTTTTTAAAGTTTGTACGTCACTTTGTAGGCGGACGTTTTACTGGCGTCTGGTATCGTTTTCAGTCCAAAATGGCGGAAGCTCTGCTGTTGAGGGCTGATGTTGCAATGGAACGAACAATTGGCTTTCACTTCTTATCTATATACGTTCTTTGACTGCACTCATTTCCTACGTGTTATGAATAAAGATGCCTAAAAAAAAAAAAAAAGTAGCATAAGTGCAGTTGAATTCTCTGAGCACCGTGATTGTCTTTTCATAAATGCTTATGAATTCTCCTTCACATCTTTCATTGACCTCATGACGTTTTCCATCGATGTCAAGAAAAAAAAACAGAATGTAATTTTTTTAACTATTCCCCAGCAGCCAAAGTGTGTTCCAGCCATGGTCGTCACTTTTTGTGTGTGTATTTTGTTTTTGTTTCTTTCTGCAATTCTTTTCTTTCCTTTTTTGTTTAAAATGTATTTAATAACATCATTTGTTATGTATTATTTGTTTGGAAATTCAATGACACCGTACAGGGGAAAAATGATGAGATTATGAGATATGAGGCTAGATATTTTCTTGTCTTTTCTTTATCATAAAATCAAAATACTGCTCTAATGTTGTCTTTTCTCCAATATTGTTTGACTTTTCAAGTAAATTGAGCAAATCTACACGTCTGAGAAGACAGTTAAAATATTTATCTATTTATTGATTATTTTTTTTAATCTGGAGTGATAGTTTGTGACTTTCAAGAGAACCAAACTAATGCCACTGACAGTGTATTGCACAACATCCCGCCTCTTCTCTGCTGCTGCGCTCTGAACATTTAGAGCCAACTTCCTGTTTGGCCGGTTGAAATCGAAAGTTAAAAAATTTTCGCAATTTTCTGTGCATTGTCTCTCGGTGATATACTGTCGAGACTGTTGGTGACACGGTAAGTCCTTCTTGGATTGGAAGTAATAAATAACTACTAATACATAACTGTGGTTCTGTTGTGTTGCAGCCTGCTGGTTCCACACTCAGATTAAATGATTAAATTCACAGCAGAAGTTTGTAAAACCTGCTGCGCCTGTTGACGCTGTTGTAACACTGACTGTTGTTTACTGTAACTCTGTCGGGCTTTTAACGGCGGCTGTTTTCAGATTTATTCATTTAAATCATTGACACTATTCATTTCTTATTTGCACCGCCGAGAGTGACTGCCCGTTTGTTCATTTCTTTTTTCTGTTGTAAAAACATTTCAATAACGCGGTAACTGTTTTTGACCATAGAACAAGTCGTTCTCAGATCCAGATGTGAATCCAATAATGTTTTTAATGTGTTCCTTCTAATTAGGCACCCTTTATAAAAGGGTTTATGAACTCTAATGAATGGCTTTATTAATGTTCAAACATAATTACTAATGCTTTATGGATTGGTGACTGTACTCTGAGTAATTGATAAGAACAAGTTGTGAGTTGCCAGGTTGTGGAAAATCCTCCATCAGCGTGTGTCTTTTTAAAGTAGCTCTTTAAAGGAGCACTCCACTGCTTTTAAACATGAAGTTCAGTGTTCTCATCATCACGGGGAGGATATTACTCAAAACAGTTGTATAATGTAAACAAGACTCGGTTAAAACCGAGTATATGGCTGGACCGTGTATGCTCATTCTGAATTTGTGGCTAAATTGTTCTACAAATAGTCAGTGGTCGTGTCTGTAATGTTAAATCCAGCGCTACATGTCCACCAGGTCTGGGGAGGATTTAATAAGCGTTATCAGTCCAAAATGGGGGCAGCGGCTGTTGTCAAAAAAACACAGGAGTTTCGTCTCTTTGCTTCTGTACTCTTTGACTATAGGGGACACGCTGCTCCACTCAACTGGCCGTTGAAGCGGTGACGTACCCTATCGTGGAAAGCACCTGATTGGTTGCTGGTTTTCTGCTCGCCGTTTGAAACAGGAAACAACATGGCGGCCTGCTCATAAACTTTCTGTTATTCCATCCAAACAATCAACCAAAATCTACTTCTGAAAACATTTTAAGTGAGAAACAGGCTATGCCACTGCTGAATCTTGGTTCATTTTAGAACTAGATCGCCTAGTTTGACAGCTTGGTCCAAGTTTCGTGAGCTGGACGTGTCGCGCTGGACGTGCTCATTTGCATAACGGACTGTTCCTCGCCTTTTCATTTTGAAAGAGCAACGGCCAATGAGGAAACTCCAACACTCGGCCGACCAATCGTGTAACTTCATCACTCACTCAGTGACAGACTTTAGTGTTTGTAGGGCTGGCCCTCTGCAGTCCAGCCAAAAATAACCCCCATGGATGTCAAGTGATTGCTTAATTAAAAATGCAAAGATGTGATGGACATTATGGGAAATGTAGGATGGAGTGGTTTTGGAGCTTGACCCATACCGCGGACTAAAAGTAAAGAAATCTTTTTTAGATCTTGTGAGTCCTCCAACTTAATAAAAGATAATATTAAATAGATGGAGTGACCCTTTAGTAGGGATGGGTCTTGATCTTCAAATTTTCGAATAATCATTAAACTATAAAAAAAAATAGGGCTGTCAAAGTAAACGCGATAACTCATTAACACAAATTAATTTTAACGCCACTAATATCATGAACGTACTGTATTAACGCAACTTGCAGTTTTTATACAACCTCTTAAAAATCCGACCCAGCCGCTATTCGATCTTTCCAAGGTTGTAGCGGGCTAAAGCTAGAGTGAAGATACAGGATATGAAACTAGAAAAACCTAAGAAATCCATTGGTACCAACCATGTCATACTAGCTTGTCGCGAAGGAGGTTAACTAACGCTCCAAATTTATACCTGATCTGTATCAGCATTATTCATTTATTTATACTATTAGGTGCAGCCCTAGTCCAGCACATAACGCCCCGTAAAACAATATGGGAGTGGTAATAATCTTCTCTAACTTTTGGCAGCAAAGTAAATAAGAGTATTGTTGAATTATTCCTTTAACATTGAAGGCTAATCTGGAGACTAATTTCCCCTCTTCTACCCGCTCAGTGAGCAGCCATGCCGGTTCAACTGCTGCTGCTTGACACTCTAGAAGAGTTGTGCAAAGATGACTTTGGAATTTTCAAGTGGAACCTCTCCTACAACATGCTGGACGGCTGCAAACCAATTGCCGTGTCCCGTCTGGAGAAGGCAAACCGGACGGACGCTGTGAGGAGGATGATCGAGAGCTACGGTGCAGACATGGCTGTGGAGATCACTGTTGTGATTCTAAAGAAGATGAGCAACAACGATGCTGCAGAGAGGTTAAGGAACAGATACGCAGGTGCAGTGGATCTTTCTTTAAATTCACTTATGAGTCAGTAAGCAAAATCTGTTACTCCCCTTTTTTACATGATTCTCTGCATCTTTATCTTTTCATCTGCAGAGGGAACCACCAACACCTCTGCTGCGGCACCTCCTGCTGCTCCTGTTGCACCTCCTGCTGCTCCTGCCACAATGTCGGCTCAGCAAGGAAGTGTGATCATCGCCCCGACAGTCGCCGGTGGCACCTCTGGGACATGGAATATAACCACCACAATCAATAAATAGACTCATGAAACACCACCAGACCGGGATAAGGGATTAGCCTACACATTCGATTTTTTTAGGGCTGTCAATCGATTAAAATATTTAATCGCGATTAATCGTAAATTAATCGCACATTTATCCATCACATATCAATTTTCTTGTTGTCACCAATTACACCTGACGCTGTTTTTAAGTCTCACAGAGCAAATCCAAGTCTAAAGTTGACCAAATCCATTACAATGACATGACACCAGATCTGGCAGAATATACGTGTTTAGACTACTTCAGTACATTTTAATAGAATTTTTATATTTTAAAAGGTGCTAGAACATGCTTTATTCTAAATAAACAACAACAAAACAAGGAGTGTACCTTTTTAACACTCCTGTAAAGAGTATAGTGATAGTAAAGTCTCCCCTTTATATAGTGATAAAATATTTGTGTACTCGTCGTACCCTTTGCTCTCACAGAGTCTCAGAATAAAAAATGTGTAAAGTTATAATCTGTAAAAGTTCCGTCCTGTGCGGGAGAGGCTCAACTCCTCCAGTAACAATGACAATTTTTATATAGCCTACAGTAGAGAGGCAAATACAGGGTGAGTATACTGAATTGATATTGCTGAAAATGCAGTCCATAAAGACTATCAAAATGTGTTTTAATATAATGAATATCTTTTTTAAAATACTTTTATTGCAATGCAATCATGAAGATGAGATTTAGCTCCGTCACTAGCTTGTCATGTCCACCTGGCGTCAGCAGGTGGAGCCACTTTGATGTCACATCAGGTTTCTGTGCTAAAACCTTCAGTTGTCTTTTCACTGAGAGATTATGACAGAAGAAAGCTTCAGCTTGCACAACTGCAAGAACATTTTAAGTTTGTTTAATTTTTTAGTGGAACTCATGTGATTCTTTAAAAACTGCTGATATCAAATAAATCCAGTTAAATATCAGGAAAGGAGTGAATATGAAACTGAATTTATGCCATTTCCTTTTTTATGATGTAATTCTAGCATGATTGTCTAACTTTTTTCTTCTACTACCAATACTACTACTACTACCACTACTACTACTACTACTACACTATTATCACCTGCTGCTTTCCCTCATCAATTATACATCACAGCTACAGTTCACTGACCTGCCATACTGCCCAATCAGCCTTACACTGTCTGTGTGTGTGTGTTTGTGTGTGTGTGTGTCTGTGCGTGTGTGTGTGTGTGGCAGCCTGTCCTGTATTTACTCCCTGCCATACTCCATTAAACCTGGTTTCATGTTCTTGTTGTTGTTCTCAGGACGTTCCTTCACAATGTGTGCCTCACATATGGAGATGGAGATGTCATGGAAGAGCCTGAAGAACCTGGTCCACCTGCTCCACTTCACCTAGGTGACATCCAGGAGAGGAGTGGGGTCCATGAGGGATAGGCTTTGGGCCCGCACATCGGCACCCCAGCACCTTCCCTGCTGTAAGAACACCTGATTAGTTGGATCAGGTGTGTATAACCTACGACGGAGTATTAGGGCCACATTGGGGAAAAATAAATAAATCTGATATTTCGAGAATTAAGTCATAATATTACGAGAATAAAGTCATAGGTTTACGAGATAAAAAGTCGTAATATTATGAGAATAAAGTCAGAAGTTTACGAGAAAAAAAGTCGTTATATTATGAGAACAAAGTCATAGGTTTACGAGAAAAAAAGTCGTAATATAATGAGAATAAAGTCATAAGTTTACGAGAAAAAAATTGTATTATTATGAGAATAAAGTCATAAGTTTACAAGAAAAAAAATCGTAATATCAGAATAATGTCATGTTTAAAAGAAAAAAATCGTAATATTATGAGAACAAAGTCATAGGTTTACGAAAAAAAAAGATGTAATATAATGAGAATAAAGTCATGAGTTCATAAGAAAAAAATTCGTAATATGAGAATAAAGTCAGAAGTTTACGAGAAAAACAATTCGTAATATAAGAATAATGTCATAAGTTTACAAGAAAAAAAAGTAGTATTATGAGAATAAAGTCATAATATTATAAAGTATATCTTATATATATCTTTTTATGTGTTATTTTAGAGGGGAAATAGAGCAGCGTGCCGCCTGTGTAAAAATGAGGAACGTGGAGCATCTTGTGAAGTTATACTAATGACTATAATAAATTCTCTCTCTCTCTGGCCTTCGCTCTGTCTGTTAATTTTCAACCTTCAACTATCGGTTCACACCCATGTTGACTGTTATTGCTGTGATGTCAGAAATCTAAAGTGTGGTCGACACTTTTTGTGTGTGTATCTTGTTTTTTCTTTCTTTCTGCAATTTTGTTTCTTTCCTTTTTTGTTGAAGATGTATTTATTAACATCATTTGTTATGTATTATTTGTTTGGAAATTCAATGACACAGTACAGGGGGGAAATGATGAGATCATGAGTTATTAGGCTAGATATTTTCTTGTCTTTTGTTTATCATAAATTCAAAATACTGCTCTAATGTTGTCTTTTCTCCGATATTGTTTGACTTTTCAAGTAAATTGAGCAAATCTACACGTCTGAGAAGACAGTTAAAACATTCATCTATTTATTGATTTTATTTTATTTTTAAATCTGGAGTGATAGTTTGTGGCCATTCATCTGTGACTTTCAAGAGAACCAAACTAATGCCACTGTCAGTGTATTGCAATACATCCCGCCTCTTCTCTGCTGCTGCGCTCTGAACATTTTGCCAACTTCCTATTGGGCCGGTTGAAATCGAAAGTTAAATAATTTCCGCAATTTTCTGTGCATTGTCTCTCGGTGGTATACTGTCGAGACTGTTGGTGACACGGTAAGTCCTTCTTGGATTGGAAGTAATAAATAACTACTACTAAATAACTGTGGATCTGTTGTGTTGCAGCCTGCTGGTTCCACACTCAGATTAAATGATTAAATTCACAGCAGAAGTTTGTAAAACCTGCTGCGCCTGTTGACGCTGCTGTAAAACTGACTGTAGTTTACTGTAACTCTGTCGGGCTTTTAACGGCGGCTGTTTTCAGATTTATTCATTTAAATCATTTAGACTATTCATTTCTTAATTGCACCGCCGAGAGTGACTGCCCGTTTGTTCATTTCTTTTTTCTGTTGTAAAAACATTTCAATAACGCGGTAACTGTTTTTGACCATAGAACAAGTCGTTCTTAGATCCAGATGTGAATCCAATAATGTTTTTAATGTGTTCCTTCTAATTAGGCACCCTTTATAAAAGGGTTTATGAACTCTAATGAATGGCTTTATTAATGTTCAAACATAATTACTAATGCTTTATGGATTGGTGACTGTACTCTGAGTAATTGATAAGAACAAGTTGTGAGTTGCCAGGTTGTGGAAAATCCTCCATCAGCGTGTGTCTTTTTAAAGTAGCTCTTTAAAGGAGCACTCCACTGCTTTTAAACATGAAGTTCAGTGTTCTCATCATCACGGGGAGGATATTACTCAAAACAGTTGTATAATGTAAACAAGACTCGGTTAAATCCAAGTATATGGCTGGACCGTGTACGCTCAGTCTGAATTTATGGCTAAATTGTTCTACAAATAGTCAGTGGTCATGTCTGTAATGTTAAATCCAGCGCTACATGTCCACCAGGTCGGGGGAGGATTTAATAAGCGTTATCAGTCCAAAATGGGGGCAGCGGCTGTTGTCAAAAAAAAACAGGAGTTTCGTCTCTTTGCTTCTGTACTCTTTGACTATAGGGGACACGCTGCTCCACTCAACTGGCCGTTGAAGCGGTGACGTACCCTATCGTGGAAAGCACCTGATTGGTCGCTGGTTTTCTGCTTGCCGTTTGAAACAGGAAACAACATGGCGGCCTGCTCATAAACTTTCTGTTATTCCATCCAAACAATCCACCAAAATCTACTTCTGAAAACATTTTAAGTGAGAAACAGGCTATGGCACTGCTGAATCTTGGTTCATTTTAGAACTAAATCGCCTAGTTTGACAGCTTGGTCCAAATTTCGTGATCCGGACGTGTCGCGCTGGACGTGCTCATTTGCATAACGGACTGTTCCTCGCCTTTTCATTTTGAAAGAGCAACGGCCAATGAGGAAACTCCAACACTCGGCCGACCAATCGTGTAACTTCATCACTCACTCAGTGACAGACTTTAGTGTTTGTAGGGCTGGCCCTCTGCAGTCCAGCCAAAAATAACCCCCATGGATGTCAAGTGATTGCTTAATTAAAAATGCAAAGATGTGATGGACATTATGGGAAATGTAAGATGGAGTGGTTTTGGAGCTTGACCCATACCGAGGACTAAAAGTAAAGAAATCTTTTTTAGATCTTGTGAGTCCAACTTAATAAAAGAGCAATATTAAATAGATGGAGTGCCCCTCTAGTAGGGATGGGTCATGATCTTCCAATTTTCGAATAGTCATTAAACTATAAAAAAAAAATAGGGCTGTCAAAGTAAACGCGATAACTCATTAACACAAATTAATTTTAACGCCACTAATATCGTGAACGTATTAACGCAACTTTTTTTTTTTTATTAACCTATTAAAAATCCGACCCAGCCGCTATTCGATCTTTCCAAGGTTGTAGCGGGCTAAAGCTAGAGTGAGGATACTGGATATGAAACTAGAAATCCTAAGAAATCCATTGGTACCAACCATGTCATACTAGCTTGTCGTGAAGGAGGTTAACTAATGCTCCAAATTTATACCTGATCTGTATCAGCATTATTCATTTATTTATACTATTAGTTGCAGCCCTAGTCCAGCACATAATGCCCCTTAAAACAATATGGGAGTGGTAATAATCTTCTCTAACTTTTGGCAGCAAAGTAAATAAGAGTATTGTTGAATTATTCCTTTAACATTGAAGGCTAATCTGGAGACTAATTTCCCCTCTTCTACCCGCTCAGTGAGCAGCCATGTCGGTTCAACTGCTGCTGCTTAACACTCTAGAAGATTTGGGCAAAGATGACTTTGAAACGTTCAAGTGGTACCTCTCCCTCAACATGCTGGACAGCTGCAAACCAATTGCCGTGTCCCGTCTGGAGAGTGCAAACCGGACGGACGCTGTGAGGAGGATGATCGAGAGCTACGGTGAAGACATGGCTGTGGACATCACTGTTGTGATTCTAAAGAAGATGAGCAACAACTACGCAGCAGAGAGGTTAAAGAACAGATACGCAGGTGCAGTGGATCTTTCTTTAAATTCACTTATGAGTCAGTAAGCAAAATCTGTTACTCCCCTTTTTTACATGATTCTCTGCATCTGTATCTTTTCATCTGCAGAGGGAACCACCAACACCTCTGCTGCGGCACCTCCTGCTGCTCCTGTTGCACCTCCTGCTGCTCCTGTTGCACCTCCTGCTGCTCCTGCCACAATGTCGGCTCAGCAAGGAAGTGTGATCATCGCCCCGACAGTCGCCGGTGGCACCTCTGGGACATGGAATATAACCATCAATAAATAGACTCATGAAAGACCACCAGACCGGGATAAGGGATTAGCCTACACATTCCATTTTTTTAGGGCTGTCAATCGATTAAAATATTTAATTGCGATTAATCGTAAATTAATCGCACATTTATCCATCACATATCAATTTTCTTGTTGTCACCAATTACACCTGACGCTGTTTTTAAGTCTCACAGAGCAAATCCAAGTCTAAAGTTGACCAAATCCATTACAATGACATGACATCTGGCAGTATATACGTGTTTAGACTACCTCAGTACATTTTAATAGAATTTTTATATTTTAAAAGGTGCTAGAACATGCTTTATTCTAAATAAACAACAACAAAACAAGGAGTGTACCTTTTTAACACTCCTGTAAATAGTATAGTGATAGTAAAGTCTCCCCTTTATATAGTGATAAAATATTTGTGTACTCGTCGTACCCTTTGCTCTCACAGAGTCTCAGAATAAAAAATGTGTAAAGTTATAATCTGTAAAAGTTCAGTCCTGTGCGGGAGAGGCTCTACTCCTCCAGTAACAATACAGGGTGAGTATACTGAATTCATATTGCTGAAAATGCAGTCCATAAATACTATCAAAATGTGTTTTAATATAATGAATATCCTTTTTAAAATACTTTTATTGCAATGCAATCATGAAGATGAGATTTAGCTCCGTCACTTGTCATGTCCACCTTGCGTCAGCAGGTGGAGCCACTTTGATGTCACATCAGGTTTCTGTGCTAAAACTGCATGAGCATTTTATGTTTGTTTAATTTTTTAGTGGAACTCATGTGATTCTTTAAAAACTGCTGATATCAAATAAATCCAGTTAAATATCGGGAAAGGAGTGAATGTGAAACTGAATTTATGCCATTTCCTTTTTTATGATGTAATTACAACATGATTGGCTTACTTTTTTCTACTACTACTACTACCACTACTGCTACTACTACTACTACTACTACTACTAGCACTACCACTACTGCTACTACTACTACTAAGCCAGAGCATATGAAAATAAATAAATGAAATAATAATGATGATAATATCAATAGGCCTAAATGAATAAATAAATACACACTAATGCAAATACCAATACTGCCTTTATGCTGCTACTACTGCCACTGCTACTGCTACCACTACCACCAATACTACTACTACTAGTAATAGTCTGCACTTAGGGGGATGCTGAGCCGAATGATCCACCGCTAAGAGTTGTCAAAGTTTTGTTTTGTTTTAAGGCCACAGTTCATAGACAAAGGGTTTCATAAGGGGATATAAGAAGATATAGCCTATACTGTATATGTGTATATACTGTGTATATATATATATATATCTTATATCCCCTTATTAAACCCTTTGTCTATGAACTGTCGCCTTGAAACAAGACAAAACTTGTATATGTATGTATACTGTACAGTATATCTATGTATATACATGTATATGTATACATATATATGTATGTGTGTGTGTGTGTGTATGATTATATATGTATCTATGTATATACATGTATATATGTATGTATATGTATATACGTATATATACATATATTTATATATATGTGTATATATACGTATATATACATATGTGTACATATATACATATGTGTATGTATATATCTGTATACATGTGTATATGTATATACGTATATATATACATATGTGTATGTATATATGTGTGTGTGTATTCATATGTTATTGAAAGACTGTTTGTGTAAAAAAAGAAATAGGAAAGAGGCAGACACAACCTGTTGACTCGAAGACCACTAGACCACGTCTAAATTATCAGTGTGTGCTGTAACATTAAGATTTCCCTTCATTAGAACTAAGATGCCCAAAACAGGACAAACCGGTGCAGAACACAAAGAAACTGAAGTATTTCTGGATATGAAGTATGTCAGTTGTTTGTGATTGAGCTGAATGTTGAGGTCGTTCAGACGAGCTGCAGCCTCACAGCTTTCATCTTCTTCAGTTTCATGGAGATGCTTCACTATTATCACCTGCTGCTTTCCCTCATCAATTATACATCACAGCTACAGTTCACTGACCTGCCATACTGCCCAATCAGCCTTACACTGTGTGTGTGTGTGTGTGTGTGTGTGTGTGTGTGTGTGTGTGTGTGTGCGTGTGCGTGTGCGTGTGCGTGTGTGTGTGGCATGGCAGCCTGTCCTGTATTTACTCCCTGCCATACTCCATTAAACCTGGTTTCATGTTCTTGTTGTTCTCAGGACGTTCCTTCACAATGTGTGCCTCACATATGGAGATGGAGATGTCATGGAAGAGCCTGAAGAACCTGGTCCACCTGCTCCAGTTCACCTAGGTGACATCCAGGAGAGGAGTGGGGCCCAT
Source organism: Sebastolobus alascanus (assembly GCA_916701645.2). Lineage (NCBI taxonomy): Eukaryota > Metazoa > Chordata > Actinopteri > Perciformes > Sebastidae > Sebastolobus > Sebastolobus alascanus. The sequence continues at coordinate 460,729 of CAKAOJ020000032.1, forward strand.
GAGGGACAGGCTTTGGGCCCGCACATCGGCACCCCAGCACCTTCCCTGCTGTAAGAACACCTGATTAGTTGGATCAGGTGTGTATAACCTACGACGGAGTATTAGGGCCACATTGGGGAAAAAGAAATAAATCTGAGATTTCAAGAATTAAGTCATAATATTACGAGAATAAAGTCATAGGTTAACGAGAAAAAAAGTCTTAATATTATGAGAATAAAGTCAGAAGTTTACGAGAAAAGAAGTCGTAATATTATGAGAACAAAGTCATAGGTTTACGAGAAAAAAAGTCGTAATATAATTAGAATAAAGTCATAAGTTTACGAGAAAAAAATTGTATTATTATGAGAATAAAGTCATAAGTTTACAAGAAAAATATTCGTAATATCAGAATAATGATATAAGTTTACAAGAAAAAAATTCGTAACATTATGAGAACAAAGTCATAGGTTTACGAGAAAAAAAGTCGTAATATAATGAGAATAAAGTCATAAGTTTACAAGAAAAACATTCGTAATATTATGAGAATAAAGTCAGAAGTTTACGAGAAAAAAAATTGTTATATTATGAGAATAAAGTAAGAAGTTTATGAGAAACAAAGTTGTAATATTATAAGAATAATGTCATAAGTTTACAAGAAAAAAAGTCGTAGTATTATGAGAATAAAGTCATAATATTATAAAGTATATCTTATATATATCTTTTATGTGTTATTTTAGAGGGGAAATAGAGCAGCGTGCCGCCTGTGTAAAAATGAGGAACGTGGAGCATCTTGTGAAGTTATACTTTAGTATAGGTTTCACAAATAACAAAATACTTAATCTTTTGGCACATCAGCACCACATTATCATAAGTGTCAGGACCTTGAAAAGATTGTGTAAGAAACTGCGTTTATTCCGAAGAAAGAACCACACGGACCTGGGGGAAATGCCTCTTTTGTGGAGGAGGAAATTACTTATTTTCTTGTAAAGTTATGACTTTATTCTCGTAATATTCTGACTTTTTTCTCGTAAAGTTATGACTTTATTCTCGTAATATTACGACTTTGTTTTCTTGAAATAATATTACTTTATTCTCATTAAATTACGACTTTTTTCTCGTAATATTATGACTTTATTCTTGAAATGTCCGATTTTTTTTTTCCCTCAATGTGGCCCTAATACTCCGTTGTAATAACCAGTCAAGAGCTGGAAGCAAGGATTTATTGTAAGAACATGCTCTGTAGTGTTTCTCCTGCTCGGCCCACAGACTACAATGTGACGTCAAACCAGAGATGGGGACTCAAGTAAAAACATCAACATTTAATTAAATTTGAATTTAAACATGTTACTAGAGGTATTAATTGTATCTAAATACAACTGTTTTGGGCATTGTTTTGAAAAATCTGACTTCTTTTTACATGTTTCCATTCAACAGCACATGCCTGTATTGAAGCTCAATGCCTTTGGATGGGTGCAGTACCAAGATTTATCCACCAGATGGAGACATAGATGCTGGAGGAAGGCAGACTGCAAATTCTCCTCGATACCATGCAAATTAATACAGACGACTGGAATCGACTCAAAAATGATCCAGAGACATTGGTGTCGCTGTTAGCAGCGTTGATATTCCCTCGAACACAACTTTTGATCACAAAACAGCAAAGGTAAGACATAATTTATGGTTATGGCTTCATAAAGTGAAGTTTATTTTTTCTGTTTTTCCACTGCTGGTTCGTTGAGTTTTGATCGTAGAGTGATAACACCAAATATTGTTGGAATCTGTGGAGTCTCAGCTTTCATAATATAGCGTTTGTGCGGATAGCACAATCGGTAGCACCACTATGCACGCATGCACCGTTAGCTTGTTTTTGCTGTGTGCTCATTTAGTTGCTCGGTGTTGGAATTGTGATTCGTTTAGGTAGAAATGGTTGATGTTGAATGAGCTTTTAGCCGAGCTTCTTCCCGTTAGGTGGGTATGCAAGATAAATATGTTGCTACATGTTTAACATGTCCTTAGCTGGTGTTTGTTGCGATGTGTGCAACTGCCCCCGGTACCAGCCCGAGGGCGTTCGGGTTCAAGAGTTAATACATTTTTGGCTGAAGGCACCAACTCTCAAAATTTACTGGCATGTTGCAGCTAAAAGTGTTAACTTCTGTCACTGTCTTGCCTTCACTCACTGCGGCTAATCAGCATTGCTCCTTCTTTGCGGCTTGGATTCATTTGTAATATTGCAGCCAGGTAGCCACAGAGAGCAGCACGTTATGATTACAATCAGGACACACTGTTACATTAAAAACAGCAACCTGCCAATCTTGTACAGAAATATTATGTTCTTCCATAAAATCAGCTGTACTGGGCATGTTGGTGCTGATGGACCTCTATCCATACGCTAATGATGCTTTGTGTGTTTGAAATATGTGGCCGCTGTGCCAGGCTACGCGATGCCGTTAATGTTCGTCCTGTTGGTATAATAAAAGTGATGAATTACAGCCAATATATCCATTATTACAGCCGCATACAACTAGCAGGAAGCTGGCAGAACCGGATATGTCATATGAGCGTGCAGGGCGGCGCAGTCCTGTGGGTCTGATTTACAGACGTCTGTTTAGACATCCATGGCCACAGACTCCTTGGCGGTTTCAGTCCAAAATGGCAGCGGCGCTGTCAAAAAAGCACCAGAGTTTCGTCTCTTTACTTCTATACTCTTTACTCAAACTAGCAGCTGGAAATAACTCCGCCCCCTGCCCGCCCACTCAATGACATCATCTGTAGTTTAGCTTCCCTAGCAGTGGGGTATGAACTCTGACCTCTCTGCCCTCCCTCGCTTCACCTGATGTCACTGCTGATGAAATATTCACAAGTGTCAACAGCCGGCATCACCTTCACCCACCCCCCCGTTACCGTGGAGACGACACAACACAGCACATGTTGTCCTGTTGCAGTAACTGTGTAATGGAGAATATAGTCAGCATTTACTCTGAATATCTGTTGTTCAGTGATCAAAATGTGGATTCAAATGTTCAGTCTGCCCAAAGCAGACAGCAGACTAATGAAATGATCAGTCGATCAGTAAAAATAATTGATCAGCAATTATATTGATAATCAATATGAAAAATCCATTTTAGAAACAAACATTTGAACCTGTCCGTTAACTGCATTACAGTATTAAACCCAAAGATGAAGCCCGTTTTAAATTAAGATGCAGGCCACAAATTCCACTTTTCCAATTGACTTTTAGTTTGACACCTTCCATACATGTTGGTATATATTTGACAAAGAGATCCTGAATGTTTAGTCTGACCGATGTGTTGAATAAAGTGCCAAAAACACGTTTCAAAACAAACACATTTATTCATTTTCATTGACTTCAACAGTCTCAAAATGTTTACAAAAATGAAGCAGTCAGTTATAAAGGCTTACATTACAAAAAGAAATATCAATCAGAATTTACATCCTGGTTCAATGTCCTGTTCTGATCCACATTTAATTAAATGTTCTTGTTAAGAAACTTATAAAAATATAAAATCAGCTGAGAGCGAAACAAGAGTACCAAACTAAATTATTTTACTAAAGGAAAAACGTAACAAAAGGGACACCAGTAAAGATGCTCAGAGGAGGCAGAGATGAGCCGAGTGTGCACATTACAACATGTGAGGGTGGACAAAATAATAGAAACAGCTCAGCAGTTTGATGAAGATTATCATTTTTTGCTGTTGATTCAACCTGTTGGTCATTTGTGAGGCTGTAGTTGAACCTGCTGACCGGCTCTGCAGCATCTGGCTAAATGCTTCTGAGTTTCTGTGGATCTGTTGACAGAACAGATGAAGCAGCTCTGTGACACAAACCACCCGGCAGTGAAGCCTAAACTTCATCACTTTAAATCCCTGAAACCCCTCCTGCTTCAGACAGCCAGACGCTGAGAGACGCTGTGGTGATCCAGATGTTGCGTCACAGCTTCCTCTCCCAGCAGAGGCCAGAACAAAAACCCCAGCAGTGAGTCTCCATCACCGTCAGCCCTCCCTTCGCGACAGCGTGCCGCAGCTTTATGTACAAGCTTTAAGGATAAAGATCACTTCTGTTCTGGTTCAGAAAGATTTCCATCGGATGGCAGACAGGATGGTGTGGATGAAGTAGAGGAGAGTCGCCACGTACGAGAAGACCTGAAGAGACAAAGAGAACATCAGTGTAAGATTTGATCGGACCACGAACATCTAGGATCACCCATAATAATCTGCCCACTAGAATCTCAGCACCACACCAGCTGTTAAGCATGTTTTCACCCACTATTATTACACTTCCTCTATGATATGTTCAGGTGCTTGTGAGAAGCTCCGATATTAAGACTTCCTGATTAAGAACAATGTTTTTCATGACATCAATGTTTGATTCTGGCTTGTCTTGTGGAATTCATTTCTTGATAGTAAAACAAAATAGAGCAAACTATCAAATCTCAGCTGCTGGTTCTCCCCACATATAGTGCTACAGGAATGAGTCCTAAAACCTGGAAATGAGTTATCATTTTAGCACCTCCGGTTCCTTCGTCTGGAAGTCAATGGGTATTTTTGAATGGGTTTTCAATGGGTTAGATGCCTGAAATAAGGTCTGTGGTTAACACAAGCTGATGAGATTTTAAACTAAGCTAACAAGCTGCTGGTTGTAGCTTTATATTTAGCGTACAGAGAGGGGTATTAATCTATACATTTAACTCTTAGAGAAAAAGCGAAGGAGAGGATTTCACTAAATGTTGATCTGTTCCTTTAAGATCATTGTGTTTTGTTTGTGGGACTACAGATTATTCTGTATGTGACGGCTGACACAGAAAAACATCCACCAACGCTGCTCTTCATAAAAGCATCTGACTGCTGTGATGATTCTGTCAATCAGACGGTTTCTCAGCTGGTTTAGAGCTGAAGAAGAAAGCAGACTGAAAACTACAACCAGTGAATTTATCTGGACCCTATCAGGTCTGTGGTTCTGCAGGTTCAGGTCTCTCTGTCATTCTGTTATATTGGTTTTGGGCCAGATAATCCTCTCTGCAGTTCATTCAATATGAAACAGCCTGACTCACCACTGCAGCGATGTCCAGCTTGTAGTTTTGGGAGCTGGCCGCATCCTTCATCTCCAGAGTCACTCTGGCCAAAGCCACTGAGGCGCTGAGGTAGAAGAAGGCCGCGATGCCATGAAACATAAAGTCCTGACAGACAAGGAAGACAGAAGAAGAACGTGAATGTTCACTATCTGCGCTGGCACAGAGTCAAAACAAACAAACACACTGTTGCACAAAACTGGTGTGTCATGGTGTTGCGTTGCATTCACACATTTGTCCTGTTGTTCATAACAGAGTAAACATATGATCAAATATGAATCAATATTCTGTTACTGTACTGTCTATTTCTCACCTCAAATGTTTTCAGAAACATCTTGTAGTGTAGTGTACCGTTTAGCTGTAAAATGAGAAAGTTTGCTCCGGCTGGTGGGCGGTGCTTGGTATTTCCTCAACTGATCTCAACATGGCTGCCGAGTCACAAACTTTCTCATTTTACATTATTATTTGTCTTTGCTAAAATGTGTGGAGGACTTACTGCTGCAGCCCAGTGGCCTTTGTTGTGATGCACCCCGCAGGCGAACACCACTATCCAGATGAAAGTCATGGTGAAGCAGAAGACGGAGACGAACATGACCCAGCCCTGAGGGTTCTGCGGCACCACAAACGTGCACGCTACAAGGATCCAGACCAGACCACCGAAGACCTGCAGGAACACCAGAGACACATGAGAGGTGACCTTGACACAGCTGACCATCATGTCACCTCCACCGCTTGTTTTACTGCAACTAACAATTGTTTTCATTCTCAATTCATGAGCTCATTATTAATCCATCAAAAAATTAAGTATTTTAATCGATCGACAGCTCTAACTAATATTATATTCCATCTCTGCCAATAGATCCCCCTAAATGTTACACACATTTCCTTTAATTAATTGATTAATCAACTAATTGTTTCTGTTGTGACCTGAGAAAAAGAAACTTTCAGTTCATTTTGCAGCCACTAGGTGATGCTGATTCTGTTTTGTATAATAAAGGCCTTATCGCTTGCCCTTTGAACCCTGCAGGAGGCCATTTTTGTTTCCTTGCACTCCTGGGAAGAAAGCACATTGTGGGACTGTAGTCACAGCATCTACATCGATCTTCTGTTAGAATCCCTTATAGAAGCATTGTCTGTAAGTACAGTTTTTATAAGATGCCTATATTTGCGTCGTTGTTTATATTTTTTTTGTGTGCGGCTAGGTTAGACCGTGTTTTTGGTGTTAGGCGCTATTCATTGTTCTCCATGTAACCTAACCTGTCCTGTTAATGGCTTTCAGCTAGCTATACGCTATTGGTAGCCAGATATATCAGTTAGGCTTTATGAGGCATATAATACATGATGGAAATGTATATTAATGAGGCTTATCATACTCATTGTTTCCTTTATTTTCTTTCTTCATTTCAGTTTTACTCCATTCTCATACTGTCGATATTAAATGGAGTTGTGCAATAAATCCATCATTCTTTGACTAACAGTGTGTTGAAGGCATAGACTGTATATAAGAAGTGGACGTAGTCACCGTGACGTCACTCATTGGTTTGTGGACTGCCGTTTTGAAGCCTCGAGTTCGGCATTTTGGCCGTCGCCATCTTGGTCTTTTGCAACCAGAAATGACACGAGAGGGTGGAGCTAAGTACAACCAAACGCTGATAAGAAATTTTTCGGCGACCAAAATGTTACAATTAACTTTCATGAGCTGAAAACACACTGTGAAAGGGTTAAAGTTGTAAGACGAAAACACGAACAACTCCCAGACTGGACAACGCCGTGGTAGCGACCTGTCAATCACAAGGTAGCCACGCCCGAAAGCATACTATTCAAGGTCATTGCCTAACCTTAACTATCCGAGGTCAATGTCAAATTTAACCATTCAAAGTCAATGCCTAACCGTAACCAACTCTCAAGAGTTTCGCAACTTGTGGGTTACCTTAGACAGGTTACTAAGACACGACCGCCATGAAGTCTATTTTTATCAGTCTATTTATATTTTGCCTTCAGGGCTTTCTGCCAGAAAGGGGTTTATTTTAACCCAAACCATGATCTTTTCCTAAACCTAACCAAGTAGGTGTGTTATCTAAACCTAAGGAGATTCTGGTTGTACCTTGTTAGCTAACAAGCTACTAACCAGTGCATCCTGGTTTAGTTGACAGCACTGTAGAGATGCTGTGTTCAGTCAGTGCTCCCAGCAGGTTGTTGGTCAACAAAAAGCCCCAGCGGTAACTGCTGCTAAAACTCCTTTTTACAGTTCTATTTCTACACCTGATCAATAAACATTATACAACATGTAAATCAGACAGACTTGAAGTTGTTGGAGGTCGATTTTTTTTTTTCTTTTTTGTTGGAACTAGGCCAGGGGTCACCAACCTTTTTGAGACTGAGAACTACTTGAAGGGTAGAGTGTAATATGGTTGGCTACTTGTTTGTCAGCACATGGTAGAGTACTTGCTCTGGATGAAGGGAAGGCTGAAGCACATAGGGAGAGAGAACGGTCCCGCCGTGCTATGTGGGTTGAGATTTTGTGGACGAGGAAATATGTTGTTGTTGTTGTTGTTCAGCACTCGTAGGCTACATGTAGGACGGTCAGACGGTCTTTGTGGTATTTGTCCCGCCCCTCCTCCACTGTGTTTGGACGGCTGGGTAAAAGGTGAAAGTGACGAGCGCAGCGTTTTACCCAAATATTGTTCAACCCTCGGCTACCAGAAAAAAAATTTCAAACATGCAGCGGCGCTAGACCGAATGCTACCAATGACTCGTGCTATTTTTAGAACGCCCAGGCTTTTGTTTGATGCACACGTCATCACAAACGCTCTTTTTTTAGCCATTTAAAGCTTATTATAAAACGCATTCAACCTGCTCTGACCTTTTGCAGCAGTTTCTGTTATTTCAGTTAAGTCTTTGTTAGCGGGTGTGTTTCCATTATTCTGTCTACCCTGTATTTCCAGCACAGAGCAGGGCGTCGCTGCCTTCGTTCACTCTACACCTCTGATGATTGACAGGCTGCATTATTCATGGAGCTCCACCAGACTCCACCTGCTCACACTGTGTGTGTGTGTGCGTGTGTGCGTGCGTGCGCGTGCGAGAGAGAGAGAGTTAATGCCTGAGTTAATGTGAAAACACCTGCAGCATTCCTCCTCTGATCAGACTGTGCTGACGTCTCTTTGACGTTAAATCTGCACAATAAAAACGTTTCTATCTTTTTGTATCAGCTCATATTTTCGTTCCGATCTCTCCTGCGTCACGCAGGTTCATTGTAGGAATAATATCTGTTCTGTCTGGCTGCTGTGATCCTCTGACCAATGACCTCCTTTCATACTTTTTCTTTTTGTAATATTGCAGATGTATGGAAATTAATTAACTACATTTCCAATAAATTTAAAATATGCTGTGTTCGGGCACCACAGAACCAAATGGGAGACGACTCTGGCCCAAATTGTGCTGCAATATTTGGACTTTGGTTCATGCAAAGTTGATGTATTTGGGCTGAAATCAGGTCAGCGTCGGCACCCGGAGTCAGACCAGTGTATGGTACTTTGGCCAATTTCAGGATGTCATTCAAATGTGCTGGATTTACACCACTATTGTATTGTATTTGTGTCACTACAAAAAGCGATGGTGCTAATTTTTCATTAAAGGACCAGTGTGTAACAAATAGGGGAATTTTTTGGCAGAAACAGAATATAATATTAACAAGTATGTTTTCTTTAGTGTATAATCACTTGAAAATAAGGATCGTTGTGTTTTCGTTAGCTTAGAATGAGCCGTTTATATCTACATAGGGAGCGGCTCCTCTTCACAGAGTCCACCATGTTGCACCGCCATGTTTCTACAGTAGTCCAGAACGGACAAACCAAACACTGTTAACTTTTCCTGCTTGGGCTGCAGTCAGTAACGTTACTCGCTGTCACCGCTGCCGCTCTCTCTCTCTTGCTTCACCACTCACTTCCCACCTCTGCTCCAAATGACCTATGCTACTCTTACAACAGCTGGCTCTAGAGAGAGACATTCGCGTTTTCGCACCGGCCACCGTAGTTCTTCTACACACTTGGCACATGGGAGAGGCTTTACTTAGCTGCAACTCACCACTAGATACCGCCGAATCGTACACACTGCTCCTTTAAGCATGTAAAAAATGTCAGTTAAAAATGTCAGTTAAAAAAAAATGCTTGAAAATTGCTGCTCTGCCCACTTAGTTAGTAGTCTATTTCACTTCCAAATATGTGGGGTTTTTAGTATCAGAAACAGTATAAATGTGACGTTGAGGCGAACTATGTAAACACGGATTCAATGACAGAAAACACCCAAAAAATCAACACCACACAGTCACATCATGCAACCTGCATCAACCTGCAAAACAAAGAGTTAAGATGTATTGTGGTTAAACCAAGAAAGGAAATGTGGTGAAATAATTCCCCTTGTTCTCGGTGCAGTTTGACCTCTTGTTTCAGGAAATAGAACCAGTAAAACCAGATTCTGGATCTGCATTTGACAGGAGTGAGGTACTCAGAGGAAATAAGATTTTAGGATTTAAACTTAATACGTTGTTAACATGTTCTCTGCAGTGTGAAAATCAGAGGATGATGTGAATAAATAAAATAATGTCCATCAGTCAGGCAGTCGGGAGTCTTCAGTCTCCACACTACAAACCAGCAACACGTTTACTATCAAATGCTTTTAACCATCGACCGTTTTCAGTCGGACTCTACATTTAGTTTACTAATTAAAACTCGGTGGATGTTTTCATCAGTGCGTAAAAGTGACCGCACCGCGCGCACCGCTGGCCGAAGACAGACTGAAGGTTACTGATCATACAAAGCTGTTTAAAATGCGTCTTGCAGCTGCTGTTTCTTACCAGTTCGGGCAGGTAGAGGATGTCGGGGATGGTCGTACATATTCCGATCCCGCTGGGGAGGTTCCCCATGGTGGCAGTGTTGGAGGCCATCATCATGCTGCTGCTGCTGCTGCTGCTGCTGCTCGGTGAATGATGAAGCGGGGCTCAGAGCTGCTACGATTTAAACCAGGAGGAGCCGACTGGAAAAACCGGAATCCCCATCAGCCGAGCGGAGACACGCCCGGCGGCTCCAGAGTGTCTGTGAGCTCCGCTGGAGGTCCAGTGTGATGGAGCTTCAGTGTGAGACAGACTTATAGAGGTTTGACCAGCGTGACTAATTTATCACCATGACAACCTGCAGCAGCTCTGCATCAACAACAGCAACAACAACAACAATAACAACATTAATAGGTACTAATTGTTTTCGTTTTGTTTTTTAAATACTCCAAAGAGAAAGTTATTATATTCTTCAGCCTCTAGAGGTATGAATCCAGAGAATGAGATCAAACATTTGGAAATCAATTAAAACAAAACAATGACAGATATTGTCCAGAAACCCTCACAGGTACTGCATTTAGCATAAAAATATGCTCAAATCATAACAAACTAAAGCCTAACAGGCAACAACAGCTTGCAGTGTGTCAGTGTGCTGACTTGACTATGACTTGACCAAAACTGTATCTGATTATCATAAAGTGTGGGTACCCATAGAACCCATTTTTATTCACATATCTTGAGGTCAAAGGTCAAGGGACCCCTTTGAAAATGACCATGACAGTTTTTCCTTGCCAAAATTTAGCGTAAGTTTGGAGCGTTATTTAGCCTCCTTCACAAGCTAGTATGACATGGCTGGTACCAATGGATTCTTTAGGTTTTCTAGTTTCATATGATGCCAGTATCTTCACTAGTTTTAAAACAAAGCCCGCTACAACCTTCAAAACATCGATTGCGTTAATGCGTTAAAGAAATTGGTGGCATTAAAATGATTTTGCGTTAACACGTTATTGCGTTAACTTTGACAGACCTAATAATTATGTACTTTTTTAGACCCTGACACACAGAATTGTAAAAATGAAGGAAAACAAGTTATAAATACAGCAGTTGTCTTTCTTTCCTTATTGTGATTTGATCGAGATAACTTTTTTAGAAGGGTGTTTCGACACAATTTCTGTACACGTTTTGAAGATTTCTCCTTTCCTTTTTCCTCTAACTTAAAGGTGCAGTGTCTGGCGGCATCTAGTGGTGATGTTGCAGATTGCAACCAGCTGAAAGTTCTCCCGTGTGCCAATCGTGTAGGAGAACTACGGTGGGCGACACGGAAATGTGAGTGTCCCTCTCTAGAGCCAGTGTTTGGTTTGTCCGTTCTGGCCTACTGTAGAAACATGGCGGCCAGCTCCGTGAAGAGGACCCGCTCCATATGTAGATATAAACGGCTCATTCTAATGTAACGAATACACAATTCTTAATTTCAGGTTAGTAATATTATATTCCATTTTTGCCAATAGATCCCCCTAAATGTTACACACTGTTCCTTTAATGCAGTATTTTTGAATGTGATGATATAATGTTTATAAATAACATACATGTTTGATATTTAGAAGTATGGCTTTTGTGTAGTTTTTCTTTGTAGTCTATAATTAGATTGTTAATTGTTGGTGTTTAACCACTGTGGGTTTTTTGGATGAACCACACCTGGGTGTGGTTTCCACTTTCTCAAACATTCTGTCCTGACGAGGATTCAAGTAGGATCGAAACGTAGTTATTAATAAACTTGTGTGGCATGGAGTCAGTTTGCAGGCGTTACTTTTTCTCTTATCATCTCTGCCAAGAGGATCATGAGATCGGCTGTGTATGTGAGTGAGTGTGTGCATCTCTGTGTCTGTCCACGGCTAATCTTGCATACTGCTGCACCAAACTGCATAATATTTTGGGTGCTCATTTATGGCTGCATGCTCAAGGACCTCACGCGGTTGCAGTGACTCACACTTTCTAAAAACACCTTTTATTTCCTGTTTGATGCTGCCATTGATTGGCTGCTGACTCCTCACTAACGACTCTTTACCTGCACTGGTTGGTATGGGCAACCAGTGATGACTGCATCGCTGCCTCTCAGTTGCTGCTCTACCAACCCGTTCTCACTCCCAACTCGTTAAATACCGCAGTTTGGTAAGCGCCCCTCGGCATCAGAAACCAACACACGGAGGCACCCTTTAGCAACGGTATGTGATGAAACGGGCTTTCAACTAACTCTAATGTCAACATACCCGTGGCGTTATTCGGCGGTCCGAGCAAGTGACATTCAGGGCGGGCAGGAGGGGAGGTGGATGGGTCAAACAAACACAAGATTTTCAACCAGGAGACCGGTGTAACGTTGACTTATTTTGTCATGTCAGTCTTTAATCACGTGACTCCTTGGTATCGTCAGCCCCGTGAGTCCCCAGAGTCGCTAGTCAGTGAAGTTAACGTCAACCATGACCATTTCCTAATCCTTAAACGGGGGTGGGGTTGTATTCATTCAATCAAACATCACAGCAGTGTTCGTTGCAGACACACCTGGTGGCGATCTGCACTTTGCTGTTTTTCTGATAGCCTTGCACCTACATAATGTGTGAATAATTAATCTTCGTCAACTTTATTGTGTTTTGTCTCTATTTTTTTCTTGTATATTTGATGTCAGTCAGAATATGCTCATAATAATAGCATTATTCCATTTAGCAGGCTAACTGAGCACAGAATTTCTAAAGTCCTGTTGGTTTGATCTCTGTCTGAACTCTGCTAGCTCGCTGCAGGATGGAGCGGTTAGTAGCTTTATGTAATAATAAGTAACAACGTGTGAATCAGACAGAGTTGGATGTGGATGTTCCCTCCTATGATGGAGTGAACAGTTTTCCCTTGCTTCCAGTCTTTGTGCTAAGCTAAGCTGATACCTATCGTTTCAGCTGAGTATGGAGGAGACAGCAGACTAACAACATGTCCAACTTCTAATGGGACTGTCTCTTTAATCATAAGCCAGTTAATTAACAAAGTCCTAAAGCTGCAAGTTTAACTGAAATATAAGATACTTTGATATTTTTGTATGTGGTAACATCTGATCTCAGGTCTGTGTGTGACCCTGCAGCCTTTCACACCTCACACTGTAAACAACAGATCCATGGAAACAACAAGCATCTCATTTGGCAGGCGAGCTGTCGGACAAACACCTCAGATAATCGCCGAGCTGGATCTGGTTTCCAGCCGCGGTCATCTGATCCTCCTGACCGGGAAACCTACTCCTGACGGAGACAACACTCTGTGTGGACATGAGTCAGAGGGGACGAGGACTCCCGAGGAAAAACCTGGTCCAAAACCTGGAACCAGAACTCCTCTGCTGCTTCTCCAAACTACAAATCCTATTTAATACAGTACAACAAGTAAGACTCAACCTTTCAGCTATTCTCTGTTAATGAAGTCACTCTCCCTCTGTGTGTGTTGTAATCAGAGCTTCTCTGTGCTTTGTTGATATATCCGGGCCGGCTGCACATGCTTTTTGTGCATGTTAGTGTATGTGAGCGTGCTCCACTGGTTAGCTCACGGGGCACCGCTCTGCACTGCTCTCATACGGCGGTTACAGCTGATAACGCCATCCCATACTTGCCAACTCTCCCGATTTTCCCAGGAGACTCACGTTTTTCATTGCCCTCTCCTGGTTTCCTCCTGTGGTCACAATTCTCCCGTATTTCTCCCAATTTATTGCAATTTTTCACCCTATTCCTTCCTTTTCATTATCTTAACCTGTTTCTGGCCCTGTACAGCGTGTATAAGCCATAATCCCGCCTGTTTCGACCCAGACGACAATAGAGTTACACCAAATGTCGTTTCCTGGGGAAAGAGAGCAGTCTGTGCTCGCGACAGCGCAGTTTGAGCTCATGTTCTGCTGGGTTCGGCACATATCACAGTGTGCAGCGCCCAAAGTTGGGCTTTGCTCGACATAGCAAAAAGCCGTCGTGGCACGGCGCAAGCTATTGGAAATAATGGGGTTCAGAGCGCAGTGGTGCTGTTGTCTCGTTGTGTCTGAAAGGACCTTCAGTGAGTGAGAGACGGAGAGGGAAATTGAGAGCACTAAGAGAAAGAAATACTCAAGCAGGGGCAAAAAATGAATAAAAATTGATGAAAAATAGTTTATGCCAGAGGGGTGAATTATTCAGTTTTCATTCCTGGGAATTAAAGGTAAAATTAAAAGCATAAAAATGCTGCTGCAGTGTACTTATTATTATGCAGGAAACAAAGTCTCTGAAACTAAAATGTTTTAGTTTCAGAGACTTTGTCCCAGACCGACAGCGCCGTTACGGAAGCATAGCACCCAGCCTCCACTTCCCCTTCAGGTAAACACTGTTAGCTCTGTCAGCACTGTTGCCATTGTTTTCACGTTTAGCGCTGTTAGCACTGTTAGCGCTAGCCGTGCGGAGGCAATAGAAATGCTCCCAATCTTGCATTTAGCACCTTTAAACAATATATCGCAGTATTTAAAATGGATCATAGAAAACAAAATGTCTTCAGTTTTGTTCAACATAAAAATAATATAAAAATGAAAAGCTATCTGATGTAGCTGCTCTTGTGCTAAAAAAAAATAGCCATTGCGGTGGTAAAAAGAGATTTCACAAGGCCAAAAATAGGCTGTAATTTTTGATGAGTTGTTGCCGAGGTAACAGATAATGGGGATCCAAATAAACAAACTTTTGAAAAAAATATGTATCAATGGCCTGTGGCTTTATGGGCTCAGCTTCCAGCTTCCAGAGTGATGCAACCTGAGCTGCAGCAGATTCCTCCGTCTCCCCTCTATTGTCCCGCTGATGGGGTTGTCAGGTAACAACACTGTGTTATCTAATCTTCAGCTCCATCAGCAGAGCCTGAGCTCAACGCTGAATACTTCATGATAAGATGATAAATGTACAGTCCTGGATTGATACCTAAACTGATCGTTACAGTTTCAGTTCATTTATTCTTAAATCTCCACATTCACTGACATGAGCCTTAATATGAGAGGCTCCTGTATTAAGGAGGTGACTTGCAGCAACATTAGCAGCAGAACTGAACCATAGACTGTACAGTGTATAAGAAGTGGACGTAGTCACCGTGACGTCACCCATTGGTTTGTGGACTGCCGGTTTGAAGCCTCAAGTTCAGCATTTTGGCCATCGCCATCTTGTTTTTTTTGCAACCAGAAGTGACATGAGAGGGTGGAGCTCAATTAACTTTGATGAACTGAAAACACACTGTGAAAGGGTTAACGTTGTAAGACGAAAACACAGAAAACAACCAGACCGGACAACGCCGTGGTAGCGACCTGTCAATCACAAGGTATGCACGCCCTAAAGCATCCCCTGCTTTATGGTCTATTTGACTCTAAATGGGACCATAATTTACTAAATGAACATCATGCTGTATTGAAGAAGACTTGAAACTAGTGATTGAGACCATAAACTCATGTTTACAATGTTTACTGAGGTAATAAATCAAGTGAGAAGTAGGGTCATTTTCTCGCAGACTTCTATACAATCAGACTTCTTTTTGTAACCAGAGGAGTCGCCCCCTGCTGGCTATTAGAAAGAATGCAAGTTTAAGGCACTTTAACATTGGCTTCACTTTTCAGACCCTGAGGTTTCTCACTGTACTGAACATAAACAGACAGTCTAAACTCCTGTTAGCTCCCCCTACATGCTGCAGAGTTCATTACAGCCACGACATGAACAAACATCCTGATGATTTATTTGTTCTAAGCATCTTACCTTCAGTGGAGCTAAACATGTAAAGTTTTTCCTGAGGGTGGCGCTAGAGGAAAGGTCATTCAAATCTAAAGGGTTCAACCTCTGAGGAGCAGGAAGGAGATCAGGACATATCAAAGTAATGGACAAACTGACATCTAAAAGGCCATTATATTCTCACGATGAAACATTTCCCAAAAAATATCCCAAAACATGATGGAAGCTTTGTTGTTTTTACCACAGTGGGTGACTGACTTAAGTGAAATGTTCGTCCTGCCGGTGTTTCATGATCTTGCTTTGTGCAGGAAGTGGTGCCTCAATGAAAACCATACCTGCTTTTTAGACAGTTTGAATGTATTTGTATAATTTGTTTTGCATATACTGCATGTCAACAGAATCTCCATTTAGTAGCTTTTATGACATTAACCATAAAGAGGCTTCTTCACAGTCTTTGAGTGAGTTGGTGAATTTCCTAGTAGTAATATCCAACATATTCATGAATTTGGGTACATTTTATTAACATCAAAATAAAAGGTTATTGTACCGGTGGGCCCGGAGAAAGTTTCTTATTTTACAGCTAAACAGTAACAAGATGTTTCTGAAAACATTTGAGGTGAGAAATAGGCATTTGAGTGATTGACAGCTGCCTCCGTTGAATGAACAGCCAATAGGAACGCTCTCTCTCTGAAATGACCTGTGATTGGCCAAAGTCTCCCGTCACGGGCTAGATTTTTTAAAGCCTGAAAACAGAGCCATGAGGAGGTGCAGAAGTCTACACTTGAATTACAATATGCTGAACAGTTATTATGGAATTTTTATTCTATATAAAAATATTCTGCTTACTGCAGGTTTAAGGTTTGAAAGAGAAAGGACATGGCACAAAATGGAAATAATGAGATAACTACAAAGATGGAGAAAGATGATAAAAATACTACATAAAACAGAGAGAGAGAGTACTGTAGCTATAGGCTACAGGTTAATCCCTCCATCACTTAACTCTTCTGTTCCTTTCAGCCTTTCAAACTAAATCTCCGTGAAACAGCTGATAAACATCATTACTGCTCTGGTCACTGATGACCAGCTGAATAGCTTCAGAAAAAGAGATGTTAGAGGTCTTTCTTTTAGTGGGGAACACATGAAGAGTTCAGTTTGGATCATGAAACGCTTGTTTTACAGGATGTATTTGATCACTATCATTTGCAGGTTAATAAGTTAATGTGTTCAGAGTCATGAGCTGAAGAGAATCCAGCTGAGCAGGTTTATTTTCAAACACGTAAATCACCAAACGTCACAGTTACCACAAAGGAAACAAGTTTTACTTCCTGATGGCCAGTAAGTTCCATGAGGTAATCATTAAAATAATAAAGGATATAATTAAAAGTCAACATTCATGTTTGGATTTTACGATCGAAGAAAACAATTCTCTTTCTTAAAAGTGTCGATCTTTAAGTGTTCAGCTGACAATTGTCTTTTTCCCTCTTAATGTTGAGACCAAACGGTTCATTAATGTGGAAGAAAAATAATTTGACATCTCAGTGATGTAGAAAATAAATAAATAGTGTCATTTTTTCCAGAAACCTTGTCAGAGTTTGTACGTTTGAAGGCCTGGAAGAGGAGAAAAACACTCTTCATCAAGGTAAGCATTTAGTGTATTTTAAGGGGCTGATTTATGGGTGACTTAATGGATTGTTATGTATTAAGGTATTTTTAATTATTATATTGTTTATTTAGCAGGGGCAATGCGCAAAACATCTATCATACCAGATATAGCTAGAAGCTCATTTTCATCTGTAGTGATCTGGATAATCTGCACAGTTTAAGGGACTTTTAAAGGGGGGAGGGACACCTAAAATTGACCAAATAACATGAAAAATATCCCTTAATTTATACCTTTAAAATTCAGGGATGCATTTCATGAAAAACATCAACCTTATTAAGCTCTTAAAAACTTTTAATTAAGTTTTACCACCTTAAAACCCAATTAAATTGAACAGATAATCCATTAATTTAGCCCCAAATTTTGAGCCACCCCCTGAATTTGCGCCTTCATTGAAAAATGTAAACAGTAACATACAAATTAAAGGGTGCATGTGATTTAAAAATCTCAGTCCATTCAGGCGGATGTGTAACACGTATTTGAAATTAGATAAGAACCAAACTGAAATTATAGTGACTCAAAGCAGACTCAACATGATGCTAAAAGCTTATCATCAGTGTTTAAACCTCAGTGAGCACATTGACCTGAGAAATATTTCAGAAGTCAGACTAGATCTGATGAAAAGAAAGTGATTCATGTTGGTGTGCTCTCGTCTGGTCTATTGCAGCACTCCTTTAACTGGATTATCAAAACATCAGTGAACATATTTCAGCTGTCAAAGAGGGCATTTTACACCTATTTTAACACCTTTACACCTGCATCCTGTCTCTTTAAGAACTGGTTTTAGTTTTTTAAAGCTCTGAATGGTTTAGCATCTCCACACTTGGTCTCTCCTTCTGTACTCCCAGCAGCTGCCTCAGGTCATCCATTATAATGATGATGATAATAATAATTATTATTATCAGAGTGGATGAGTGAGTGTGGGCTTCATGTGTGTTGTGTTCGATAAGATAAAGCAAAAGACGTGTGTGAAGGGAGGATCTCTACTGATCTGACCTTTATACATGAAACACACCTTTCCCAGGTGTGTCCTGTGCTGTTGATCATGGTGCCTTCAGGTGCAGCTCATGCAGACAGGAAGGGCTGTTACGGCGTCATCATTTTTGTACTTAACACTGCATTTAATCAGCCGATTAGGCTGTTATCAGGCTATTAAATAGGCGTTATCAGTCGCTATAAGCCCCATAGATGTGGGTCAATAGGGGCCTACACCCACTAGTAGGTTTTATCATCTATTCATGTGGCACATTCACCGAAAGAAGGTATAAAAGAACACAACAGCGACCTCTGGCGACCGTAGTAATAATGACAGGAGTAGAAGCAGCAGTCACAAAACACAGGGTTTTCACCTGTCTTGTCTTTGTGTTAATAGTTATTTTAACCCAAAACACGATGTTTTTCCCTAAACTTAACTGTTGTTTGTTTTTTGCCTAAACCTAAAGAAGTTGTAGTTTTATTGCCTAATTAAACCTGAAGAATCCTTTTTGTTTATGTTCAAAACGTAACGTTTCATTCAATTTTACAACATGTTAGAACGTGTTGCTTTTAAGTTTCACTTTTACAACGTAGTAGGCCCCTACTGACCCACATCTATGGTGCTTATAGTGACCATAGGTGATATAAATATTAATTTTCGATATATCTTGAGGTAAATATTGGGGTAATTTGGCAGTAGTTCCAAAGAAATTCCAAATAGGTTACTTGCTAATTATCACCTAATTACCATGAAATTTGCAGACCTGTAAAATGAAATGTTACCAAATATTCCCGCAAATGCAGTGGTTAAATTCAAGTACCAAAATTGTTTTATTAAAGTTCACAATTATTCTATAAATGCCCCCCAGCCCCCCTTTGATTTTTTCACAAATAGCACCCTGAGTACAAGTCCATCAAAATTGTACTTAAGTAGGATACACAACTTGATTAAATGTGTTGATTAACTTTCCACCACTGATCATATACTCCTTACTTTCCCTCTCTCAGGTGCTTTAGTGCAATCTGCTGGTCAGGAGCAGCATATCATGTCCCCTGCGCCTGTAGTCTATTACGGTATTTGAGCTGCGTGTCTATTAGGTCTATTACCGTACATGTGAGGACATGGCAGCGGCCAGGAAACAGCAGCAGCAGCTCCTCAACTCTCCGTGAGTCTCTGTTTTCTGTCTCCCGGAAACACTCAACTGTTCTTTATAATGTGTCAGACTGTCCGTCAGCCTGCTAGTTATTCTGATGCTGACTACAGTTCACCAGCACAGAGTTTATTCTGTGTAATGGTGATCTTTGATTCCGATAAAACAGTGGTACACTGTAACGCGAAGCGACATATTGATAAAAAGCGAAAAGTCGACACCATCCAGGTGTTTAATCTCACAACGTGTAGTGAGATCCAGGTGGTGTTATATAACGAAGACTAGCGGCTGTTTTCACTGTTTGTTTATTCAGAAACGCTCGTCAACAGAACGCAGTCTGTGTCTTTAACGTTTCAGTGTCCACATTTGTGCTTAAATGGTTTGCTATGGTAGCCTAGCCTCAACACACTGTAATGGTGTGTACAGTGTGTTTAGGTGTGGGAGATCATAGCCTAACAGTCAGGCCATCCATAGGTTTTGAGATATTTAAACGTACTGTATATCAAGATAGGCTATAGTTCATTAAAGTGGCAGTAGGCAACAATTTTTTGGCATAATTTGGCACAAAATTCCATAATAACCTTTCAGCATATTGTAATTCAAATGGTCTTAGAGAAAACTAGACTTCTGCTGCTCCTCATGTCTCTGTTTTCAGGCTTTAGAAAAATCTAGCCCGTGACGGCAGATTTTGACTAATCACAGGTCATTTCAGAGAGAGAGAGCGTTCCTATTGGCTGTGCTCCGGTCATGTGACCAGAACTTGACTTCCTTCAACAGATTTTACAATGGCGGCCGCGTCAGTAAACTTTCGCATTTTACAGCTAAACAGTACACTACAAGATGATTCTGAAAACATTAGAGGTGAGAATTAGTCATTACAGTAACAGAATATTGATTCATATCTGATCAGCGCTGCCTAGTTTGACCGTTTGGTCGGAGTGCGCGAGTGATTGACAGCCGGCTCTCATAGACTGCAGCTGGACAGCGGACCTTGTTTTCCTTCGGTAAGTGAAATCCTTCAGATGCCGTTAGGAGCACCGGAGGACACAGTAAGACACAGAGGAACATGAATTTTCTCAGGTTACCTGTTTCATGTACTACTGTCACGATATAGCGGCCGTTTTCTAAAAAAACTTTTTTAAATCATATTTGCTCCAATATTGCGCACTGCAGCTTTAATGCAAAAAGTGAAATGAGGGTCATCTTAAAGGGTAGGTTCACATTTTTTTCAAGTCAGTCTTAAAGCACCCCTCAAGTGTATTCTGACATTTCTATGATATTTCATATTTATTTGAGTCATTTCCTGACTAAGTTGATTAGCCACACTGTTGACACTTGACAAATAACTTAATTTTGTGCTCAAAGGTAAAATGGGAATATGATGTATGATTATAGTGGAAGCTGCAGGTCAACGGTCATCCTCCAAGCTAGCGTGGGTGTAATGCTCGTCTGTGTCTGAGCAGTGGTAAACTGATAAATCTGTTTATCTGTCTTTAAGTTTGTCTTTCTAGTTAGTTAGTTAGCTAGTTAGGTGTAGTTATCTAGCCCAACTTGTTGCTTTAGCTAACTGAGGGTTTTTATTTTATTTTTATTTTCTCTTTAGTGTGTTTATTTTCACAATGGCATTTGTGTGTGTGGTGAACAGGTGCAGTTAACACAGTGGATTACATGAAATCCAGCCGGCAGAATTAACACAACACACTGACTGTTTCTCTCACTCGCTCTCTTCTTTACCGTACGGAAACAGAAAGCAGCCGATACCGGAGGTTTGCGGGCCTCTAACGGGTCCAAACGACGGGGAGCGCACAACTTTCAACCCAACAAAAAAACTGAGAAAAGCCCCGAAATAAACGAATCTCAGTGCAGCCCGGTGCGGTGTCGGTGCTGGGAGCTGAGGCGAGAGCGGCCGGTGCTGGTGGACGGTGCACCTCCAAAACATCCCGAGAATGCATTTCAAACGGCGGACCACGGCGACATGGCTCTCCGTCCCTCCGGTGCGCTGTGACGGTAAAGAAGAGAGCGTGAGAGAGTGAGTCGGTGTGTTGCGCTAATTCTTGTCTCATTTGTGGTCTGATAAACACTAAATTCATCTAAACTGGGTTGAAAAACGATGCAATCTGGTTGCCATGGTAATGAATTACATATGACTATTAACCACACCCCCCGTTCTCTGTTTGAGAAAGAACGTTAACCAAAAAACAGGAAGTAAAACTGGCTGGAGGGGGGCTTTAAATTACCTGTCCATATGGATGATGAAAGAGTTGACTTTATATTGACTGCGAAGTGAAGTGATCATTTCTTAAATTAGATTACATTTTCTTGTCAGTACAGGTAGCCTACTGAGACAGCGAAATGCAGTTTAGCATAAACAGAAGTGCAGAGTAATGTACAGAAGAACATTGAGTGCGGAATAAACAGTGAGTGGTATGAATACACTAGATATTAAACCAGCAGTAGGCAAAATGTTTTTGGCATCATTGGGCAAAAACTCCATCAACTCCATTGAAAACTACAATGGCACTCGGAGAGCGCAGACCTCCGCCAAGCTGCACGAGTACGATTGCTCCCCCTCGCCGTGCAGTTTGCGCCATCATCCACGTGTATTTTTGTTTATGTTGAGATCAGCTGTACGTAGCGGAGCATTGTAAAACACTTCATTCAAACAGGACAGAAACAAAATAAAAGTCACCTAAACCGTCGTCGTTACTCTTTCCAACAATCACCAAATGTGCTTTGGTCGAACTCATCTGTAATTTCACCGAGTTTAATGTGAAAAAACGCAGAATCTACAGGTGTCCCCCCCCCTCCCCCCACTCTGTCTCTGTGACGCGTCATGAAAGCGTCATCAGTTACACTGCGCCTGTCCTAAAGCCTGTGGCGTTAGTGCACAGGCTGACCGGAGTTATTAAAAAATATTCCCGAAGCCGAATCATGAGCTGGATGGCCACCAAAATCTAATGGATTGTTCATTGTGCAACACCCCACCCCTCCAAAAAATTTCATTCAAATCCACCACGGACATTTGGAGTAATCCTCCAAACAAACCAACAAACCAACAAACTAACAAACCAACACCGGTGAAAACATGACCTTCGGCCTTGGCGGAGATAATAAACCTGCTCAGCTGGATTCTCTTCGGCTCATGACTCTGAACTTATTAACTTATTAACCTGCAAAAGATAGTGATCAAATACATCCTGTAAAACAAGAGTTTCATGATCCAAACTGAACTCTTCATGTGTTCCTCACTAAAAGAAAGACCTCTAACATCTCTTTTTCTGAAGCTATTCAGCTGGTCATCAGTGACCAGAGCAGTAATGATGTTTATCAGCTGTTTCACGGAGATTTAGTTTGAAAGGCTGAAAGGAACAGAAGAGTTAAAGGGGCTATATGTAAGAATCAGAAATTGCTTGTTCACAGCGACACCTGTGGCCGCAATGTCAACGAAAGTCAGCGTCCTGTTGCTCGCGCTCGCCCGTGTGAACGCGCTACCTGAATGTGAGCGAGCGTCCGTCAAAACAGTGAGACGACACACATCAGCTAAAACCACAATATCACTCTATATTTCCCCTGCTTGGCAGTAATGTTAGCTGACCAGACGAGGGTCTCTCCATGAATCAATGCTGATTCTAGTGCTGGCTTTTCCTGTCTCGGCACCGCCGACACGGAGGAAACGGGGGGGGGAGACGGTCGGGGGGGGGGGGGGGGACACACACACACCGACACCGACACCCGGTCGAGACGATAACGTAACTCTCTGCGGAGCCCCGTCACTTCACAAGACACGGGAAACCTCTGTTGGTCTGGAGGAGCTGCAGCAGTTATTTCTGCAAAAACGTCCACTGCACATTCACCAGATATTCTCAGAGCTAAACTAACTCTTCTGCAGTGTGTAGTGTGCGCGCGTTCACGTGAAGGTGGAGCGAGCCGGACGGGTGAGAACGAGCGCGGTGTGCAAACAGGCAGGAGCAGAGCTGCTGCGCGCTCGCGTACCCACACGCGAGCGCGCATGGGATACCGACCCGTTAAGATCAATGCGCGTGATAAGTTACAAATAGTCCCTTTAAGTGATGGAGGGATTAACCTGTAGCCTAGCTAAAGTACTCTCTCTCTGTTTTATGTAGTATTATTATCATCTTTCTCCATCTTGTGTAGTTATCTGATTATTTGTATTTTGCAGAATATTTTTGGCATCATTGGGCAAAAACTCCATAATAACCTTTCATCATATTGTAATTCAAGTGTTCTGAGAGAAAACTAGACTTCTGCACCTCCTCATGGCTCTGTTTTCAGGCTTTAGAAAATCTAGCCCGTGACCGGAGACTCTGGCCAATCACAGGTCATTTCAGAGAGAGAACTTTCCTATTGGCTGTTCTTTCAATGGAAGCAGCTGTCAATCACTCGCAAACTCCAATCAAACGGTCTAACTAGGCAGCGCTGATCAAATATGAATCAATATTCTGTTACTGTAATGCCTATTTCTCGCCTCAAATGTTTTCAGAAACATCTTGTAGTGTACTGTTAAGCTGTAAAATGAGGGGCAGTGCTTGGTATTTCCTCAGCTGATCTCAACATGGCTGCCGGGTCACAAACTTTCTCATCGTCTGGTGGGGTTGCTGTTGTCAGTACTGTGGGTTTTCTAAAGCAAACTGCATGCTGGGACACTGTAAATGTTGAGCTGAACCCTGCTGAGCAAACCGCCTCTGTTCATTTTGTCACTGTGTGGTTTCAGCCGGCGGTCTCACCAATGCCTCGATGGAAAGGAAGTCAGTACTTGCGATGGTCCAGCACCGTCACTCAAGCCCTCCTCCTGTCCGTCGTCACGTTTTGCGTCATTCTCCCGCTGTGCTGCCATCGGCTGCTTTACTCTTACTTCTTCATCAAGTCCATGTACCTGGACTCCATGAGTGAGGAGGTGCTGCGGGAGAGCCTCGACCGAGGCCAGGATGCGCTGCACTTCTGGCAGAGCACTTCCACCGCAGCGGCGGTGTCTTCCAGGTTCAGTGACATCGCCCAGCATCCCGAGCTGCTGGTCACCGTGGTGACAGCCAGGCGGAATGAGGGGCGGGACTTCCACTATCTGCTCCAGGTGATGCAGCAGCTGAGCGGCATTCTGGGAGGCTGCGGGGAGCGGCGGTGTGCGGAGGTGTTGGTCTGCGACGTGGAACGCGGCCCGCGGGAAAACCAGGACGCCAAGATGCTGGAGGCCCACTTCAGGGTGGTCCGGCGATCCCCTCGGGAGCAGCAGAGGAACCGGGAACGGATCAACACCTTCGAGAGGGAGAAGAGGGATTACGTCTTTTGTCTCCGCAAGGGTTGGGAGCTCGTGAAGCCCAAAAACGTGGTTGTCCTGGAGGACGACGCCTTGCCGACGCAGGACTTTTTCGCAGTCGTAAAGGACCTGCTGTCACGTCGGTTTGCCCTCCAGACTCTCTACATAAAGCTGTATCACCCTGAAAGGCTGCAGCGCTACTGGAACCCCGAGCCTTACCGCATCCTGGAGTGGGTGGGACTCGGGCTGGTCGGAGCGACGGCCCTCCTCCTCACCTTCCCTTACTGGAACCCCTGCTCTTTCTCCTTCACGCTGTCGGCGGGCCACCTCCTCTTCTTCGCCCTCTACTTCATGGCTGCCACGGAGCTGCTGGGGCGGCACTACCTCCTGGAGGTGCGGCGGCTTTCCCCGCAGCTCTACGCCGTCTCCCCGGCCACAGAGTGCTGCACCCCGGCCATGCTCTTCCCCGGCAACGCCTCGCTCAGGGTGGCCGAGTATCTGGACGGCTCGTTCTGCGTCAAGGGGAACGCCAAAGACATGGTCCTGTACGAGATGGCGAGGACGATCCCCGGGGAAAGGTCTCACAGTGTGGAACCCAACCTCATCACCCACATCGGGGCCTATTCCTCAGTCAGGGCCAACCCAGCCAAGCCCAAACTCCTCTGACAGGGAGGGAACTCAGTTTCAACAAGGCTGGATTTAATCAGGTTCCTCCTCACTTGGTTCTACTTCTATTTTCTGCCAAGTTCATCTGGTGGACTCTTCAGACATCTGAAGACATCGCTCAGAGAGTATTGGTTTGGTGATTTGCAGCTGAAAAGTCATCAAGGCATCAAGATGAAAAGGGGGCTGCGTTTGGTTGAAAATTATTTTTAGATGTGAAGGTTGCAATTTACGGCTTGTCTACACAGGAAGTGTTTTAGCTGCGTTTTTCAGTCCTCCGTCTCCGGGCTTCTGACAAACGCTCCTATTTTAATCAATACAGCGGTCTACATAACGGCTACATAACGCATTAACGCAACTTGAGATTTTTAGGATGTGGCAGGCTCAGTTTTAAAGCTAGAGTGAAGATACTGTCAATATATATAGACAGTGTATATATATATATATATATATATATATATATATATATATACACACATATATATATTTCTATATAAACCAGAAAACATGTCGTACTAACTTGTCACGAAAGAGGCTAAATAACGCTCCAATCTTGCGCAAAATTTTGGCGAGGAAAAATTGTCATGGCCATTTTCAAATGGGTCCCTTCACCTCTGACCTCAAGATATGTGAATGACATGCCCACTTTATCAAGTCATAGTCAAGTCAGCACACTGACACACTGACAGCTGTTGTTGTTATGCTGTTATGATTTCAGCATATTTTTTAAGCTAAATGCAGTACCTGTGAGGGTTTCTGGACAATATTTGTCATTCGTTTGTGTTATTAATTGATTTTACATATACATACATTTGCATAAAGGAAGCATATTTGCCCACTCCCATGTTGATAAGAGGTATTAAATACTTGACAAATCTCCCTTTAAGGTACATTTTGAACAAATAAAAATGTGTGATTAATTTGCGATTAATCAAGATTAACTATGGACAAACATGCGTTTAATCGTGATTAAATATTAATCGATTGACAGCCCTACAAAATACATTTCCCTCGAAACGTAATTCACAATGCAGTTTTGTTGTATTGGAACGTAATTTGTAGGAGACAGGGCTGCACTGTGCAGCAGGTTTACTAAGGGACCTGATAAAAATGTTTTTGAATGCTGTGAAACTATTTTATATAACCTTGAGATGGCAAAAATAGTCACTTTTCAAC
Source organism: Sebastolobus alascanus (assembly GCA_916701645.2). Classification (NCBI taxonomy): domain Eukaryota; kingdom Metazoa; phylum Chordata; class Actinopteri; order Perciformes; family Sebastidae; genus Sebastolobus; species Sebastolobus alascanus. Next base: position 487,260 of record CAKAOJ020000032.1, read on the forward strand.
CAAATGAAGTGTGTTGTTGGACAGAAGTTTGGACACCAATGCATCTTTTCACCAACAAATCACATAAACCACTCTCACTGAGCTGTGTTTTCAGTTTGGGATCAGACTTCATATCATCACTGCTGGAAAACTTCTTTAATCACTTTTCTGACGTTCAGGTTTGCTATCACGTGAGGGGTTATATGCTTCTCTGCTGGTTGGGTTAAGTGTTCTACTGCCTGGGGTCATTAAACTATTTATTTTCAAAAAATCAGATGAAAATAGTGAGATTGTTAAAGGACCCATATCGTGCTCATTTTCAGGTTCATACTTGTATTTTATGTTTCTACTAGAACATGTTTACATGCTGTAATGTTAAAAAAAACCTTTATTTTCCTCATACGGTCTGCCTGAATATACCTGTTTAACGGAATTGCGTTGCTAGGCAACAGTTTGGGTCCACGTTTACTTCCTGTCAGCTGATGTTATTTACATACACTGTAACAGGAAATAAACTGGGACACATTTAGAATGTTTATGTTTAAAACCGTGTGATGATCTATATATTGTATATTTGTGACATCACAAATGGACAGAAATCCTAACGGCTGGTTTCAAACGCACAATTTCTGAATATGGGCTGTGTGTGTTTCTCCCTATATTGAGCGTTTTGCTAGTTTAACAGTATTTATATAGCACTTAAACCTGCTTTATAATATAAAAGACATGAAAATCTCACTTTTTACAATATGGGACCTTTAAAGGATCTGTTCACTGTTTGTACACCCAGACCTTATTAAAACTAGGATTGGGGTTTGATAGTATTTCATCAAACCAAAATTTCTCCCCCACAAATGATCTTTTGTTGACTGCAGACATCAGTTTTCAGAGAACACATTAACCAGACAACAGCCAAGTTTCATTTTAGCTATTGCACAGTTAAAGTTAATTAGCGTTTGATATAATCTGCCACCAGTTGCGTTTGGCATTTTAATCTGTGAAAGCGTAATTAACGAGAAGGGTTTTCAAGTATAAAAACAATGAGGAGAGATAAAAGAGATTTTTTAGCGTCTGAGCTTCAAAAATCACCATATCAGAAAATTATTTTGAGTTTTATCTTGAAGAAACTAACTTTTCTCACTGGTTTCAAACGTCCCAGTGTGACTAACGATCAGGCCTTCAAACACAACGATCATTCTACTTTTCTACTTACTTTTTACTTCTTTCTACTTGTGTTGCTAAGCGGGACTTGTGTCAGGTTGTAGTGACTGTTTCTCTCGGCTACGTCCGGTTTGGAAGTTGCAATAAGGTTGTGGTTGAAAAACCGTGAACACATCTTTTATAGGGGACAAATTTGAGGAAGAAGGGCTGAAAATCTTAGCAGATTTAGCAGTCCTTTCTCTGTGGATCAAATGGGATTGTTGAATATAGGATTCACTAAGACTCAGTAATGTTTGAGGACAATCTTGATATTCTGATTGTGGCCTTTTCTCATTAGTAATCTCATTATATTAACTGATTATTTTGAAATAGGGAGCAGTCATGTGATCCCACCCATCTCTGTGGTACAGTAGAGTGCAGTAGAGCAATATTACGCAGTCGCAGTACTGCTGTTGGAGATACGACTACCACAGCAGAACCACGCTGACCTCAAAATGTACGTTATTTACAGAGCAGTGACGCGACCAAACCCCCACACTGTCACATGGAGAGTTTCATATCAACAACAGTCTGACATTTCAGATACATTGACTGTTTGCTAAGCCTCGTCTGTCTGAGCTTTACATTCTCATACGGCACATTTGTTGAAAATGAAAATGTGCCAGATTTACCATCAAAATCCATGTAGTTTTTTTAAATGATGGGTCATTGATTTCAGACACAAGTAGACAAAAGCAGATTGTAAATTTCCGTGCAAATTTTTCAGACGGAAATCCATTCTTGGCTTGAAACGGCTTCAAATTCCCCAAATCTAAGACAAATCAGGACTGCGGCGCTAACGTTAGCTTAATATTAGCTTAGCGTTAGCCTGATGTTAGCTTAACAGAAAACAAACAAGGATGAACACCAACCAAGCATCTCACTGACCACTCTGTATCACTGAATGTGCCTTAATGTTTAATTATTAGAAGTTTAACTCCATAACAGAATATTACCCATGATTCATCTCTGGAGGAAATGACAGGTGATCAGCTGCAATATTTGAGTGCATTTCATTTGTACATATATAATACTTAAATTAATTGAAACCTGTAATTATTACAGGAAGTAGCTGCCAAAGTACACCCTATAGGCCTATGAGAGCTGTCCAGTCTGCCACTAATGACATGAAATTACATCAGAGTTCATAGTCAAAGTTCAAAGAGCTCAAACTGGTTCCTGTTATCAGCTCTAAACCGCCAAATTAAGAGTTTGATTCTCAAAATGAAATGGCAACCATATAATTACTATTAGACACTGCTTGTAGTTAAAACATTGCCGGCAGCACAAAAAGTAACTGAAGATGTTGAAGTCAGAAAAAAAATGGATGTAAAGAGTTTAAAGAACAAACATTTAAATGATGACAATATTATGTTTCCGAGAAATATTCTACTTCCTGTTGTGTTTAAGAAAGAACCACATGACAATTTTATTTTGTTTACATAAAATTTTGAAGGAGTAGTTCAACAGGTTGGCAAACGTTGGTTTGTGTACAGATTAAACAAACCAGATATGCATCTTATGCTGGTATGTTAATTGTGTTTCCTTTGGACAGAGCCAAGCTAGCTGTTTCCCACTGTTTCCAGTCTTTATGCTAAGCTAAGCTAACCAGCTGCTGGTTGTAGCTTCATATTTAGCGTAGGCTACAGACATGAGAGTGGTTACAATCTGAACATCTGACTCTCAGAGAGAAAGAGAAGAAGAGGATTTACCTAAATGTGGAAGTATTTCTTACTTTTTTGACACTCCACGTCAGCATTTGACAGACATTGTTTGGTATAAGGAGATATGCAAAGCTTAAAAAACAAAGAAAAATAATGTTTTTATTTATCTGGAAAGTCAATTTTATTTATGGTGGAAAATCACAAATTTACCTCAAAGAGCTTTACAGTCTGTAAGTTTTTATTACCTCCAAATCACAAATATATATATATTTAACTCCAACAACCAACATGTTCACAAATGAATAATCAATCTACACTGTCACTAATCAAAATATATATATATTTATTAATAAAGCAGCTTTAATAAAATATAGAAGACTGAATTCAGATTATTGATGGTGAAACATATCTAACTGTGAACTATAATTCAGATTTTATTTTGGCACCTTAAAAAGGAACCCAATTTCTGACTTCAACATTAACATTGCACTTAATTAAAAAATGTAGAGCCTGCAGAAAATTGTTATATTATTTAATATTTAAAACAAAAAAAAATCCAGTGAACTGCTGTTTACATTTTATATTTTGATGAAAATATTCAGATAAATGATCAGAGTAGCTGTACATAACAGCTCCAATTAAAACCTTCTATTTAATTTGACAAGTTCCTACATGCTGTGTGCTGTTTCTTTATCTGCAAAGGATACATTTGCTTATATATATTTAGAGTTGACAATATTAATCTCTAATATGAAAATGATTAGTTTAGGGTTTGATTTAAGCTTGGTTATGGTTTGATTTTGGTTTGATTTCTGCCTTAAATACAGTGTTTTATTTTGTAATTTAATCATGAAATATTGTCTGTCCTTCATATCAGTGTTTTTCTCTTTAATGTTTTTGATGTGTTTTTCATCACATAATTATGTTTGCATGTTAAGAACATTTAAGAGATTGAAGATTCATTTTATTTCTTCTTCATGTGACATTTATTAGACATCAAATTATGATCTAAAATGAGCTCTGAATGCTCCAACTGACCAAAGATTGATTTAGAATAAGACTTCAGCTGAACATGTATTGGTTAAATCCACCATTCTAAAATAAAAGCACTGTAATAATTTGACTCAAATAAGATGTGATTCAGCTCTCTGAAGGATGATGCAAATGAAATCTTTTTTTTTTCTGTTCCTAGATCACATTTTGCGTTGAATTCAAATCATAAATCTCTGTTTACACTGAGACTCTTTGACTGTTTTCTACACTTAAAACACAATAAATCACTATGTTTGAAGTCACTTGGTTGTCAGGAAGTCTGTATTCCAGCAGTGACGTCTTCTTGTCAACCAACCGGGAAGTTGGATTGAAAAGCAACAGTCCTGACTGACACTTCGTGAACTTTAGATTATATTCCTGCTGTAGAGCTAGCTTCTGTTAGCCCCGAGCTAATTATATTTAAAGTGACTGTTAGCCCAGTGCTGACAAGAGCTTTAAAGCTGGAGGCGGGTGTCAGCTCCGTGCAAGGCACCGGAACAAAAACACCGACAGTATGACAATAATGCACTTTGCGTGCCTAGTCTGATAGTCTGTAGATATGTAGCCTATAAATAAGATATATTTTAATAAAGTAAAATTGTACCGACCGAATACAGTATGAGCACAGAAGCCGCTTCCATGCCGCGAGGTGTCTGCTTGTCTATTCAACCTGAGGAGAGCAGAGACCCCCGCGGTCCTTAATGTGGCCCAGGACACATTCACGTACACACTGCTAAAAGAATGTGGCCATATGTGGCCCAGACCACCTCTGAATGTGGTCTGAGCGATCAGATCTCAATGCGTCCTCAATGCGTCTCGAGTGCGTTCACACCTGTACTCAGAGCTGTCCACGTCCACGGTATTAACATGCGTCCTGAGTGATCCGATCACACAGGACGCATGTTAATACCAGGTCTGAGCAGGGCGTATGTCACGTGAAAGGCGTCATGCAGGGGCTGGATCAATCCACTAGGATCTGTGACCAGACTGGGTCTACTTTAAAAGATCCCCTCCAGAAAAAAATCCAGAATTTATGAAAATGCAAATGTGCTGGACGCAAGACTGTCCGTGTTTGTAGCCTGCAGGCTTCAACTCTGCACATCATTCTGCACAGTGACGGCCAAACATCCATGTGAAGTACCAAGAAGCAAAAAAGCCAACAGTCAGTCAGGGTAAATTGTCAAAAAAGAAAGAGATTAAGTTAAAAAATAAATTCAGTCATTTAATTCTACATCTCTCTCTCCACACAGTGTCCTTTCTCCCATTCAGCTTTCTCTTGTTCAAGGCCTTCGGGACCAGTAGTGGTCCCGTCAGTCCAGTCTGTGTTAAGACCCGGTTCAGGTAAAGGATCCCCGTCAGCTAAAGTCTCTGCTCCACTGGTGTAATCTTGCAGCGTCTCCAGGCTTTTAATCCATGTTTCAAATGTCCTTGGTGTTGGATAGTCCTGGAAAAATCACTTCTCAAAACTCAAAACTTTAGCTGTCTTATCTGTTTTATAATTATTTTTAAATCTTATATTATTGTTGGGTATTTTATTCCATTTTATTTTTGTATTATCTTTTAATTGGCTGATTTTCTTTACTTCATTGCAGTTCTGAATTTTTTAAATCTTAGTTCAGCTATGTAAATGACTTTTAGACTTTTAAAATTTCAAGTTTAAAATTTAGTTTATTATTATTATTATTATTATTATTATTATTATTGTTATTATTATGTGTCTCAGCTTAAGTACAGTTTAACTTTGGTTACATTCCACCACTGTGTCTGACATTATTTAGCTATATAGCTGTAGCAGATCAATGTTGGCTGCTTGATAGTATGTGCTGGTGTAAGCGATAGTTTGCTAGCAAAGCGGAGAGCAATGCAGCAAAGCGTCTGCACAGGAGGAAGAGCAGGAAGTACTTAAAGGGAAAGGTGGAGCTCACTTTTTACTATAATGCTGGGTAGCTTGTGAATTTCACCAAGGGATCAATAAAGTTTTATCTTTATCTACAGTAATACATACTGTATATCATCATAATTTATTTGTTGATTATTTGTTGTATTTATAATCTGAATCTGCATAGTAACTAATGTTATCAGACAAATGTAGTGGAGTAAAAATACAATATTTGCCAATGATAAGTAGTGGAGTAGAAGTATAAAGGAACAAAAGATTGAAATACAGTAAGTATAGTAATTGAGTAAATGTACTTAGTTACATTCCACTAATGCTCGTCATAAAAACTATGACGCATCACGATAATACATTAGTCAAAACGTGTTTTTCATTGCAATTATTGCATTATTAAGAGAATGCATCTAGACAGTCTGGTAACACTTTATTTTACAGGTCTGCAAATTTTCTGGTAATTAGGTGATGATTAGCAAGTAACCCATTTTAAATTTCTTTGGAAGTACTGCATTACATTATTTAATTATTATATGCTAAAGTAGCATATAATGGTTAAAATAGGGCCCTTAGGCTTGAGAAGCAGCTGTGCGCTGCTCTTCATCAGAGGTGGAAAACCAAAACTAATAGAAGACACTTCTGATCAGGCACAAATCTCACCATTGTGTGACTTATTGTCTACACAGATGTAACCTGGTAGCTGGTGTAATGATTCAGGGAGCTTTTTAAGAAATTTCAAGTTATAATTTTCAAGTTATTTGCTAATTATTATCTATTTATCAGCAGACATGGAAATACAACATATCAACTAACTTTGTATCCTTTTCCTGGAAATGTATTAAATAAATTACCAGCTATTGGGATATAGAGGAATATAATTACTTAGAAATTGTGTATTTTGAACTACATTTAAAAAATTATTTTTAAAAAAAAAAAAAATGTTTTTGGAATTCATGTATATTAGATGCAAGGAATAAAATCCAAACAAATCTAGTTTCCATGGAAACAGAAGTTGAGTTTGTGTAGAGAATCATGGATGTATTAAAAGAACGTGTAGAATGGAATGACATCATCGGATACCTCGATGGAATCCGATGATGTCATCAGGCTGTGATGAGTTGAATCCGAATCGAATCTCTATCCGATGACGCCATTCCATCGTATGACATAGCAAAGCCAAACTCTTCGGTCAAAGGTAGGAAATTGAGATATTGTAGCCAGAACAGAAAGCAGACACCTCTGTGTTAGTCAGCAGAGAGTTTTAACAGACAGTTATCAGCGTCGTCCGATAACAGCAAAGCAAATCTTTGCATTTGACAGTTGACAGCTTGTATTGCCTGTTTCAACTTCAGCACAAAAAGAAGACTCTGTATTTTGGGAACTGGTAAGTTTTTATTTCCTTTTTATTTACACCTTATTTTATTATTTTTTAAGTTGATATCTCATAAAAACGGCTCTTACTCTTCGATTTCGTTTGCTATAATCTAGTTATCTGTGAGTAGTCCAAACAAACGCTGAGAGGTTCAGTTTTATTGTGTTTTGTATAAGTATATGTCAAACATATACACTACTGAGCACCAGTTTTCTTTCTTTTCTAAAAATGGGATTACTATTTATTTTCTAACAGCTTTTATATTTAGTATATGTGTGTCCCTATCAGATTTATTACTTCAACTACTGGCTATACTACAGTAGATGAGGTCATTTGTATTCATGTATATACTACTATACTTTAATTATTTGTTTAATTACATTTTGCTCTCATTCACTTGGTTCAAAGCGTTTAGCACCAAAGTCTTATTATACATTTAAAAATGTCAACTACATTACAGTGTGTTGTAAAGCATTTCATTGTTTCAATGCTAAATAGAACAAAGACAGTCGATCAAACAGTTTGTGCTCAATTTGAACATCTTTGCATCTTTGTCTTGTGCTCCATCTGGAAATAGATTTGAAGATGTTTCTGATTACTTGGACCCTCTTTACATCACAGATCTTTAGCGTCCCTACTCACAGACCTTTCATTTTCGCTCCTGCCTAAACAGAAATAATTATCATCATTGTTTTAAATTCTGTTCAATGTTCTAATTCTGTTTTATGTTCAGTCCAAGGAACGAGTCCAAATGGATCTACAGACGGAGTTTCCGATCGATGACCTGCCCCAGGCCACCCGGGCCATGACCTTCATCCAGGTCCAGCTGATGGAGCTGGCCAAAGACTGTGCCAACACGCGCATGAACGGTCTGGTCAGCCCCAACAACTTTGTGGATCTGGAAACCCAACTGGAGAAGATTCTCCACGAGGTAGGCCTTTCTCATCTGTGAGGCATTTTTTAATAGGCTATAACATGTGAAAAAAACAATTTCAGTATATTAAAGGGGCTATATGTAAGAATCAGAAATTGCTTGTTCACAGCGACACCTGTGGCCGCAATGTCAACGAAAGTCAGCGTCCTGTGGCTCGCGCTCGCGCTACATTGACATGAACGAGCACCGGTCTAAACAGCGGGGCGACACACGTCAGCTACAACACACAATATCACTCTATATTTCACCTGCTTGGCAGTAATGTTAGCTGATCAGAGGAGGGTCTCTCCGTGAATCAATGCTGATTCTAGTGCTGGCATTTCCTGTTCAGCATGCGGACCGCAGAGGGAACGGGGGGGGAGCGCGACACGCGGTCGGGGGGGGGGGGAGCGCGACACCGACACCTGGTCGGGGGGGGGGGAGCGCGACACCGACACCTGGTCGGGACGATAACGTAACTCGCTGCGGAGCTCCGTCAGTTCACAAGACACGGGAAACCTCTGTTGGTCTGGAGGAGCTCTTCTGCAGTGTGTAGTGTGCGCGCGTTCACGTGGAGGTGGAGCGAGCCGAGCGGTTGAGAACGAGCGCGGTGTGCAAACAGGCAGGAGCAGAGCGCGCATGGGATTGCGACCCGTTAAGATTTATGCACGTGATAAATTACAAATAGTCCCTTTAACATACAGTACAGGCAGTTATTGTAATAGCAAAACAGCCCAGTCAGTTAAAAGTGCCAAAAAGAGAATTCCACTGAATTAAATAAACATTAGCTTAATAAAGCCAGGTCTGTCAGGTCACTGGTTTTAGTCTGTTTGAGCAGATTATTTTTTAATGCCCTTAACGTATTATAATTCCAAAAGGTCATATTGTGTTTTTTTAAAGAATATCATTGTACTTATATTTGTTCACTTATGGACTGCAAAACAATATAGAGTTGTAATATAATTATTGTTTGTAACTCCACTGAAGGTGGATTTAAATTTAAAGTATCACACAGTCCCATTGGATAAACTGAAAATAGGCTGGGTTTTCAAGCTAAAAACAAGGCTGCTTTTTTTACCTTTAGCTTAATATACATTTTGTATTTCAACTTTTTTTTTTGTCCTTCCTGCCTTTGATTTAGACCCGCGCAGCCTGCAGGCCTCCACCAAGAAAACCGGTCAAGGGTGACTTCGAATTCATCAAACCGGTTTGCAGTGGCGCCTTTGGGTGAGTAAGACAGACGGCTTTCTTTGTGTTCAGACTGACTCTTTGGATAGTGCAGAGAGTCCAGTCAAAGCAGAAAAGAACTTGAAATGTGTTGTAGAATTATTTTGTTCCATCTGGAAAGTTTCTTTTCAAATCAGAGCTGATATTCAGTCATAGAAGCTGCTCACGTTTCCTTTTCCCTCTTGTCCAGGACTGTTAACCTTGTTCGGCACAAGGAAAGCAAACAGGTGTTCGCCATGAAGCAGGTGAAGCTGCAGTGGGCGTCCCAGAGGGATTTCGTACTGTTAGAGCGCGACATCCTCACGTTCCTCGACAGCTCTCTTGTTGTGAAGATGTTCTGCTCCTTTGAGACAGGGAGCCACATGTACATGACAATGGAGTATGTCGGAGGTAAGGAGTTTTTTTTTGGATTGGTCATGCATGCATATACACTATATCCACTGTACACATCTGACACACACTAAGAAGACCTAAACATAGCATCTGACCTGTTATGTCTCTCTCTGACCTTGTAGGTGGGGATTTTGCAGCCTTGCTGAAAAACAAAGGCCGTCTTCCTGTGGATGTAGCTCGCTTCTACACCGCGGAGCTTGTGTCAGCTTTGGACCACATCCACAGACACGGCATAATCCACAGGGACCTCAAGCCCAGCAAGTGAGTTCTCAACCTGTCCCTTTGGAGAGGACATCTTGAACAGTTTTTATTATTTTTCAATGTCTGGTTTTAGGCCCTCCTTAGTTACTGTTACTACGCCCGTCATGCTTTTCGTTCTTACATGGTACAGTTTACAACATCGGTGGCAGACATACCATTTGAGATTTCTAATTACTAGCCATCAATTAAAGCCATTTTAAAGCTAGAAGGGCACTCAGAGAGCGCAGACCTCCACTGTCTATTTATAATTTAGTTACACATTTAATTTTTAGATATAAACACTGTTTAAAGCCATTCCTTTGCTCTTATATTTTTGGTTTAGGAAACCCAAAACCTGACAGAACTGACAAGCCTAGATATAATTGCTTAGCTATGATTGGACGATTGCTGTTCAGGGGAGGGGTTTAACAAATGTTTTTTTTAAGTTGGAGCAGAATTTACAGAAACTCTCCCAGTATTGATATTTTTTACACAATCTGACGTTGGAATGTGCGTGACTAGTTTAGGCCCTATTCCATGTAGTAATGTATCTATTATAGGGCTGTCAAAGTTAACGCGATGATAACGGGTTAATGCAAATTCACTTTTACGCCACTAATTTCTTTAAGGTATTAACACAATTGATCTTCCGGAGGTTGTACTGGGGTCAGTTTTAAAGATACAGTGAAGATACTGGTATCATATGAAACTAGAAAGCCTAAGGAATCCATTGGTACCAATTTCATAGCTTGTTGCGAAAGAGGTTAAATACTGCTCCAAAACTTCTGCTAAATTTTGGCGACACACCTTTGACATCTGACCTCAAGATATGTGAATGAAAATGGGTTCTTTGGGTACCCACGAGTCTCCGCTTTACAGTCATGCCCACTTTATGATAATCAAATGCAGTTTGGGGCAAGTCATAGTCAAGTCAGCACACTGACACACTGACAGCTGTTGTTGCCTGTTGGGCTTGAGTTTGCCATGATATGATTTCAGCATATTTTTTATGCTAAAGTACCTGTTTAATTGACAAAAGTATTCTGTGTAGCCCAGAAACCCCAATGACTTTCCTATTTGACCCACTTTCTGTTGAAGTGGAATAGTCCTGGCATATAGTCTAACATGAGACATGTTCTGCTTCCCTCCATTGTAGTCTGTTGATCAGCGCAGATGGACACCTGAAGGTGGCAGATTTCGGGCTGTCGAAAGTCGGGTCAGTGGACATGGCAGTCTGCACGACTGAAGCAGAGCGCTATCGAAATGCCAGAGAGTTCAACGACAACGAGGTTAGTCACTTCTCTTCTCCATTTATTTAAACTGTTGTAAATCCTGTGTTATATGTATTTTGGTACTTCATTTTCCGTTTCCTCCCCTCTTTCATGTCCTCTTACAGGCATGCGGCACGCCTGACTTCATGGCCCCAGAAGCACTCCAGGAGTCGGGCTACGGAAAGCCCCTAGACTGGTGGGCCACAGGAATTATTTTATATAATTTCCTGTTTGGAAAATCACCTTTCTCTTCCGACAATGCAGCGATCTTAGGTAGGAATCTTAAGCTCCATTCATTATCTTCTCATCAGATGCAACCTTTCTACACATTTGTCATTCTAGCAGTTCTGAATGAATCTTTCAGTATTTTAAAAATGATTCAAAATGCACCCACTTTGTGATTTAACTTTAAAATCTGTCACAAAGTATTCAGTCAGTATTTCATTTCTTGTTTCTTTTAAATTTGGGATTTAAATCTTTACGCTAGGTTTATGATGTTTTCCTCTAAGAATTATGTCATTCAGTCCCTTTGGTCCCTTTTGGTTTTAATTTGGTCAATTAAATGTAAATTCCTTGATCAGATCAACTGATATGTGCTTCTTTTCCAGATGAGATCTCCTGGCCAGACGTTGGATATCTCGTGCCAGTTGTTGCCAAGCACCTCATCAGTCGTCTCTTGCATAAGGACCCTATGAGGCGTCTGGGTACCGGTAAGTGACAGCTTTACTAATGATAGACAGTATGAGAAACAGAGAAACTGTTTTTTTATTAGAATACTAATACCTGGGTCAGGTGCCAGGCCCAACATGTGTAGATGTACAAACTAACTGTTTGATTGTGTCATTTTTTATCCAGGAGGAGCCAGTGAGGTGAAAGAACACCCGTTCTTCAAGGATGTGGACTGGAGGAATCTCCGCAATGAGACGCCTCCATATGTCCCTGATGTGAGAGATGAGGAGGACACCAGCGGCTTTCCAAGTATTTATCTCTCATATATTCCTTTTTTATTTCAATTCCAACCATGGTAATGAAGTGATATTTTTCACCGGTTGTCCACGTTAGGTCAGATAATCCTTCATTATATGTTGATGTAAAGTGTTCAAGCAGCAGAAGAAGCTGCTGTTTTTCTCTTTCACACACCGCGGGTGAAGCAGCCTGTCACTGAAGGAGCTATTTGTAGTCCATCTTAGGAACATTGTAGTTTCACCGCGGCACCGTCCGCGTCACTAACATCCGCCGCCGTCGCATCATAATTACGGAGCCGGGTGAAGTGCAGTCGGATTTTCTTAACGCCACGGTTGTCTTTTCTTAAGTCCTCATGAATTCTCCTTCACATCTTTCCTTGACCTCATGACGTTTTCCATCGAGGTCAAGGAAACGTGGATAGGAAAAGACATTATTTCTTTACTTTTCGACCGCAGCCAAAGACTGATGTCTGACATGAGGAGTAGACTTGATTTTTCAGTAATGTCTGGTGTAAATTTCAATTAGGATAAATATGTCAGCCTTTCCCATAACTTAACGCATGTTGGTTGTTGCAGGTGACTCTCAATTGCTGTCCCATGCATCCCCTGATGATGACCAGAACGAATCACCTGCAGAGCAAACGGACTTTTGCACTGTTGCCTTCCGCTTCAACAAGGTAGGCTACAGTTTTTCTCCAGCTCCTCACCCCTCACTGCTGTTTGAGGTTGTCTAAATCGGTTTCTCACTATTGAATACACATTGAATGTAAATAACTGACAGCAGTTTTGTCTTAAAACTCCAGGTGTACGGCAGCCCAATGCCCCTGCCCCCCTGCACACTGATGAATCGGGTCCTGGAGTCAAAAAAGCCAGGAAACAGCAGGGCCGAAGCTGCTTTTAAGAGGTGGAGAAGTAGACGCAAGAAGGCCGAGGAGGAGCAAGCTGCTCTTAAGAGGTGGAGAAGTAGACGCAGCAAGGCCGAGGAGGAGCATGGGGAAATTGAGGCGTTTGGTGACAGATATTTTGATTCAGAGGCAGATTCAGACTTCAGCAATAGGGATTTCAGTGAAGCCTATCTCCGACAAAGTGGACAGGGCGAAAGTCAATGGGACCTCAGCCCTTCACCTCCCCCCCACCACGCCTTTCCAGTGCAAATGGAACCAGCATTCAGTGAAGGTTTCTTTGACGAAGAGGACTTCAGCAACATGGATTTCAGTGAAGCCTCTCTCCGACAAAGTGGACAGGGTGAAAGTCAATGGGACCTCACCCCTTCACCTCCCCCCCACCACGCCTTTCCAGTGCAAATGGAACCAGCATTCAGTGAAGGTTTCTTTGACGAAGAGGACTTCAGCAACATGGATTTCAGTGAAGCCTCTCTCCGACAAAGTGGACAGGGTGAAAGTCAATGGGACCTCACCCCTTCACCTCCCCCCCACCACGCCTTTCCAGTGCAAATGGAACCAGCATTCAGTGAAGATTTCTTTGACGAAGAGGACTTCAGCAACATGGATTTCAGTGAAGCCTCTCTCCAACAAAGTGGACAGGGTGAAAGTCAATGGGACCTCACCCCTTCACCTCCCCCCCACCACACCTTTCCAGTGCAAATGGAACCATCATTCAGTGAAGGTTTCTTTGACGAAGAGGACTTCAGCAACATGGATTTCCGTGAAGCCTCTCTCCGAAAAAGTGGACAGGGTGAAAGTCAATGGGACCTCACCCCTTCACCTCTCCCCCACCACGCCTTTCCAGTGCAAATGGAATCAGCATTCAGTGAAGGTTTCTTTGACGAAGAGGACTTCAACAACATCCATTTCAATGACCAGAGCCAAACTGCTCCTAAGAGGAGGGGGAGGAGGAGGAGGAGGCGGGTGAGAGCAGGACAAAGTGGACAGGGTGAAAGTCAACGGGACCTCACCCCTTCACCTCCCCCCTACCCCGCCTCTCCAGTCCAAATGGACCCAGTTGAAGAGATGCCGAGCAATGACCTGCTCGAGGCCACCTGGTCCCTGATGTCTATTGAGCACCAGCTGGTCGAGCTGGCCAAACACTGTGGCAACACGCTGCAGAATGGTCTGGTCAGTCGCAACGACTTTGTGGAGCTGGAGAGCAAACTGATGAAGATTCTCCATGAGGTAGGTCTTTCTCATCTTTGAGGCATTTTTTTTCCAGCCGATTCACTTGTTTATATATTGTTAAAAGTTCAGATAACAAACAGGAAACTTTGGACAAGCATCGATCAGGCTGGACAGAATATTTAACAAAATTGAACACACTTTTTAAACCTTATTAACAAGGCACAATGATGACGACTTAGCCTAGCTCAGTAGTATGTGAAAAAATCCCAAAACCACTTTCACTGAAATGATGTTTCAAAGGGGACATATCATGAAAAACTAACTTTTCGGTGCTTGTCGCTGCTTTTCTGATATACCTTTAGTTAGCGTAATACACTTTTAATATTTTATTTATTTATTTATTTATTAACTTTTTTTTCCTTACTTTGTTTGATTTAGACCCGCAAAGCCTGCAGTCCCACCGTCGAGGAAGGCTCCAGTGAGGACAACGCCGAGCCCACTGTCGAGGAAGACTCCAGTGAGGACAACGCCGAGTCCACTGTCGAGAAAGACTCCAGTGAGGACAACGCCGTGTCCACTGTCGAGAAAGACTCCAGTGAGGACAACGCCGAGTCCACTGTCGAGAAAGACTCCAGTGAGGACAACGCCGTGTCCACTGTCGAGACAGACTCCAGTGAGGACAACGCCGAGCCCACTGTCGAGAAAGACTCCAGTGAGGACAACGCCGAGCCCACTGTCGAAGAATTCAACGAGGTAGGCTAGAGTTTTTCTCCAGCTCCTCACCCCTCACTGGTGTTTGAGGTTGTCTAAATCGGTTTCTCACTAGGACCTCACCCCTTCACCTCTCCCCCACCACGCCTTTCCAGTGCAAATGGAATCAGCATTCAGTGAAGGTTTCTTTGACGAAGAGGACTTCAACAACATCCATTTCAATGACCAGAGCCAAACTGCTCCTAAGAGGAGGGGGAGGAGGAGGAGGAGGCGGGTGAGAGCAGGACAAAGTGGACAGGGTGAAAGTCAATGTGACCTCACCCCTTCACCTCCCCCCCAACCCGCCTCTCCAGTCCAAATGGACCTAGTTGAAGAGATGCCGAGCAATGACCTGCTCGAGGCCACCTGGTCCCTGATGTCCATTGAGCACCAGCTGGTCGAGCTGGCCAAACACTGTGGCAACACGCTGCAGAATGGTCTGGTCAGTCGCAACGACTTTGTGGAGCTGGAGAGCAAACTGATGAAGATTCTCCATGAGGTAGGTCTTTCTCATCTTTGAGGCATTTTTTTTTCCAGCCGATTCACTTGTTTACACACACTTTTTAAATCTTATTAACAAGGCATTATGATGACGACTTAGCATACCTCAGTAGTATGTGATGTATAATAAGTGATCATGTCTTTGTAATTTGCAACCTGTTTCTCCAAATAACAAAAATCCCAAAACCACTCTCACTGAAATGATGTCTTAAAGCGGACATATCATGAAAAACTCCCTTTTCAGTGCTTGCGGCTGCTTGTCTGATATACCTTTAGTTAGCTCAATATACTTTTAATATTTTGTTTATTTATTTGTGACATAACAAACTGACAGATATTTTTTTTGTCCTTCCTGTGTTTGATTTAGACCCGCAAAGCCTGCAGTCCCACAGTCGAGGAACACTCCAGTGAGGAGGACAGGGAACCCAATGGTCGAGGCAGATGGCCACCCACCCAGAGCCCGGTTCTGCTCAAGGTTTCTACCCGTTAAAGGGGAGTTTTTCCTTGCCACAGCGCATAACCATAACTATGCAATGCTCATGGGGGATTTCTTGTTGGGTCAGGTGAGTATGGTCTAAACCTGCGCTATATAAAAAGCATCTCAACATAACTTCTCTTTTGATTTGACGCTATATGAGAATATATATATGTGATATATATATGTGCTATATATACTGTATATATATACAGTATGTGATATACTGTATATATATATAAATATATATATATATTTATATATGTGCTTATATATACGTGTGTATATATATATATATATACATATATAATGTATAAATATATAAATAAAAAAAAATTTAAAATTTGAAATCGCAGTGGACGTAATGAAGCATTCTGAACATAATATGTGTGTGTATATATATATATATATATATATATATAATGTATAAATATATAAATAAAAAATGTAAAATCACAGTGGACGTAATGAAGCTTTCTGAACATAATATGTGTGTGTGTGTGTATATATATATATATATACATGTGTGTGTAATTTATATCTCATCTCATCTCATCTCATCTTCAACCGCTTATCCCGTTAGGGGTCGCGGGGGGGGGCTGGAGCCGATCCCAGCCGACATTGGGCGAAGGCGGGGGACACCCTGGACAGGTCGCCAGTCTATCACAGGGCTGACACATAGAGACAGACAACCATGCACTCTCACATACACACCTACGGGCAATTTAGAGTCCAATTAACCTAACCTGCATGTCTTTGGACTGTGGGAGGAAACCGGAGTACCCGGAGAAAACCCACGCTGACACGGGGAGAACATGCAAACTCCACACAGAAGGGCCCCAAGCCGGATTCGAACCTGCGACCCTCTAGCTGTGAGGCGACAGCGCTAACCACTGCACCACCGTGCAGCCCAAATGTATTTAATGTATTTATATATAATGTATAAATATATAAATAAAAATAAAAAATGTAAAGTCTCGCTGGGTGTAATGAAGCTTTCTGAACATAATATGTATGTGTGTGTATATATATATATATATATATATATGTGTGTGTGTGTGTGTGTGTGTGTGTGTGTGTGTGTGTATAATGTGTATAATGTATAAATATATAAATACAAAATTTTAATTATCACAGTGAATGTAATGACGCTTTCTGAACATATGTGTGTGTGTGTGTGTATATATATATATATATTTATATATATATATATATATATATATATATATATATAGGGTGAGTATATGTTTATGATGATCATGTGATAATTGTTGATTTCTTAATGCAACCTAGAAATGTAACAGTCAAATTGAGTGTGCATAATAAACAGTTACAGCAGCTAAATGAAGCAATATAATAGAATAGTTTAAAAAACTAGATGATTGCATTTCCTGCAGAAAATGCATGTGAATGGTCTGTACACACACTTCCACATAAGGACGACTTCAAATGGAGGAAATTGCATTGATTAATGTATCAAAGGATAATTAACAGAGATCCATCAATCTAATTACTGTATGGTTGAAATGATTTCAGTTCAGTTCCCTCAGATGGGGATGATGATAACTGTGTGGTGAGCGACTGCGGATGAATGAAGAATGATTGAGAGAAATATCAACTCCAAATAACAAATGCATTTTAATAACTCCCAAATTCTTAAAAAGTGACCAAAAGCTAAATTCATTTACTCGAATATTTCCATTTTATACTACTTTATACTACTTCTACTAATATTTATTTTAGGGCTGTAACTCAATTAAAATATTTAATCGCGATTAATCACACATTTGTTATCTCTTCAAAATGTATCTTAAAGGGAGATTTGTCAAGTATTTGCGTTAATACGTTATTATCGCGTTAACTTTGACAGCCCTAGTAATAAGTTGAAGGTTTTTGAACCAGGATGTAGATTCATCCGTTCACAAGAATGAAGAGAGACTTTGTGTAGAAATATAAAGCGATCATTTCTCTTCTGTTTGTTCACAGGGTATGAATATGTTAAGGGGAAATTCCACCCTCAAATAAAATTATACTGTGTATCGGTTTATAAAGAAATTGAGAGAATAAATGTAACTGCAAAGTCTCAGATTATATTTAAGACAATTTAGAAAGTGAAGTTTTTTAACGGAAACAGTTTTTACAGTGTTTGAGCCTGAAGAGACAACTCGTCTCCCCCCTGGTGACGTCATGGTTTGGATGCTGTGACCTCACTGTCCCGAGTGTAAACTTTGTTTTAGGGTGGAATTCTCCTTTAACATTTCTCATGCAGACGAACATAAATAATGTGTTAATCTGAAAACAATGACTTCATTCCATAATTCCACTCAGTGTTCAGTGTTTTTGGTGTTTAAACTAAATATCTCTCTCTCTGTCTCTCTCTCCTCTCTCCCTCTCTATTCAGTGAAGGTTTCTTTGACGAAGAGGACTTCAGCAACATGCATTTCAATGACCAGAGCCAAGCTGCTCCTAAGAGGAGGAGGAGGAGGAGGAGGAGGAGGCGGGGGAGAGCAGGACAAAGTGGACAGGGTGAAAGTCAATGTGACCTCACCCCTTCACCTCCCCCCCAACCCGCCTCTCCAGTCCAAATGGACCTAGTTGAAGAGATGCCGAGCAATGACCTGCTCGAGGCCACCTGGTCCCTGATGTCCATTGAGCACCAGCTGGTCGAGCTGGCCAAACACTGTGGCAACACGCTGCAGAATGGTCTGGTCAGTCGCAACGACTTTGTGGAGCTGGAGAGCAAACTGATGAAGATTCTCCATGAGGTAGGTCTTTCTCATCTTTGAGGCATTTTTTTTTCCAGCCGATTCACTTGTTTACACACACTTTTTAAATCTTATTAACAAGGCATTATGATGACGACTTAGCATACCTCAGTAGTATGTGATGTATAATAAGTGATCATGTCTTTGTAATTTGCAACCTGTTTCTCCAAATAACAAAAATCCCAAAACCACTCTCACTGAAATGATGTCTTAAAGCGGACATATCATGAAAAACTCCCTTTTCAGTGCTTGCGGCTGCTTGTCTGATATATCTTTAGTTAGCTCAATATACTTTTAATATTTTGTTTATTTATTTGTGACATAACAAACTGACAGATTTTTTTTTTGTCCTTCCTGTGTTTGATTTAGACCCGCAAAGCCTGCAGTCCCACAGTCGAGGAACACTCCAGTGAGGAGGACAGGGAACCCAATGGTCGAGGCAGATGGCCACCCACCCAGAGCCCGGTTCTGCTCAAGGTTTCTACCCGTTAAAGGGGAGTTTTTCCTTGCCACAGCGCATAACCATAACTATGCAATGCTCATGGGGGATTTCTTGTTGGGTCAGGTGAGTATGGTCTAAACCTTCGCTGTATAAAAAGCATCTCAACATAACTTCTCTTTTGATTTGACGCTATATAAGAATATATATATGTGATATATATATGTGCTATATATACTGTATATATATACAGTATGTGATATACTGTATATATATATAAATATATATATATATTTATATATGTGCTATATATATACGTGTGTATATATATATATATATATATATACATATATAATGTATAAATATATAAATAAATAAAAATTTAATATTTGAAATCGCAGTGGACGTAATGAAGCATTCTGAACATAATATGTGTGTGTATATATATATATATATATAATGTATAAATATATAAATAAAAAATGTAAAATCACAGTGGACGTAATGAAGCTTTCTGAACATAATATGTGTGTGTGTGTGTATATATATATATATATACATGTGTGTGTATTTATATCTCATCTCATCTCATCTCATCTTCAACCGCTTATCCCGTTAGGGGTCGCGGGGGGGGGCTGGAGCCGATCCCAGCCGACATTGGGCGAAGGCGGGGGACACCCTGGACAGGTCGCCAGTCTATCACAGGGCTGACACATAGAGACAGACAACCATGCACTCTCACATACACACCTACGGGCAATTTAGAGTCCAATTAACCTAACCTGCATGTCTTTGGACTGTGGGAGGAAACCGGAGTACCCGGAGAAAACCCACGCTGACACGGGGAGAACATGCAAACTCCACACAGAAGGGCCCCAAGCCGGATTCGAACCTGCGACCCTCTAGCTGTGAGGCGACAGCGCTAACCACTGCACCACCGTGCAGCCCAAATGTATTTAATGTATTTATATATAATGTATAAATATATAAATAAAAAATAAAAAATGTAAAGTCACGCTGGGTGTAATGAAGCTTTCTGAACATAATATGTATGTGTGTGTATATATATATATATATATATATGTGTGTGTGTGTGTGTGTGTGTGTGTGTGTGTGTGTGTATAATGTGTATAATGTATAAATATATAAATACAAAATTTTAATTATCACAGTGAATGTAATGACGCTTTCTGAACATATGTGTGTGTGTGTGTGTATATATATATATATATATATATATATTTATATATATATATATATATATATATATATATATATATATATATATATATATATATAGGGTGAGTATATGTTTATGATGATCATGTGATAATTGTTGATTTCTTAATGCAACCTAGAAATGTAACAGTCAAATTGAGTGTGCATAATAAACAGTTACAGCAGCTAAATGAAGCAATATAATAGAATAGTTTAAAAAACTAGATGATTGCATTTCCTGCAGAAAATGCATGTGAATGGTCTGTACACACACTTCCACATAAGGACGACTTCAAATGGAGGAAATTGCATTGATTAATGTATCAAAGGATAATTAACAGAGATCCATCAATCTAATTACTGTATGGTTGAAATGATTTCAGTTCAGTTCCCTCAGATGGGGATGATGATAACTGTGTGGTGAGCGACTGCGGATGAATGAAGAATGATTGAGAGAAATATCAACTCCAAATAACAAATGCATTTTAATAACTCCCAAATTCTTAAAAAGTGACCAAAAGCTAAATTCATTTACTCGAATATTTCCATTTTATACTACTTTATACTACTTCTACTAATATTTATTTTAGGGCTGTAACTCAATTAAAATATTTAATCGCGATTAATCACACATTTTTTATCTCTTCAAAATGTATCTTAAAGGGAGATTTGTCAAGTATTTGCGTTAATACGTTATCGCGTTAACTTTGACAGCCCTAGTAATAAGTTGAAGGTTTTTGAACCAGGATGTAGATTCATCCGTTCACAAGAATGAAGAGAGACTTTGTGTAGAAATATAAAGCGATCATTTCTCTTCTGTTTGTTCACAGGGTATGAATATGTTAAGGGGAAATTCCACCCTCAAATAAAATGATACTGTGTATCGGTTTATAAAGAAATTGAGAGAATAAATGTAACTGCAAAGTCTCAGATTATATTTAAGACAGTTTAGCAAGTGAAGTTTTTTAACGGAAACAGTTTTTACAGTGTTTGAGCCTGAAGAGACAACTCGTCTCCCCCCTGGTGACGTCATGGTTTGGATGCTGTGACCTCACTGTCCCGAGTGTAAACTTTGTTTTAGGGTGGAATTCTCCTTTAACATTTCTCATGCAGACGAACATAAATAATGTGTTAATCTGAAAACAATGACTTCATTCCATAATTCCACTCAGTGTTCAGTGTTTTTGGTGTTTAAACTAAATGTCTCTCTCTCTGTCTCTCTCTCTCTCCCTCTCTCCCTCTCTGTCTCTCTCCTTCTCTCTCTCTCTCTCTCTCTCTCTCTCTCTCTCTCTCTCTCTCTCTCTCTCTCTCTCTCTCTCTCTCTCTCTCTCTCTCTCTCTCTCCCTCTCCCTCTCTCTATCTCTCTCTCTCTCTCTCCCTCTCCCTCTCTCTCTCTCTCTCTCTCTGTTTCCGTTATCCTGCTGCTGTGAGTCACATGACGCCTCGTGCTGCTTTCACTGTCTCCGACTAGAAATCGAAAAACAAGCGTTGACACAAAAACAAAATGACTGCAACAAACGAGCTTCATTCAGTCTAAACAGCAAAAACTATTTGAAATTAAATTGGGAAAAAATACAGGAAATCATCAAAATCTAAATTATTAAATGAGTATAGAGTAGAGTAATGAAGAATGGTGATTAAAGATTAAAAGAAACCATGTATAATAATTCCCAAAATCTACAATCTCTACTTTTTCAGTTTAAACTTCTCTCATCCGTTTGTTGTTATATTTCTTTAATTGTTCGTATTAAAACAATGCATTCTAACACATTGCTGACTAAATTAATTTCTCTTTTTCAAATATTAAAAAATATATATATATTTAAAGCTGCAGTCTGTGAGATTGGCGCAAATATGATTTCAAAAAGTTATTTTTAGAAAACAGCCACAACATCGTGACAGTAGTACATGAAACAGGTAACCTGAAAAAAAACCATGTTCCTCTGTGTCCTACTGTGTCCTCCGGTGCTCCTAACGGCATCTGAAGGATTTCACTTACCGGAGGAAAACAAGGTCCGCTGTCCAGCTGCAGTCTATGAGAGCCGGCTGTCAATCACTCGCGAACTCCGACCAAACGGTCAAACTAGGCAGCGCTGATCAAATATGAATCAATATTCTGTTACTGTAATGACTATTTCTCGCCTCAAATGTTCTCAGAATCATCTTGGAGTGTACTGTTTAGCTGTAAAATGAGAAAGTTTAATTGTAAAATCGCCATTGTAAAATCTGTTGAAAGAAGCCAAGTTCTGGTCACATGACCGGAGCACAGCCAATAGGAACGCTCTCTCTCTGAAATGACCCGTGATTGATCAAAATCTGCCGTCACGGGCTAGAATTTTCTAAAGCCTGAAAACAGAGCCATGATGAGGAGCAGAAGTCTAGTTTTCTCTCAGACCACTTGAATTACAATATGCTGAAAGATTACTATGGAATTTTTGCCGAATTATGCCAAAAAATTGTTGCCTACTGCCACTTTAACATCCCATATTGTAAAAAGTTAGATTTTCATGTCTTATATCTGGTGTTAAATTTGAGGGGACAAAGATGATTAACAAGAAAATAAAATCTAAAATAATGCTCTTTTTCTTTTATATTTACTTTTTTCAGCTGTGATATAAAAACAATAGCAAACAAATGAGTCATTAATACAGACAAACAATGTCAGAACCAGGGGGAATCTTTTGAATAAAAACATTAAACAAAGAACACAATTTTTTTTCGCAGCTGTCTTATTTTTTTTTTCTTTATTTAAAAGTGGTTTTAATATACTGTTTGGTGTCATTTTCAAATCTTACAATCACGGGTTTAAACTGGCTAAATTTGGATGGAGGTGTTTAAAAAATTATTAACATCACATTTTTTTTAGGGTCACACGTCACAGTGTCTTTTTTTCCCTCCGGTCCGTGAAGGCAGCATGCGTCCTGGGGTTTATTAGAGCAGGACAAACAGCAGCTCGGATCAGTCCAGAGTCAGACTGAAGTGTGATGGAGGTCAAACTGTCCCGTTAAAGAGCAGCAGAGAGGAAAACATGTGATGTGGATCCTCACAGATGGACGCTCCGCGGTGACGTTTACAGCTCAGACTGAGAGGAGAAACACATTTGGGCTTCTGCAGAGACACAAACACTCCGCCTCGGACTGACTGGCAGTCTGGAAACTCTAACCCGAGGAGCGTTAAAATAACTTCTGGAAAGTAGCTTTTTTTGGGGGGGACGATTCGTGTTGGAAGTTTGAGAGATGACCGAGCCGGAGAAGAGCGAGGACATTCCTGATGAGTCTGCAGGAAAAGGAAAAGGAATTCCAAACGGAGGGAATGCTGCAAAAAGCAAAGAGGTGAGTTTGCACTCACAGCTGATGCTGCTGCACAAACTAACCGAGCTCGGGGTTTGTTAAACTGTTTATTTCACTTGACAGCAGTAAACTGATGGACTTTTGTCCCTTTTTGCCTCATAAAGCAGTTAAACAGTGAAGAAGACAGTTCAGAGAAGCTTCCAGCTCTCAGTACATGTTGGTGATCAACTCCAGTAAAAACCTCTGTAAACTAAAGTTTAAAGGTTTCAAAGGTTCACTGAACATTTGCAGCTTGAGTTGCAACGATTAATCGATTAGTTGATAATAATTATAATTTAACTATTTTTATTATCAATTTTCAAATCAAATTATTTTTTTGAGGAAAAAATGTCCAAATTCTCTGATTGCAGTTTCTTAAATGTGAATATTTTCTGGTGTCATTACTCCTCTATGACAGTAAACTGAATATCAGAATCAGAATGATTGTCATTATACTAAAAATAAATAAATAAATAAAAGGAGAAACAGTAACAGAAACAGACAGATGTTTAAAGGAACTAATTTCATTCCCTGCTGTCAGTCAGGTCTCATCTTCTCTAATGTGACAGTTTGTTGCTCTTTTCTGTTTCATCTTTGCTGCTCAAACTGTTTGAAGAGTCACTTTGGGAACTAAAGATGAACAGGTGGCTTTATTTTTTTAACCGTTCTAAAGAGACCGAATGATTCATGGTAACTCAAGTGAATGACTGACATGCAATTGTCCACTTTTTATATCCCTGTAAATATCTCTAATCACTTTATTCTGCTTTGTCAGACAGTATTACACACTCAATGGCCACTTTATTAGGTACGCCTTTACAGTTTCTGCAACTAACCATTATTTCCATCACTGATTAATCTGTTTATTTTGTTATTAATTAATTTATCATTAAGTATATGTAAAGTAAAACAAATAGTAAAATAAATATGAATAAAATGAAAGAGTCCAAAGTGTCGTCTTCAAATGTCTTTCTGTCTGTCTTTTGTTCGACCAACAATTCAAAACCCTAAAATATTCAGTTCACTGAGATATAAAACCGATAAACTCTGATGAAAAAAAAAAAAAATTCCCAATTTATTTTATTTATTTATTTATTTATTTATTTATTTGTTTGTGTGTTTGTTTGTTTGTTTGTTTGTTTGTTTGTTTATATATATATAGAGAGAGCTTAAAGTTACAGGGACAGTGCACATTAATAGACATTTCTGTAAACGTGCCAGTTCAGCCATATTGGCTAATTTTCAACTGCAGTCCCTGGGGAGGTGTAATGACAAAAGACTCATGAAATACATTAAAACAGGAACAGCAATACTGTACATATGAACACACAATTAATAAAAAAAAACATGTCG
This sequence comes from Sebastolobus alascanus, assembly GCA_916701645.2. NCBI lineage: Eukaryota > Metazoa > Chordata > Actinopteri > Perciformes > Sebastidae > Sebastolobus > Sebastolobus alascanus. Next base: position 512,312 of record CAKAOJ020000032.1, read on the forward strand.
ATCAATTAATAGTTTGATCTCAACAATCCAACACAACAGCTCTGACATAAGATCTGCCTCCATGAAGCTGAGACGTGTTTGTTGACCCCGTCGGAGACTCTAAACACACACACACACACGCACACACACGCACACACACGCACGCACACACACGCACGCACACACACACACGCACACACACACACACACACACACACACACACACACACACACATAATATCTATCTATAGAGGTGTGTGTCAGGACATTGATATCCTGTTTATCATGTGTTTAATTGTGTTTAAATGATCTTAGTTGATGGTGCTGAAACATCCACTTTATTATCAAAGCTTCAGGTCTGATCTGTTCTGTGTGGTAGTTTTCTTAACATATTTGATTTATTTTGAAATTGAGGTCAGAAAATAAAAACATCCTTTTGAATAACAGTGTGTGTGTTTCAGGATTTTGACCTGGCGGCCATCTACGTGTCAGACGCTCAGTACAACAGGAACATCTACTTTGACACGTCGCCGCAGGCTGTGAGGTGAGACGTTCACATGTATTAGATGTTTCATCTCCTGCTGGTTTGATCGCCTCATTTTTAAGTAAAAGTCTGGTGATATTCTATATTTCTCTTAATGTTCAAACTCAAAGCAACAACAAATGTATCTACTAACAAGTATTGTGTGTGTAAAGCCTCATATCTCTTCTTCCTCTGAGCCATGGAGCTCCATTGTTGTTCAATAACTATTAAAAACACATCAATGAGCCTCATTGTGTCACTGGGTGACATGTTCCTTCATCACCATGAACACACACACTGTAGTTTATTTTGACTCAATCCCAAATAACACCATCCTGCTGCCACAAATACTCACTAGAGCACCACATGTGGATTAATCTGCTGCTGAAAATAGTCCCAAACAAATGCACTATTTTCTCCTGTTTGTTTGATTAAAACTACAGTGAGCAGCTGTTTTTTTACTGAGACTATAATGAAACTATATATTTGTGTTTTTAAAGATTTACGTCTGCAGTACGAACCAATGGGCTTGGAGCTGAGAGCCACAGACAGGAAGTCAGAATTAGAGTAGAGTAGAGACGCACTAACACGTTGTTGGTTTGAGTTCCAAACATTAGACTTGATGATGAAAAATATAGAATAACAGCAGCTTCATACATTATATATGTTAATGGTGTCGTTAACTTTGCGTGCGTGCGTGTTTTCAGACTATATCTGCGTTACAACCACTGGATCGCTCAGGTGCTCCTCTACTTCTTTATCCTGGTGGATTTGTGTCTGGCCATCTTCGAGGACCCGGCCGTCCTCCCTCTGCCTATATGGGTAAGATGGTCGCCACCGTCTGACACACAAACACTCTCCTGGTTTCATACTTCCTCTTTTTTCTGTGCACTTTATTGGAGGAAAAAAAAAAATCTACATCTAAGCTTTGTCTGCATTTCGTTTGGGATTTACACTGATGTCTTGTCAAACTTGATTTTTGATTTCTGTCTGACATCTGAGAGCCAATCAGAAACAAGTATTTTATGTGGTCATCGCTGTCTGATCTGACGTTTAATTTAAACAGACGGAGGAGGATTTAAAGTCACCACCTGCAACGTAAACAGCCTCGTTAGAGAGAAAGGAGTGAAACCAGTTTAGACCAGTAGCAGCGACCAGTGTCTAAGACAGTTAAATCAGATGTATCAGCAGTGTGTGTTATTGTGTTTTCAGGCCACCATGCTGGTCGAGCTGCTCTGTCTGCTCGTCTTCACCTTTCGACTCATTCACTACGCCAAAGTGATCCCTCGAGACAAGTTCTGGAAAGATCCCAAAAACATCTGCATCATCGTCATCATCGTGGTAGGAGGGGCTAATCGACATCATCATTCTGGTGGGAGGGGCTTATCGACATCATCAGTCTGGTGGGAGGGGCTTATCGACATTAGAAGCAGGATTTGTGGGTTAGCGAGGTAACTTCAGGTTGAACCCTTTAGGGTTTTCAGTCCTACGATGGTGGTTCACTTCTTACCAGGGTAGATCGCCATGGTAACTTATGCTGAACACACCTAATCCTGCTCCGGAGCAGGTTATGTTCCAGATAAGAGATCAACTCGTATTAAAGCACCGCCTACTGACCAATCAGAGCTCGGTGTGCGGATCGTATGAAAATATTACACAAATACGAAGAAGTTACAGTCATAATCCAGGCTGCAGCATCACAGTTTAAACTGACAAATGCAGGAAGGACAGCTGGCTGTACGCTGAGGGTGTTTACCGGTTTGAATTATGTTTTAATATTTATTTTTTTTACTCACTCTCAAGTCCGTTTCACACCGCCGGAGACGGTGTGAAACGGACGAAAGAAGGCTGAAATAGTCACACACGCCACTTTAATACCATGAAGTGTAGTCTGTTCATCCATTCTGTTCTGAAAGCTATTTATATATCACTGACCCATCTAGACGACTATATCTGACTTTTGAGTATTCTGTTAAATGAATAAGTCTGTTAATTTACGCATTCAAACTCCGGCAATTGTTAGCCAGATAAGGAGAAGATACCCTGGGTATGTTGAGCTCGCTTCGTAGTTCAGGCCTCTGGTGACAGTTGGTGAGTCGTGCTGTTTGGACCCAGAACAGTTCCTGGTTTTGCTGTGGACAGAGTTCCTGTCTGTGAACTGCAGAGTCAGAATGTGCTGAGAAGACTTTCTGTCTGTTGTTGTGAAACAACCTTTAACCGGAGATGTTGCCTCGTCAGCACCTTTTAAAGCAGAAAGGCTTCCTGGTGACTCAGTGACTGAGGCGACCAGTTGCTTCAGGACCCATGAAATAATCTGAAATGCTCCTTCTCTTCACTAACTGATTTATTGTCAGATATAAATTGTCAGATATAAATTGTCAGATTATCTTCTCCTGGTCGCTGTTGTGTGATGTTGTTGGTGGTGATACAGGGAATCTTTGGGAGGCTGAGAGTAGGAATTTGTTGCAGGAAGATGAAGTCTGACACGTTTCTTAATTAGGGCTGTCGAAGTTAACACGATAATAACGCGTTACGCAAATTCCTTTTAACGCCTCTAATTTCTTTTACGCATAAACACAACTTGAGATTTTTAGGTTGTAGCTGGCTCAGTTTTAAAGCAAGAGAGAAGATACTGGTATCATATGAAACTAAAAAAAACCTAAAGAATCCACTGGTATCAACCATGTCATACTAGCTTGTCACGAAGGAGGCTAAATAACGCCAAATTTTGGTGAGAAAAAACTACTCACATGCAGTTTGGGGCAAGTCATAGTCAAGTCAGCACACTGACACACTGACAGCTGTTGTTGCCTGTTGGGCTGCAGTTTGCCATGTTATGATTTGAGCATATTTTTATGCTAAATGCAGTACCTGTGAGGGTTTCTGGACAATATTTGTCATTGTATTGTGTAGTTAATTGATTTCCAATAATAAATGTATACATATTTTTGCATAAAGCAAGCATATTTGCCCACTCCCATGTTGATAAGAGTATTAAATGCTTGACAAAACTCCTTTTAAGGTACATATTGAACAGATAAAAATGTGCGAATAATTTGCGATTAATCATGATTAAATATTTTAATCGATTGACAGCCCTAGTAAGCACACATATTTTGTTTTTTAGGTAAAAAAAGATGATTGGATTTTTATATAAAATTATGGGGAAACGTATTTTTTTGTAATTTCCTTTCCATATATTGTTAAATAGGTGCACAATAAGACCGGGGATGTGATCTAGAAGGATTAAAAAGTTGTTGTTTTTTCATTTCTTATCAACTTTAAATTCTTTCAAATAAACTGTTTGTGTTTGACTTGTGTGTGTCGTCCAGCTCACTCTGGTCGATATGATCATCTACGGAGCGCTGAAAGCTACAAACTGTTACGGTGTCCGCTGGTCCAGAGTCCTGCGCCCGCTGCTATTGGTCAACGTCACAGAGGGACGGCAGGTAACCCGCTCACCTGTCTGAACCCACAGTTATGTTGTCATGGAAATGTACTTATGAGGTCATAGTGGTGTTTTTGTCATAAGACTACAGAGCTTCCTCTGGTGGAATGGTAGATAAGAAATACAGTGGACCCTTTATTCTCAAAATGACACGGTTATAGTGTGTCTATGTGACTCTGTTTACTTCCACTACAATTTAATTGTGAATGTGATGATATTAATAATAATAATAATGCATGTGTCTCACATGTGGCGGTAGTTATGTAATCTATTTATCACTGACTGACGGCTGTCCTGTAATCTCTGGATCATGAACGTGTTCAGTTGAACTCTGCTGTCAAAACTTCCTGCTGCTAAGCGTGCAAATGTTTGACTTTCTGAGCCGACGGCGCCTGAACGCATCATTAATTTGTTTTCTCTGTGTGGAAGAGGACGGGGCGTTCGTGTCCTCCTTCATAATAAACTCTGTCTGTTTGATTGTTTGTTTGTTTGTGTTCAGCTCCGCAGAGCGTTCAGAAGCATCCGGAACGCTCTGCCTCAGATCTTCTACGTCTTCCTGCTCTTCATGTTCAGCCTCTTCATCTTCTCCCTCATGGCGCTCAAACTGCTGGGCAAACGGTGAGACGACTTTGTTTTTACTCATTTATAATCTGACACATTTAAACAGGTTTAAACGAGCTGTGAACGCTGGTGAGGCAGCAGGAGTCAGACGGCCTCCAGATCAAGAGTTAAAGATACATTTCCACTTTTCCAAGTCAATAAGAGCAGCTGTGATTGTACGACTAACAAAACCAAAACTACCAGAAAGTAGAGGTTTGTTTTAAGTAATTAAAAGGGCTGTTGTTATTTTATTTTTCTGATTAATTAGTTAATCATTTGCTTAAAGGGTAACTTCAATAGTTTTCTACCTGGACCCCATTTTCCCATGTTTTTGTGTCTAACTGACTAATAGGGACAACAATTTTTAAATTGGTCCAGTTTCCTACTTTGAAATGCAACACAACAATATCCCTATGGATGAATGAAGTTCTATCTTATTTAACTTCATCTATATGAAGCTGATGAGTGTATTGACATTTGTATTAACTGTGCTGTTTTCTAATCTGATTTCATAGACCGATAGTTTGATAATCTCCTTTTATTTCGTCACAGAGACACCCAAGTTATTTGTGAATCTGAACTTCTTTAAGGCTCATTATTTATGTCAAGTTTTACAATAAAAAAACACCATGACAAAGATTGTGTGTTTTCTGTGCAGAGGTCTGACGGCTATCGATGGAACTCCATACTTCACCGACTACCTGGAGATCGTCTTCGATCTGTACGTCCTCGTCACCACGGCCAACAGCCCCGACGTCATGTAAGACTCACTCAGCTGGTCTTAGGTCAGATATGATCGCAGAACTCAACACTGATCACTTTGGTGACCTCTGACCTCCTCTACTCTACCATCAGCTTTCATTTCATCCCTTTAGCTTGAGTTTTGAAATCATACAAACATTTAGAAACTCTGTTTGAGGAAGTTGATGAAACTTCAAAAATTTTAAATTTCAAATTTAATTATTTGAATTATATTCATAATTATATATCGACTCTGAATTCTACATTAATATATATTATATGTATTAAATATCTCCATTTATTTCACTGGACATCGTCAACCATCTTCACAGCATGGCGGCGTTACAGCCGCCATCTTCATTTTAAAGACGTCAGTTGAGTATTTTCTGTGAGGATGAATTTTAACGAAGTTTGTTTTTAAGAACATTTAATCATTTTTATTTTGTAAGTAACCCTGTTTCATGTGTCCATCAACACATTCATGTGTCTGCGGTCAGAAGCGTCCAAACAAAAGAAAAAGGAAGCGACTCTTTCAGACACATCTTCTTCTGTTTATCTGCACGTTTTTGTTTTCTGCTTCTCGCTGGCAGGATGCCGGCGTACAACGCCAGCTTCGTCTTTGCCATCTTCTTCATCTTGTACATCCTCATCAACATCTACATCTTCATGTCCGTCTTCTTGGCCGTCGTCTACAACAACTACAAGAAACACCTGAAGGTACGACTGTCTGACAGAGAGAGTCACACTGAGAGAGTCTTTATACAGTCTGAAACACGCCATTTAAAGATTATATTAGGGCTGTCAATCAGCTCAAATATTGAATCGCGGTTAATCGCATGATTGTCCATAGTTAATCGTGGTTAATCGCAAATTAATTGCACATTTTTTATCTGTTCAAAATGTACCTTAAAGGGAGATTTGATTTAATACTCTTATCAACAAATGTATGTATATATTTATTATTGGAAATCAATTAACAACACAAAAAAATGACAAATATTGTCCAGAAACCCTCACAGGTACTGCATTTAGCATAAAAAATATGCTCAAATCATAACATGACAAACTATAATCTCAACTGTACAACTATATATGTAAAATTGTAAAATTTAGATTTTGTAATCAGAAACACACATAAATATTAGTTTTGGGAAGAAGAATGACGCAACTATCAACACAAACAAACATATTGAGGAGCTACAGAATTTAATGACTACAAATGCTTTCTCTCGCTACACCAGGAGGAGGTACGGCAGCTGGTGAGGGCCAAACGGCACAAGATGGTGCGAGCGTTCGCCGTGCTGCAGGAGCAGAGAGAGGGTGGCGGGGAGCTGGTGGTGACCCAGGCGAACTGGAACCAGATTGTCCGACTGGTCCAACCCGACATCAGCAACGCACACAGAGAGCTGCTGTGGAGCGTCTCTGACGACAACAACCAGGGCTGCATCGGTGGGTCTCTCTCACACACACACACACGCACAAATATATATCAATGTATTTAGACACTGAATACGTATTTGTACCCATACAAAGCTCTCATTGGGTGAGACGGAGATTATTACTGTGGCTGTTAAATAGTATAAAAGTAAAACTGTCTCAGCCATTGGAACTAGTTTGTTTTAGAAATTTACATTTATGTTGGTTATTTACAGTTAGTGGTTCATAGATAGATGATAGATAGATACTTTATTGATCCCGAAGGAAATTTAGGCATCCAGTAGCTTAAACAACAAGTCCCAATACACCTTAACCTTCACCTTAGGAATTCAATACATCTCTGTTTTGCTATTTGTCTGTCTGTCCGTCCATTATTAATATGTTATAATCAATTTTAATAATAAATTAATTACAATTGAATGCATTTAAACATGTGATTTAAAGGTTTAAAAATACCAAGTCGCATGAGTTCCAATAATTTTAACATCTTATTGTTGAAAGTGAAGTCAGAACTTTACTGAAATCTAAACGGTCTTGCGTGGTTTTTACCGTCTTTTAATGCCTCAGCGCCGGCGAGAGCCGTGGCCGGAGGTATTATGTTTCCGCGTTATCCGTCCATCCGTCCATACCATTCTCGTGAATGCGATATCTCAGGAACGCCTGGAGGGAATCTCATTACAGTTGGTTCAAACGTCCACTTGGACTCAAGTACAGGATGAACTGATAAGATTTTGGTGGTCAAAGGTCACTGTGACTTCACAAAACACGTTTCGGGCCATACCTCAAGGATTCAGATGCTAATTATGAAATTTCACACAAATGTCTAACAGGATGAAATGTTGAAGTGATGACATTTTGGACAGAAATGGATGTAAACTACAACTTGACTTGTTGGCGGAGGCAGAGATTCTAGTTTATCTTTTTTCGTTTGGGCGGCTGTGGCTCAGAGGGTAGAGCGTGTCGTCCACCAATCGTAAGATCGGTGGTTCAATCCCCTCAGGTCCGCATGTCGAAGTGCCCTTGGGCTGAACCCCAAATTGTTCCCGAAGGCTGTGCCATTGGTGTGTGAATGAGTATTTAGATTAGATCCTCTGCCATCAGTGTATGAATGTGTGTGTGAATGGGTGAATGCTGACATGTAGCGTAAAGCGCTTTGAGTGGTCGGAAGACTAGAAAAGCGCTAAAACAGTTTTGAAGCAGCAGGTCAGAATCACACCTCTCAGCCTTCTGCAGAGTCACTATCTGCACACTCATCTTCCACATGGAGGAAGTCAAACTGCTTCATCATCCAGTTCAACTTTAATGTGAGAACAGACTGAGCAGAAGAGAAGATATCACATGAAGCCAGACGGACAACACTTAGTTTGTTCCACATTATTGCATCCTCAAACAACATGCAGGTTGCAGTCGTTCACACACATTATATCAAGACACACACGTGGAGGGACACGTTTACTGTTCAGCTACTCAACAAGGGCTGAGTAACTAAGTACATTCACTCAAGTATTTGAGGTACTTTTCGCTACTTTATACTTCTATACTCCACTACATTTCAGAGGGAAATATTGAACTTTTTAGGTAGATGTATGGCGCACTTTATTAATCCAGGCGGGACATTTTACAGTAACAGCAGTTTAGCACAAAAAAAAGATAAAGTTAAAAAAATGTAACACTTAACGAACAAAACAAAATACAATACTTATCAACAATAACTTAAAAACTTAACTTAAAGGGACAGTGTGTAGCATTTGGCTGCATCTAGTGGTGTGGTTGCAGATTGCAACCAACTGAGTACCCCTCCGCTCACTCCACCCTTTCCAAGACTGTGGTAACGTGAGTCGCCGAGTGCAAAACCGTGGTAACGCTGTTCGCCTCGCTCAGAGGCAACATGGCGGACGCCGTGGAGAGGACCTGCTCACTATGTAGATATGAAGGACTCATTCTAAGCTAATGGAAACACGACGATTCTTAATATCAGGTGATTACACACTAAAGAAAACATACTTATTAATATTATATTCCATTTCTGTTAATAGATCCCCCGAAATGCTACACACTGTTCATTTAAAAATGGGTGAATTTTTGTATAACATTTTTTTTTAATTAAATGCAAATGATCCTGTTGAATCCTGTAAGTTGAGGTGCAGTTATGGATCAGATCATTTAAAGAGGATGAAAGGTGTCTAAGTCCAAGGTTACTGGAGTGTTTGTATCAGTTTAAATCCGTTGAGAGAAACGTGAGGCTGCATCTCCCGACCCCCCTGTCCTGACTTGGTTGTTCAGTGAAATGGTAGCTGGTAGGAAGGACCTCCTGTAGCGGTCCTTGTTACATTGACTTACTGAAAGTGCTCCGCTGTTTGACCAGGAGGTCGTTAAGAGGATGTGAGGTGTTTTCCATGATGCACTGCAGCATCCTCTTCTCCACCACCACCTCTAACGGCTCCAGAGGGGTTCCCAGTATAGAGCTGGCTTTCCGGATGAGCTTGTCTGTCTCTGATGCCACACCCCCAGCACATTGTAGCGAAGAAAACTGTACTTGCAACAACAGACTGGTAAAAGATCTGCAACATGTTGTTGCAGACATCAAAGGAGCTGAGTTTCCTCAGGAAATAGAGTCTGCTCTGTCCTTTCCTGTAAACAGTCTGTGTTTCATTTCCAGTCCGGTCTGTTGTCAAGGTGAACTGCACTACATTTATTTTAGTTATAGTTACTAATGACACTATTCCAATAATATAATATATAATAGTCAGGGCTGAAGACCCCCACCTCCATCTGTAAATGTTACTCTCGTTTTCTGTATTTGACTAATAACGTTAAACCTGCAGTAGGCGGAATATGTTTGGCATCATTTGGCAAAAATTCCATAATAACCTTTCAGCATATTATAATTCAAGTGTTCTGAGAGAAAACTAGACTTCTGTACCTCCTCATGGCTCTGTTTTCAGGCTTTAAAAAATCTACGGGAGACTTTGGCCAGTTACAGGTCATTTCAGAAAGAGAGTGTTCCTATTGGCTGTTCATTCAACGAGGCAGCTGTCAATCACTCGTGAACTCCGATCAAGCGGTCAAACTAGGCAGCGCTGATCAAATATGAATCCATTTTCTGTTACTGTAATGCCTATTTCTCACTTCAAATAATTTGAATTAATTTTCAGAAACATCTTGTAGTGTACTGTTCAGCTATAAAATGAGAAAGTTTGCTCCGGTTCCGTTTGTGACATGTTTTCCGTACTTCTGTTACTTAGTTTACATTCTTATTCCAAGCTCAACCATGATGTTTTTCCTAAACACAAGTGAGTGGTTTTGTTGCCTAAACCTAACTTTACGTTACCGTAGTTTTGTTGCGCGGCATGAAAACGACACGCAAAACGCGGTGTACAAATGACATGCAAAAAGCCTAAATTACGTCCTCATGATACGCAAAATGTCCTTCTAATGTGTCATTCATACGCCTTCCCATGAGATTGGGTTGCACTCACATGCGCGCACCTGCCATACAGACAAATAATAGTAATATAAAGATAGATAAAAAAGAAGTAATTAAAATAAGTCACATGTAAGGTCAGGGTGCGTGGGGGTCTTGCATCGCCATGTCAACCCTCTAAACATACAGAGGGCTCTTTTCTGCCCTTAGTAGTGTCTGCAGAATTCCTCCTCACAGGCATAAACCTGGGCCATAAAGTCTTCTATAATGATTTCCAACAAGATGAGCGATGTTAGTGAGGACATCCACCTGAAACAATAAAAGTGAGGACGTGGACACGTGGGTCCCCGGTGGTAATTATACTCTGATTTTATTTCTCAGCTGTTTGAGAGAAACTTCCTGCTGGTAAACTCTGAAGTCTCAGACTATACGAGTTGAAAAGCAGCACCTGAACACACCATAAAACCTCAGCACGTGTCGGTCAAGTTTACAGTTTCATCTCACCGAGTGTGTTTACATGAACGCTCTAATCCTGGTTATGTTAAACCTGGATATGCTACCTGGAGTACTCTGATAGAAACCAGGACACTGAGGCACCTGATCCAGGTTTATGATCAGTCTTTGTTGGTACAGAACAAGTGAGAAATCAAGACACACCTGCACACAGACAATCAGGAACCTGGATACTGTTATGATCATGTATACAGGGAGATGATTAACATGTAAACATCACATCCTGAATAAGACTAATACCAGAGACCGTTCAGAAAGGCGCACTGAGAGTCAGTTTCCTGTATCTGTGTCACGTGGGTTTCGCAGCGGCATATCCTAAGTCTATTATCTCCAATGGGAGAAGTGAACGTCAACACAGATTTATGACCGATTCTTTCGCCCCAAAGTGAATATTGGACCCATTTTTCACAAGCCACATATCTTCTGAACACTCCGACACTAATATGGCATTTTTCAGACAGACAACTCAGGAGAAAATTAACTTTGTTCGCTCTGTCTCAGCAACACACTCTAGCGTGATCTGGAAACTAACGTTCCCGAACTCCCTCACTAACTAATATTCATAATGCTGAGTATGGCTGTTGGCTGTGTAAATATGTTAGCAATATATATGTTAGAAAATATCAATACATTACGCAAATATAATCCAGTCTGCTTTAATCCATCCACACGACATTCAAAACAGCTATAATGACATACAAATACTTGCATGATGCTTTAATGATATTTTATATGTTTGTTGTTATATTTTTCGGTTGGTTGATTGACAGGTAAGGTGGCATTCGTCCAGCTGGCCGACCTCCTGAACATTGAGGTGATCACGCTCAAGTCAAGACCCCACCCACTCCACAGTGTGTGCCCTTCCTTCTACCAGTCGGCCCCCAGCCGCCTCCTCTGCCGAATGGTCCAACACCGGTGAGACAGATTTATCTGTTTGTATAAATGATTATCATGTAGCCCTGGGTATCTATGAAATTATATAGATGCATGTCAAATATTTGAGATGTTTTATAAAGTGCTCATCTTCATCCTTTAATATGATAATTTTACATCCGTGGGTAACCTCTGGTTCTGAAAAGTGAAGCCAATGCTGAAGTGTCTTAAACTTGCATTCTTTCTAACAGCCAGCAGGGGGCGACTCCTCTGGTTGCAAAAAGAAGTCTGATTGTATAGAAGTCTATGAGAAAATGACCCTACTTCTCACTTGATTTATTACCTCAGTAAACATTGTAAACATGAGTTTATGGTCTCAATCGCTAGTTTCAAGTCTTCTTCAATACAGCATGATGTTCATTTAGTAAATTATGGTCCCATTTAGAGTCAAATAGACCATAAAGCAGGGGATGCCGCGTGGTCTACGTGGCTACCTTGTGATTGACAGGTCGCTACCATGGTGTCTTCCGGTCCGGTCGCTTCTTATATACAGTTTATTTTCTAGCTTATACGTAGCACAGATTTTTCCTTGAAACCCAGCAACGGCCATGAAACCAGCTTTATGTATTTAATGCAGGTTGTGTTGTTCACTTCATGTAAACTGTCAAATAAACTGAGGTCTGAGGAGCATTTCTGGTTGGATGAATTGAATACCAATTGAATACTTCAATTAGTAGTGAATAATTTAAGTTGTTTTTTTCTCAAACAATTGATTTGAAAACACTTAAAAAGTATAAAAGTATGTTTTAAATGGGTTAACAATTGTCTTTTATCAGTGACATTCAGTTTCTTCAGCGCTACAGGTTACACAAAAACGACATAAAGCAAGTAGTACAAAGACAGTAAAGTTAAGTAGTATTAAGATCACTGGTGTTATTGGATTGTTTTGACTTGTTGGTGAGCTTTAAAAGTTCTTTATAGTTGCATTTTTCTGAAACTCTGACGGGATGAGACACATTACTCTCAGAGACTCAGGATCCTCTGGAAACTTTTAAAGCTGAAATACTTTGTGAATACTGTCAGATCAAAAGCTGAGGAGTCTAACGTTTGTACGACACATATTATTTTTTAGAGTTTCTCCAAACTTGGTCAGTTAGGAGAAACTTTAAGGATGTTTAGTGAATATGAACCCTGACCTGCGGAAACACATCGTAAAGGTGGTTACAGACACACTAGAGCTCTGCTGTGTGTATTTTTCAGGGCCTTTGTGATCGTTTACGATCTGATCATCCTGGTGAACGCCGTGTTCATCGGTCTGGACGAGGAGAATCCGATGATCGCCAACTCAGAGTGGGTTTTCCTGGCTCTCTACCTGTTGGAGATCCTGCTGAAGCTCTACGTGTTCGAGCCCAGATCGTTCTTCTCCAAACACAGCTTCTGGAACTGGTGAGGACGAGCTGACGCACACCGTCTTCACCTCACTTCACCTTTACTGTCGGTGTCTGATAAAATTTCACGCAATGTTTGCCCCAAATGAGCAAAGGATTCTGGGTAACGCTGCAGTTTGTCTATACTGTAGGCAACTAGAGATAAAGTCAAACAAGTGTTTATGTGGATGGAATGAAGTAATCTTAGATATCACAAGACGCTTATAGTGGTCTGTGCAAAAATGTTTATATTAAGACACCTAAAAAGTGTCAACTGTAATCTAGAAATACTGGAATCAGCCCATAAAATATGTAGGTCTCTAAAACCCCAAATCACCTCAGTGGTAGTTACAGTTGAAGACAAAAATTAATTCTTATCAGATGGAAACAACTTCAACAACTTCTTTCTTCACATCCTACAAAACTGATCTACGGAGCTACCATCTTGAGATTTTGACGTCATTTGGAGCCTGAGTCTGCGCAGCAGTGATCGGGGGGGCTGGGGCAGCTGTATCGATGTCCTGCCCACACACCCGCCCGAGCCAATCACCAGCCGAGCACGGCCGCAGCTTGTTAGCGTGAGCCACCTATCTGCTACGTTAGCAACAGGGTAGCTGTTTGGCTAGACAGACACAACAATATCTCTACAAATTAGGGCTGTCAATTGATTCAAATATTTAATCGCATCATTGTCCATTGTTAATCGTGATTAATCGCAAGTTCATCCCACATTTTTTATCTGTTAAAAATGTACCTTAAAGGGAGATTTGTCAAGTATTTAATACTCTTATCAACATGGGAGTGGGCAGATATGCTTGCTTTATGCAAATGTATGTATATATTTATTATTGGAAATCAATTAACAACACAAAACAATGACAAATATTGTCCAGAAACCCTCACAGGTATCTTCACATATCTTGAGGTCAGAGGTCAAGGGACCCCTTTGAAAATGGCCATGCCAGTTTTTCCTCGCCAAAATTTAGTGTACGTTTGGAGCATTATTTAGCCTCCTTCGCAACAAGCTAGTATGACATATTTGGTACCAATTCCTTAGGTTTTCTAGTTTCATATGATGTCAGTATCATCTCTCTACCATTAAAACTGAGCCCACTAGAACCTAAAAATCGCAAGTTGCGTTAATGCATTAAAGAAATTAGTGGCGCTAAAACGAATTTGCGTTAACGCGTTATTATCGCATTCATTTTGACAGCCCTGCTATAACTACATTTATGATCAGATTGACACATGTTCTGTTACACAGACTTGTGACGGTTATGGAAAGTTAAAGTTACATCTCCTCTCTCCTCTCTCTTACTTCACTAAGAGCAGCTGTCAATCATGACGTCTCACCCCCTTTTTATAGCATCAAATAACTAATTAAAACCAAACTTATAAGAAAAATAAACACTTGAACATACATCAGCGTGATAAGAACTACCTAAATTGACAGAAACCATCTTTGGGAAAAATTCATTTGACATGTACTTTGACTTTTTAGTTTGGCCCATGTCCCATCCGCTAAAATGGAGGGGGCGGGGTTTATGACCTCTACTGCAGCCAGCCACCAGGGGGCGATCCAGATGTTTTGGGGAGCTATCATGTCGTCCATCTTTATATATAGTCTATGGCATGAACGTTCATGAAATCATTTTTCCATGATCCTGGGTCAACTTGAATAAAATGTTTATGATTTATTACAAAATAACAATCATATATATTTCAATATTTGTTTGAAGCTGTTTATGTTTGAAACTCGATAAGTTTTTTTCAGAATGTCCTCCGATATGAGAGGAAACATTTGCTGATATGACTCATAATGAAAAACATTTCTAAAATCAATGAGCTGTGTCACGTCCATTTCACACAGCTTATCGGCATCCCAGATTATAAGTACGAGGTATGTGACACATGTTTCAGCTCCATTATCTGCTGCTTCTTCAGTCGTACGCCTGTAAGTGCTTGGACCAGCTCGCCTGATGCTTGAGGCGGCAATTTTATTGAGTTATTGTTTTTGGTTCTGTACCATTGTGGAGTAAAACAGCTTCTGAATTATGGAGCTGGTTTAGGGTCAAAAAGTCTGAAAGTAAAAACCTTAAAAAGCCATAAACCAAAAAATGAGAAACCAGAACTGTAAGCAAAATACAAGCTGTCACTGAGCAGTAAACTCTCAGGTCTTCACTTGTCTTCAGATGTTGTTCTTTTTATTTTGCTGTGAGGTAGAAATCGTTTCTGAAGATCACTGGCAGGACGTCAGCCTGCCGCTCACAGTTTTGGTTTCTCATTTGCAGTTTTAGTTTTTTCTTTCAAACTGTTAACACACAGTCACTACTTTATTAGGTACACCTGTACACTCTCTAAAGCAATACAACAGCTCTTCCATAACATCTGTCTTTACAAAGTTTATAATGCTCAGTTTCTGTTGACATTGTTGAAAATGTGTAAATTAAAGGTTCTCTATACGATATCCAGAGCATTAATATAGCAGCAAACAACTATTTGCTCTGTAAAGATACATTAAAGGCTTCATAACTTTATGGGAGAACAGTTGTATGTATTAGATTGCACAGGTGTACCTAATAAAGTGGCCACGGAGTGTGTTAAACTCATCTGAAACTCTTTTGCTGCAGCTGTTGACGTTGTTTTCTTTGTTCTCAGTGGCATTTTCGCGCCCCCCGCTGGTGAGCAGTGCAGCTGCAGTGACTTCAGTCAGAGATGTTTGTGTGTTTCATGGATGTATTATAAGAACTGAATATCGGTCTCAAGGATGGCACCTTCTCATTTCAATGAAAACTGCTCGCCAAGCTCAAAAGCCAAAGCAGTTTTCTGGCTTCCACGTTGATGCTCAGTGTTGTTACTCCTGCTCAGCCCTTAAACTTTACATCAGGGCGTCACGCACATGAAAATCAGTCTTTTAGGCTCTGGGAAAGTTTTACAAATATGAAAATTCCATGGGTTAAAAATTCATAAAACAGAGTAATAGACACCCTGTCAACAGTGTTACAGACGTCTCTTTAATAATGGAGGTCTATGGGGAAAATTATTTTTGGGGATTTATTTGTTGGAGTACCGCGAGTGACCTCTGGGACAAACTGACAGTGAGGCCGAGTGGCGGCGCTGTATCAGATCTATTAATACATCCATGATATGTTTCTGCTGTTCAACATGTTGGTGATGTCAAACTGACGACATGTGAACACAAACAGGATGAAAAACTTTCAGCTTCATTTACAGCTAACGCTGGTTTTGCTTTCAGCGTCATCGCTGTCGAAGGATAGTATTTACGCTCAACTTGAAATGTTTGTTTTCTAATGTTTGTTTTGTGTTTTCAGGTTCGACACCATCATCGTCATCTCCGCTCTCATCGCCACAATCATCAACTCCACCATGACATCATGTAAGTTTGTTTGTTTTATTTATTATGTATCACATTTTCTGCTTTTCTCCGTTTTACATCCCAGTGAACTGAATATCTTTGGGTTTTTGGACTGTTGGCAGGATACACCTTAGTCTAATACAAATAAAACCCACAATAACTTCAGTTTACAGGTTCACATCCCAGTGTTTATCACATCTATTTTACACAACAACAGCAGTCGTGTTTCCATTCATATATTTTTATGCCCATTTTTAAATATCCCATTAGAAAAGCTGTATGGAAACGACAAAATTCGCTAAAAAATGTATATAAATGTATATGTGACCAGCTGTTCATGTTTTTCATTTAAGACATGAGTGTGTGCAGGCAGTGGGAACAGATTTCCCTCCGGGGACAATAAGGGCTTTCTGTCTTTCTCAATAATCGTTCCCGTCCTGTTGTAGCGGAGAATTACACCAGCCGTCAGATCCTGGACATTGTCTTCATCCTGCGAGTCCTCAGACTGATCCGGGTGGTTGACAGCATCAAAAGGTTTGATCTTTGAGTGCACTTTTGACTGATTCAAACATAGTTTTAGTGCTAAATCATTGCTCGAGGTACGTATATTAATCTGCAGGTAACCATAGCAATGATTGGACACCTGGGATGGATTTAGATGAGATGTAGGAAATGCGTTTTTGGACTCCGACTTACTTTTAGACAGCAGGACACCTTGTTATGTATCATCACTCTCACATCTGTCCTGGTGATAGATTGTATATAAAGATGGACGACGCGTCTCCACTTCCTCCCACTGTACAGAAGTGAACCCAAAATATCCCGGATACGGGAGCTGCCATCTTGAGATTCTGACGTAATTTGGAGCTCCAATTATCACATCTCCCCCCCTTTTTATAGCATCAAATAACTAATTAAAACCAAACTTATCAGAAAAATGAACACATGAACATACATCAGCATGATAAGAACTACCTAAAATGACAAAAACCATCTTTGGGAAAAATGTATTTTAATTTTTAGTCTGGCCCATGTCCCATCCGCTAACATGGAGGAGGCGGGATTTATGACCTATACTGCAGCCAGCCACCAGGGGGCGATCCAGATGTTTTGGCTTCACTTTTGGGGAGCTGTCGTCCACCTTTATATACAGTCTATGGTCCTGATTGCTCCATATTTCTTCGTAGTTATGTTTTATGTCTGAATGTGTTGCTTCACTAACGATGAGGACTATTTTCCCTGTTAGGTTTCGTACTATCATCAACACCCTGATCAGGATCGGACCAGCGATCCTCACATTTGGACAGCTGATCATTGTAAGTTGCTGATAACAGATTGGGAGTTGAGTCCACATGAACGCGCCCCTCTTGTAGTAGGCTATTCACGACCTCGTAAGTGGAAATTACCACATTTCATCACAATCTATTCAATAGTTGTTGAGATATTTCAGTCTGGACCAAAGTGGCGGACCGACAGACAGACATTAACATCCAAATAGTCTCGTCGTCGCTAACGTGGCTAAAAGCTTGAGTTAGCATCCTGATAGTGAAGCTGGCTCTGATCGGATCGTCCTCCTCATTAGGTGGTGTACTACGTCTTTGCCATGGTGGGGATGGAGCTGTTCAAAGGGAAGGTGCAATTTTACGAGGACTCCAGCGACCCAGCGAAGGCGTACTGCGGAAACCCTCTGCTGAAAGGAACGACCTTCGCACAACTCAACTACTGCAAGAACAACTTCAACAACGTGGTGTCCTCCTTCATCCTGCTAGTGGAGCTCACCGTGGTCAACCAGTGGCACGATATCCTTATCGTGTACACAGTACTTAAACGTACTTAGTTATTCTCCACCACTGTTCACTCCACAATCGTTTCTGTATCTTACAATATACCCGACTTTACTCTCAAAATGTAACCCTAATCTTTCTCACAGGTATTCTTGTGATGGTCAAAAGTCATTTCTTTGTTCAGATTGATTCAGATGTTAATCTCTCTGTGACTCCTTAACGTGACTCCACTGCTCAGCAGCGGCTTCGCCATCGTCACCCACAAGGCAGCCAGGCTCTTCTTCGTCCTCTTCCACATCATGGTCGTCATCATCATCATCAAGTAAGACTAAGGAGGAGGAGGGGAGGAGGGAGGGATAAGGGAAAGAGACAGGTGCAAGTGCAAAACAACGAAAAGTTAGTTATTAGCCTGCTGATTTGGCCCACAATTCGCGTCAAAAATGGCACTCATTCTCAGAGTCATAAATCAGTAAAATCTAACACACACAGACATGATACATATATTTTTAGATTTTGTGTGACTTACACTTCCCGGGGATATCATCATCTCTGATGTCCATTAACAATAAACATCCATATATCCACTTAGAAATCATAGAAAACAGATGCTCCCTACAACTGCAGAACTTGCCTTAGAATCATCATGTTTTTAAGTTTTCTTCACTATCAAAGTAATCCAGTGATAGTTGTCTGTACATCCATGGGTACACTGCAAACAGGAGCTGCTAATATCCTGGCAATTTTCCAAAACGTGAACAAAATATCGACAATAAAATGGGGCTGATGACGCATCACTTCTTCTTGTCTTTCAGTATCTTTGTGGCGTTCGTCCTCGAGGCGTTCTTCGTGGAGTACTCCGTGGATAAGAGCGACCTGCAGACGTCTCTGGAGAGGAAGATTGAGGAGCTGGAGCTGGCTGTGGAACAGTATGTTACCATGACAACAATGACCTGTCACTCATAAAGACCGTACCGCTGCTTTGGATTTCAAACATGAGCTAAAACACACCTACTTTACAGCTCTGCTGAGTATTTTCAACATTTTACAATCAGACTCTTAAGTCTCAGATGTCAGAGCATCCGTGAAGGCACCACTTTTTAAAATAGTCCCTGCTTGCATCATCGCACTAATATTAAATAGCATCCTTAACATTGACTTTGGTGGATCATTTCTTTCTTTTTTTTAAGAAATGAATCTAAACACTGAAGGAAAATTTGGATCTGGATGAATTTGAATTTGGATGAATGATGGAAAGTAAACAAGATGAACTAGCTAAAAAAAAAATCACTGGTATGGTCCTTTTAAAGCACTTATTTTGTTTAGAGTCTGAATAACTTTTATAGTCTGTACAATAAATGTAACATTTAAAGGAATGGTTCCCAACGTTTTTAGCTTATGACCCCCTCGTCACAGGTTTGTTTGAGTGATATATTTTTAATTTTTAAAAGAAAAAATATTCAATAATCCGCAAGAACAAAGCAACAATCAGAGGAACATCTGAAAACAAATTAAACAAAGTTTGGTTAAGAGAAATATGTTTCAGCTCTTATATCCTGTTAATTATCTTGTGACCCCTCAGGTTTGTGTTGTATCCAACCCCATGTTGGGAACCACTAATTTTGGGATTGTGTGCGTTTAAAAGTGCCTCTTTACCAGCTGATAAATATTGATGTTGTTGTATACTGCTCTCTGATTTGTCCAGGGCCTAAACATGTTTATTGTTTATGGAACCCCATTAAACATGTTTGATAATCATCCGTGTTGTTTTGTTCACCAGGGAGAAGTTGGAGGATAACTTGGTGAACGCCATGGAAACCATCGACAACGACCAGGGAACCGGCCAATCGGCGAACAACAAACCAGCCCTGATGTTTAAAATCGCATCTAAAAGTAAGAAACTGTCAGACCTGCAGGCAGCAGTTAACACAGAGTACAACTGGAGAAAAGACAAGATGATTTTAAAGAATAAGAGAACCAGAAGGAGTGTTTGTAACAAGTAGAAGCTTGGATAAAAGACATTTTAAAGATAAAAACACTTTATAGCTCTCCCCCACCCACCCCTTCAAAATAAGAGCCCCATAGAGTAACTGTATCTTAACAGGAGTCTCAGGATGAGGCCTATCATACACCCTTATTATGGAATAAACTCCCTGTGGACATCAGACACTCTCATTCTGTCTCTCTCCCCCACCCACCCCCACCCCTTCAAAATAAAAGCCCCATAGAGTAACTATCTTAAAGCTGAAGTAGGCGAGATTGGAGGAAATGTGATTAAAAAAAGTTATTTTTATAAAACGGTAGCTATGTCGTGACAGTAGTACATGAAACAGGTAACCTGAAAAAAATCATGTGCCTCTGTGTCCTCCGGTGTCCTCCGGTGCTCCTAGATTTCACAAACCGAAGGAAAACAAGCAGTAAGAGCTGATCTGAGGTCTGCTGTCCATCTGCTGTCTATGAGAGCCGGCTGTCAATCACTCGCGAACTCCGACCAAATGGTCAAACTAGGCCGCGCTGATCAAATATGAATCAATTCTGTTACTGTAATGCCTATTTCTCGCCTCAAATGTTTTCAGAATCTTCTTGTTGTGTACTGTTTAGCTGTAAAATGAGAAAGTTTGTGACGCTGCCGCCATTGTGAAATCTGGTGAAGGAACGCCAAGTTCCGGTCACATGACCGGAGCACAACCAATAGGAACGCTCTCTCTCTCTGAAATGACCTGTGATTGGCCAAAGTTTCCCATCACAGGCTAGATTTTTTAAAGCCTGAAAACAGAGCCATGAGGAGGAGCAGAAGTCTAGTTTTCTCTCAGAACACTTGAATTACAATATGCTGAAAGGTTATTTTGGAATTTTTGCCCAATGATGCCAAAAATATACTGCCTACTGCCACTTTAACAGGAGGCTCAGGATGAGGCCTATCATACACCCTTCTTATGGAATAATCTCCCTGTGGACATCAGACACTCTGAGACTCTCAGAAACTATAGAGAAGAAGTATGATATCTGTACGTGATTCCTGACGTCCTTCAGTAGGTTTAATGAAAGAAGTGAAACCACAAATCAAGTTATGAACTAAAATGTTGCACCAGCAGCATGTAAATCAATCTTGTTTACATTTTGCCAAACCAGGTATATTAATGACAGATTTGTGTCATGTGTGGCTCCCCCTGTAGGTTATATAAGGAACATTTTTAATCACAAGTTTTGTAAAATCACACATTTTTATAAAGTTATAGCATTTTTTAACAAAGTAAAAAAGCTTAAATGTCTCTTGTGATTTCTAAATTTATATTTGAATAGAGACAGAAATGAAAATGTGCTCTGTTCTTGATCAGTTGATCACAGTATTGATTATCAGTATTGGCTGGGTGTTTCCTGTCAGGATATCGGACGGTGGACGCTCTGCTGCAGCGGATGTTCGAGGCCGATCTCGACCCCGAAGACTTCGCTGAGAACGACGATCAGGCCGACGGGAACTTTGCGAACCCGACGTTCAGCTCTGCGTAGACATGAATGTACAAATATATATGAAGGGAACCAGATTCTATCATTTATATACAGTTTTATACTCAGTATCATCTCACATGTTTAAATCTGATGTTTATCCAGTGTTATATTTTTTATATTTCTGTCCTGTAGCTCTGTGTAAAAACACATAAAGAATATTTACAGTGTTCATGTTTTATTTATTTCTGACGTCTTTGTGGCAGAAACATAAAACAAAAAAACAACTAAAGAAATCTGATTTTATATAACAGAAGTTTCACAGTGAACACAGATGCCGCAGAAAGTGAGTCAGGAAAAATGAAGATATATTTTAAAATAAAAGTAAGAGTTGTAAAAAAAAAAAAAAAGAAAGAAAGATTATCACTTTAAATGTTTCAGTTTAGGGCTTAACCACTTAATACTACTACTGCTTATTGTTACTTGTTTCTGACAATAATAGTGAGGAGACCAAAAAGGGCATGTGTGTAAATTTGAAATAATGTTATTCATACTTTTATTAATAAAAAGGAAAAGACAAAAAATAGAAGGAAATCTGCCAAAATCAAGTTTGAGTGAAATGTTTCCCACACGTTTGGAGTCATGAGATTTTATTATTATACCAGAGGACTGCTGTAGGTAAGTGTTGGTAAGTTAGTCATTTAAAAAATAATTAAATAAAAAATCTGTAAACATCAAATTAGAGCAAAGTAAAGATCTTTGTTGGAGCCAAAATGTGTATTTAGCCGTTTTAACTCACTGTGGATGATGAGTCATGCAGGAGCAGACTCGCACAGCTGATGAAGACTGTGTGATGTAGTCAAAAGCTCCAGAACAAGCAAGTAAGTGGAGCTTGAGTTGAGATTACGACATTCTTCTATAAAATCAGTGTAGCTCTTTCTCTCAGTACTTTTACTGCTGATACTTTAACTATTCAAAGCTGAGAATGCGTGTGTACTTTTACTGCCGAAACTTTAACTACATGAAGCTGAGAATATTTGTGTACTTTTACAGCTGATACTTAAACTGCATGAAACTGAGAATAGCTTACTTGTGTGCTTTTAATTCTGATACTTTTACTTCATAAAGCTGATATGCTTATGTTCTTTTACTACTGATACTTTAAGTACATAAAGCTGATATACTTGTGTACTTTTACTACTGATACTTTAACTACCTGAAGCTGAGAATGCTTCTGTACTTTTACTGCTGATACTTTAACTACATGAAGCTGATAATACTTGTGTACATTTACTGCTGATAGTACATGAAGCTGATAATACTTGTGTTCTTTTACTACTGATACTTTAAGTATCAGTAGTAAAAGTACACAAGTATTATCCGCTTCACAGAGTTTAAGTGTCAGTAGTAAAAGTACACAAGTATTATGAGCTTAACATAGTTAAAGTATCAGCAGTAAAAGTACACAAGTATTATGAGCTTAACATAGTTAAAGTATCAGCAGTAAAGGTACACAAGTATTATATGCTTCAAGTAGTTTAAGTACAGCAGTAAAAGTACACAAGTATCATCAGCTTCATGAAGCTGATAATACTTGTGTACTTTTACTGCTAATACTTTAACTACATGAATACTTGTGTACTTTTATTTTTACTACTTTTACTCACTTTAAACTACATGAGTACTTGGGGTTGTGTGTGAGCAGACTCCGAGCCAGCAGGGCGCGCTGTGGAGCTGCAGCTGTAACATGGAGACACTGAAGAAGTGTGTGTGTGTGTGTGTGTGTGTGTGTGTGTGTGTGTGTGTGTGTGTGTGTGTGTGGTGCTGATGCTGATGCTGTAGAGATGGAGCAGAGGGAGTGGAGGAGGAGGATCCTGCTCTGCTCCGGACAGAAAACAACATTCAGGTAAGAAAAACAACCAGCAAACATCAGAAACTGATGGAATCAGCTGATCGAAGCGAACATCAGATAGGAAACTGAAGCGACGCGGTGCTGCTGTAGAGTCGGTGTGAGTCGGTGTGTGTCGGTGTGTGCGAGGCCACAGGCAGGATGTCGGATCAGTAGAATCTCATCAGAAAACAATCGATCGGGTTTATTGTGTTTGATTGGGAATAAAAAGCCCGCCGCTGCTCCGGTAGACCGTCAAGTGTCCGGAGGCGGGTGTTGGCGTGACAACATCAGAACAACGTTAGAAAAGGCCCGACGGTTAATGAAGGGGAAGATGAGGCGTTCAGGTGCTGGCTGGAGGGTGGGACTGAACAGCGCCGCCTGCCTCACTCAGCTGCTCCTGTCTGATTATAAATAAAGGAGCGTTGCTGTAAAGACCAAACAATACGTACACCTCACAGCATCCGCTCGGTATTTAAAAAAAAAAAATACAGTACTATACTACACAATAAAATAAACAATCAACTTAAAATTAAATTTAAAAAAAAATCAAGCAGGCAATATAAAACGCTGGTGATTTGTTTACACTGGGGGTGTGTTTTAAAATGTCCTGAAATATATACAATACAATATTTTAATATACAATAAAATATAGAATCAATTATATAAAAATTTAAAATTAAATAAAAAAAGAAAAAATCAAGCAGGCAATATAACACGCTGGTGGTTTGTTTACAGTGGGGGAATGTTTTAAAATGTCCTGAAATAAATACAATATTATCATACATAATAAAATACAGAATCAACTTAAAATTATATGCTCTGGCTGGTGGGCGGTGCTTGGTATTTCTTCAACAGATCTCAACATGGCTGCATGGGCAAAAACTTTCTCATTTTACAACTAAACAGTACACTACAAGATGTTTCTTAAAACATTTTATGCGAGAAATAGTCATTACAGTACCAGAATATTGATTCATATTTGATCAGCGCTGCCTAGTTTGACCGTTTGATCGGAGTTCGCAGGTGATTGACAGCTGCTCAGAGACGGCAGGCTCCAGCTCGGCTCTGATTGGTTGTTTTCCTCCGGTCTGTGAAATCTTGCAGATGCCATTAGGAGCACCGGAGGACACAGAGGCTCATGATTTTTTTCAGATTACCTGTCTCATGTACTACTGTCAGGATATAGTGACCGTTTTATAAAAATAACTTTTTTTAATCATTTGTGCTCCAACTTGCCTGCTTCAGCTTTAAGGTGCGATCACCTTACATTTCTACACTCAGTTCTGAAAGAGGATGTGATGTTACAGGTCTGATGAGGTTAATTAATATTAATTAGCTGGATCAGAAACTATAAGCAGTGTTTGAGAGCGACGCTACAGTTTTAGTCTGTTAGTGAGATAATCTACTAGAGAAACACGTTACAATAATAACTTTTCCATTCTCCAACACAATGCAGTGTTTCTATTGGCCGACGAGAAGATTCGCTCAGTCTGGTGAACTCTGATCTATCAGATTGCAGTGAAACAGGAAATGCATGCACAACTCTGTACGTTGTTGGAGTGAATATTTATACAGAAGTGTAACATGACCTTCAGACTGGGTGTAGTTACTCATGGAGGTACAAAATCTGAGGAGTTCTGCAACGTTGATTCAACTTTGTGAAATCCTGCAGGACAGTTTGACGCCACCGCTGTTTGTTGCCATAAATATAAATTCATGTTAAACTGATTGTAGCTGCTCCTGGTGCTTCTGAATTGAGTCTGCTTTGTACAGTTGCATCACATTTTATTCGGTTATTATATATTTTCTATTTAAAATCTGAATCCTCAACAGTCAGATGCGTTTACAGACACAACCTTTTCCTCTGAAATGTGATGGAGGAGAAGTAGACCGTCTCCAAAGTGAAAATAGTAGCAGATGCCATTAACTGGACTGAAGTAGAACTGCAGGAGATGAACTCAGAAACTTGAGTCAAAATACAAAACTGAAACTGAGGAAAATAGTAAAAGTGGAATCTGAAGTTGTTTCAGGCTGTTTGTGCAGAAATAAAAAGAAACTGCAGACTCAAATAACTACAGAGCTTCAAACCGTTGAAATCATTCTCATACAATCATTCAATACCAGAGAGGATCAGGTGACACTTTATCAGTGTTTGTGGGGAAATTAGGTTGTTGGAGCCAAAGAAATAGACAGCAGCTGAGAAAATAAAGTAGAGCAAGAAGTATATTAAAAGCCTTAAAATAGAAAAAAAATATTTAAAAAATATATTTGCAGACACAGAGGAGAAATTAAACTGATTTATACAAATATAAATGTCATATCATGAAAACTCAGAAACCTTTTGTGGGCAAAAAGTTACTCTAATCTTCATCTAAATATTCACATTCAACGTAATTTAACCCCCAAAGACACTGAACTGAATACAATCTAGTAATGTGATAACAGTGAAACGTACGACAGTCACATTTTACAACTTCTGTGTCGAATAAATTCAAAATTATTAGAGCTTTAGTCGATTGTCAGAGAATTAATCGGCAACTATTTTGATAGTTGACAGTAAAACTGAATATCTTTGGGTTTAGGACTAATGTTGAAAAAACATTTGAAGACGTCAAATTTAAATTCTGGGGGGAAAAAAACGTTTTTTTTCACTATTTTCTGATATTTTATAGACAAAACAATTAACTAATTTATTGAAACAATAATTGGCAGATTAACTGGAAATAAGTTGCAGCCCTAAAGTAAATTAAATCAGATATTCAGTAAAGATAAAGTATTGAATCTTCAGTTGTGAAAGGATAAAAGACATAAAATTAGAATTCCATCAGCAAAGTTATCAACAAAACAGGAAAACATACAAATATTTAGATTCAGACCTCCTTAAAAGACAAAACGAAAATTGTTTCATCTTAATAAAACCACTTGTATATAAATATTTCTTTTGAAATGACTGATTAGGCTGTAAAGGTTGAGATGCATTACTGTAGACTACAAATATACAGGTTTATATAAAGTAA
Source organism: Sebastolobus alascanus (assembly GCA_916701645.2). Classification (NCBI taxonomy): domain Eukaryota; kingdom Metazoa; phylum Chordata; class Actinopteri; order Perciformes; family Sebastidae; genus Sebastolobus; species Sebastolobus alascanus. The sequence continues at coordinate 538,789 of CAKAOJ020000032.1, forward strand.
ATATAAACCATAAATGAAACTAAATAAATCATAAATAATAATAACAGTGATAATATTAACTAATATTTAAAGACAATAGTAAAAAAAAAAAAACATATCAAATAAACAAAGTAAAGAAAAAAAACAACTTTGAGTTTGGAGGTGATGACGCGTTCATCAGAGGTAGTTTTATTTTGAAAGCATTGACCGGATGTTGTGGTTGTGTGCGGTGACGCGGGTTTGACGCTGGTGGATGCGGAGCTGCAGTGCGGACAAACAGGCTGGAGCCGGAGAACCTGACACCCAAAGACCGCCTCTGACAGCCGGCCCGGGTCAGCCTCACACGGTTTCTGGATCTGATTGTGTCCCGGTTTATAGTCCCGGATCCGGTCCAGCAGCAGGAGGAGGATCAGTCCGCATCCTCCCATCCTCCCATCCTCCTCCTCCTCATCTGCAGCAGCGGAGAACCGGAGGAGGACCAGGTCCCGGGCAGCAGGTTTTAATGAGCGCTCCTGGACTCGGAGAGGAAATCAAATCTGTTTTTTTGTGTCTCTCTGGGCTCGGTGCGGTCCTGCAGCGGACGGCCGGTCTGAGGACGGTCTGATACCGGGGACTGTTAGAGGAGAGATAGATGGTAGTTTAAGTCCTGCGGGAGTCTGAGGCCCAAACCCCGGCCCCCCTTTTAGAGGAACGGTGGGTTTTCTGGACCGGGGCGTTTTGTGCCGAAAGAAGATCCCAGATGAAGATTCCCAAAAGGCGGAAAAGGAGCGGACGGTGCGCCAGGTAGGCCTGATCCGGCCCAGGTCTGGCCCGGACCACACAGATCAGTGGGTGTGTGTGTCATGCAGTGATGCGTTAACGGAAGGGAATTTATTGATCCGTATCAGAAATGTTTGATCAGAATGTTGTCGATGATCATTTAGACCAGGACTTATCCGGGTTGTGTCTCTGTGCTGATCTTTAATTCATAACTCGGGTCAGTCCGGGCCAGATTTATTGATCAGCAGGATGTGATGGTGCGCATGCGCACAAAACACCCATGACTGTGCACTGCAGAGAGGAAAGATTCAATATGGGTGATGCAGAGAGAAAGGGAGGGAGGGAGGGGGGGTTTAAACCTGGACCAGAGAGGAAGAGTGTCACTGAAACATTCATTCATTTCATTTTACTATTACAAAAATAAGTCCTCTTTTGAGCAGAACAAGATTAATATGATGCAAAGGTTAAATATGTAGATTTACAGTCTGATGTACGGAAGAACTTTTGTGCCAAAATTCATTAATGACAAACACTCAATAGAGCAAGTCAAATAGTCAGAAATTTAGAACTTGATTTAACTTTTACATTCATTTCTGACAGAAATGTTTATCTAGTGATCCAATCATTAATTACAGCAATTTATTTTAGAGAAATCAAATATTGTTGCCAGAGCAGAGCTACAATAATATGATGCAACAAAGGTTAAATATTTACAGTCTGATGTATGGAGCAACTTTTGTGCCAAAAATTCATTCATGACAAACACATAACCTCAATAGAAAAAGTCAGATTGTCAGAAATGAAGAACGTAATTTAACTTTTACATTAATTTCTGACCGAAATGTTTATCTGATGATCTGAGATTTAATTATTTGTTGTCACCATTTGATTGCAAGTTTTAATCATTCATTAAAGCAATTCATTTTTTAGAAATCAAATATTGTTGCCAGAGCGACAATAATATGATGCAACAAATGTTAAATATGCAGATTTACGGTTTGATGTACAAATCCAACTTTGAAATAATTTGATATAATGACAAAAACATTATAACAGATGGTGAAAGCAAATAATGAACAACCTCCTCTTCAGATAAATAGTATTCTCCCACAATCAAACAATTAAAGAACAAGTCAATTTTTTTAAAAGTTCCTGGAAATAGAGCTTCATTTTAATCTTTTTTGATATAATTCTTTATTTGATGTTACCAGTTGTTATTTTTAAGATTTGCATTTTTTTTTATTATTATTATTATTAGACAATTTATTACATTCTTTTGTTTTTTGGATTGTGGCACAAGTAGTTTCTCACTAACACCTTGCTTGAATTACACAAAAATAATAATAATAAAACAGTCAAATTACAATGTTTACCTTATTACTTTTTTTACTTATATGATGGCAGATTTTGAAATATTTTGCATTTAAGTGTGTAACTTCTGGTATTAATTAGAGTTGTTTTCTAACTGTTCAGACTCTGCTGGTGTTTCTGAGCCGTTGATGACAAATATGAAACTGTTCTGTGGTTATTATTCTCTCTATTATTCTATCTGATGTCAGATTCACCAAAACACTTTCAGTTTGAACTTGTTTTATCAAAGCTCCTCTATCAGAGTTTAAACTGGTTTACACACAGACGGGAGGACATCATACCGATACAGCTTGTGCTGTTAGCCGCCGAGCTAACAGGACAGATAGCTGATCCCAGCTGGCTGAGCGGTTAGCTCTCCAGCTACAGTAGTTCACCAACAAAGCCTTTGAAGAGACAAAGCAGCAAAGGTTTACTTATTCTGTGGCGGCTATAGACCAGACCGGCACATACGGGTACTTTGCAAAACGTCAAGGTCGCGTCCCTGTTTAGGTGGGGATAGAAAACTGAAGATCCCATAGATGTCGATGCAATCTGACGTGTGTTCGGATTATAATTTTAACACGTTCGTATTTATTTCTCGTTAAACAAACTAGAGCTGCAACGATTAGTCAACTCATTGATAGTCGATCGACAGAAAAATAATTGGCAACTAATTTGATAATCGATTAATCGTTAAAGGAACAGTGTGTAACATTTCAGGGGATCTATTAGCAGAAATGGAATATAATATTCATAACTATGTTTTAGTATATAATCGCCTGAAACTAAGAATCGTGTTTTCGTTAGCTTAGAATGAGCCCTTCAAGCGGGTCCTCTTCACGGAGTCCGCCATGTTTCTACAGTAGCCCAGAACGGACAACCCGAACACTGGCTCTAGAGAGAGACTTTTGCATTTTTTCTAGAGGCTTGAAGACGTACAAATATCCAAACAAAGTATTTCACAAAGATTAGCAAAAAAGAAAACATAATTTGTGTAGAATAATCATGTTATACAAGTGCAGTGCCCTTTTGGCACGTGCCCGTTCGGAGCGTGTGCCCCATGGATGTATAAAGAGAACTGGATACAGCGTTGGAGGCGGGGCCCCGTTCATTCCTATTTTCATTCCGAAAAACGCTCAGTGGCGCATGAAGGCAAAATGGCTCGACTTCCGACTGGAAAAGTACCCGGATCTTCCGGCGATCTTCCGCATCCATTGGGCCCATGGAGCAGGCGCAGTAGCGTCCGCTCGGTCACATGACTCGGTCAGGGGGTCACAGCCGTCACGCTGTCGTCACGGCTTCTAACTCCCCCTCCCAGTCCTCGCTCCAGCCTCGGTCTGGGTCTCATTCACATGAACGGAGGAAGGGAAATAAGTCTGGATTCGGCTATTAGTGCGTTTTACAACTTTTAGGACTTGGTGTGCCCATTCGGAGCGCGCCGACTGCTTGGCCCCCGGGAGTGCTGCTTGCAGCAGTGTCTAGAACCGCTCAATGCTCGTTGACTCCAGGGAAGTGAGGTAGAGTTCGGTTGTAACTTTAGTATATCCAGCAGCCCAGAAAAGTTGTTAGGGCCGGTGGCAAATATCCTTTGACGTGGGCCGGCAGTCAAGTGTCTGTCTTTTTTTTGACAGACTGATGGCAGCATTAAGGTGGGGCCCTATACGTAGTTTCTTTGATAACAGAATCACAGACGAAATCCCGGAGTTACGGATTTAAAAAAGCTTTAACATAGATTCATTCCATAGGGCGTACCAGTTACTGACAGTTAGCTTGCTAAGGTTGCTAAGTAATGTTAGCTTGTGATAGTTGGAAGAGGGTAGAATTCTGATCTCAGACCTGCTGTTTGCTTATAGTGCGTTCACGTTTTAACCAACAGATGACGCTGGTGAGCTTTCCAACCATTATATCTATATTTCCAACTGAGCTACCCGCTAGCTGTAGTTTAAAAAACATCTAAATATTACGTTTTAAAAATAATGTATACAGTATATAAACATAGAATTGAATTTAATAGATCGGCCCCATTGTCACCAATACCTGATCCAGCTATTTGAGTCAGTATCGGGCCGATATGCGATCTGGTATCGGTATCGGTGCATCCCCTGAGGCCTGGTGGGCCACCAGGATTGCAATACACTGGGGGAAGCCCTGTCCAGCATCCGGCAGCAAAAGCGAACGGCCCGCTGCAGACAACATGCTGGATTCTGACCCTGAAGCCCCGCCCCTGCTGCTGCACAGAGCGTTGTTCGCTAAGTTTATTAATATTGAACATGTCGCGTGTCCAAATTGCAACAAATTCGACACTCACGTGGGTCCCCAGCAATACACCCGCCAAGTGTGAAGTAGATCGGATGAACGGTTCTCGAGATATGCGAAAGACAGACAGACCGACCGACAGAGATTCCTTGCTTTCTGGTTAGATTCCTTATTTTTTATATTGCGAAACCTTAGATTTAAGATGTGACCATTTGTGGCGTTCAAACAAGACTAAAAGTTGAAATGATTTACACATCACAAAACAAACAGCAATGTGACGTTTGTCCTGAGCTAGAGGAAAGGTTCAGAGGTCACCATAATCATTCGGCTTGAACCTCTGGGGAGCAGGAATATACACGACAAAGTTTATTCCAGCAGGCGAGCTAACAGTGTTTTGGTGAATGTGGCTTCATGTGGAAAAAGGTCAATAAAAACAGTCGAGCTTCGATGATATTCGCTGTCTGAGGATCTGAAGCTGTTGTTCTTTAACCTGGTGTATGAAGGCCTGTCCCTCCTTGCTGCGTCCCACTGTGATGTCACTGTGCAGGTCGGACGGCTGCGGGCGGTTGGCCGCCTTCCTCCTCCTCGTCTCATGGTTAACTGTGCCCTCTGTTTTGGCTTGTAGGCTAACACAGGAACAGGAAGGGTTTTGTCCCGCTCAGGATTTGTTGTAAGCCGTCAGGTTTTCCAGGAGCTCAGAACTATGGTGAGCTCTGACTGACTTCATCAGATCAAAATTGGAATGATGCAAACCCGGCTTCTGGCAGAGCACCCCTCCCCCTTCCCCCCCAGTAACAGGGTAGTAGATTGTAGGTGAAGGAGAAGAAGAAGAAGAAGAAGAAGAAGAAGAAGAGCAGACTGAGGTTTGAAGGTTGAGAAAGTGTCTGTCAGGATGTTTCACTCTGATCTGCTGCTGAGACGCTGCTGGACCTCAGAGTTTCTCTCTTTTACACTTATTTTACACTCCAAATATACTACACTGTATACTGTATGTTAACATACGGTACAATACTATACTGTGTGTTAATATACAATATCACAAAATATGAGATGATACAACTTAATCCAATACTGCACAATAATATGATGCTATACGATACTATACAATAAGATATTACAATATGATACTATGCTGTAGGGGTCAGCCAGTACTATAGTATAGTACATATTAGTTATTAATATACTATATTTTGCTATACTACAGTGTAAAAATACTGTACTATGCTTTATCACACTATACTAAAGTGTACTATATAACTATGGTGTTAATAATATCCAAATATACATAAATTACTATACTACTGTATGTACAAATACTACACTATATTATACGATATGATGTAGTACAATACTATTCTATACTAAACTGTACTATAAAACCATATCATAATATTTTTTTTATTTTTTTTTATACATTACTAAACAGTGGGCAACCTCCGGGTCTGAGAAGTGAAACCAATGCTGAAGTGTCTTAAACTTGCATTCTTTCTAACAGCCAGCAGGGGGCGACTCCTCTGGTTGCAAAAAGAAGTCTGATTGTATAGAAGTCTATGAGAAAATGACCCTACTTCTCTCTTGATTTATAACCTCAGTAAACATGGTAAACATGAGTTTATGGTCTCAATCGCTACTTTCAAGTCTTCTTCAATACAGCATGATGTTCATTTAGTAAATTATGGTCCCATTTAGAGTCAAATAGACCATAAAGCAGGGTATGCTTTAGGGCGTGGCTACCTTGTGATTGACAGGTCGCTACCACGGCGTTGTCCGGTCTGGGAGTTGTCCGTGGTTTCTTACAACTTTAACCCTTTCAAAGTGTGTTCTCAGTTCATGAAAGTTAATTACAATATATTACCATATTATATCAGTTCTGATTGGCCGGTTGTTAGACTTCCTGTTGCAGTGTAACCAGAGAAACTCTGTGGTCCCGCCCTCTGCAGTGATTGGCGCCTCAGCAGTGTGTTGAGGCCTGCAGCAGGTTTCACTACATCTCCAGTGTTACAGTGACTCCCAGCTGCTGGTCGCTGGTCAGCTGATGATGATGATGGTGATGCTGCTGCTGCTGCTGCTGCTGCTGTGTAACACAGCTGTATCACTGCAGGTGCAGAGAAGCCTCTTCCCTCCTTCCCAGTCCGTCCAGTCCTCTGTCAGAGCTGGTCTGACTGGAAACCCAGCGGACACTCTCCGTTATATCTGCAGTCCGCCTGAGCTCTGCATGCACTGATGACGGCCCGTGGCATTGCATGCAGAACAGCATGATTTGGGGACTGACATGCATCACTTTGAACTTCAAATTTCCCCGTGAAATCCACTGAAAACTGATGACCATTCATGGCAGACATGTTGTATCAGAGCAGCAGAGTCAAACCAGTTCAGCTCAGGTCGACCACCTGCAGAGCACTGACGTGACAAACGGGTGGTTACAGGTGAATGTAGTTTTAGACGGCGGCTGTGAGAGTGATGCTCAGTCAGATACCTGAATGCTGACGAACAGGGCCACCACATCCTCCACTACCAATCCATATTCAGTGTGAAGGAACAGAGTTTATGGTTGTCTACTTTAATCAGACTAATCAGCTCCTCCAGTGCAATAATTTCTCCACATTATTTGCAGGAGTGTCCAAGTCTTTGCAATGACCCCTAGAAATGGTCAATTCAGAAAAAACGCTTGTAAATCTGACCAATCACCGCCTTCTCTGCATACAATATTACAGTATTCAAGTTTACAACAACAACTATGAGCTCAGGTCTACCAGCATTAAACCTTGACCCAAATATGTAAAGGCCCCCGGGACTTTCTTTCCCCTGTAGTCGTCTTCTCAGGCAGAGAATTGCTCCCAGGCTGTTTGGTCTCCAACAAGCTCCTCCAAATCAAATGCCAGAAAAGTGTCTCTAACCAAACTCATAGCTTACCAGGCTAAGCATTTCATTTATGGAGCTTGTTGGGGGCGGTACTCATCTTGGGAGTGTACACGCAACCTGCCAGGCCAATTTCAGGGCACAAAAATTACCCATCTTCCCAAGTTCAACGCCATAGCTAGCTTCTTTGACAAAATAAAACCCTTATAGAGTGGTGCAGGGATGACGTATTTTTGTAGGCCAACCCGGAAATTAGCATCGCGCTGGTTCCCGCAACAAAAAGTCAATAGGATTTTGTTCTTTGGGTTTTGGATTATTACAGAAAATCAGCTCTGTGGCAAACACACGTTTATGGTACTTGCACGTTTTGTTCTGTAACTTTATCTTCACAAATGAACACCACTTTTATGATTTTTGAAGTGTGAATGCAATCGCCAGTAAAAAGCTAACGTACTACACCACGGTCGCATGAGCGCGAGTATACACAACGAGGCTGTGAAGGTGTGATGACGTTTCCGCTTTTTGAAGGCAGGTAAAGGCTTCAAAATTCACGAGTGGGGTAGCCTATTTATTGATGTATTTTATATCGTAGAACAAAACGTTAAAATCTCTTCAGCTTGTGTTAACCACAGACCTTTTTTCAGGCATCTAACTGAAATAAAAATGAAACTAAAACCCATTCAAAAAACCCATTGACTTCCAGACGGGGAAACCAGAAGTGCTAAAATGCTAACTCATTTCCAGTCATTCCTGTCGCACTCGATACCCAAATAACAAACCAACTCATTTGGCACCCCCATCAGGAAGAAGAAGACACAGCAGTAGTACCAATTTCTGCTTTCACTGGAAGGGCTTTAGAAAATGTGCTGATACAATACCAAAACAATTCATTTTTCTAGGAATATAAACTTCTTTTTCTGTTAAACCCTTCCTAAGAAATTACTAGGAAATGACTCCGAAATGACAAACCTGTTAAACAAAGCGTTACTGAACTCTCTAATCACTACTTTCAGTATATTGCACAGGTTTTGATACTCTGTGCTTACGATACATTTCAGTCTACCATAAAAGTTCAGTACCCAGCCCTTATCACTATCAGTAATTCTTATATGTATATTGTTCCCTCTGAATTGTACAACCTTTAGTGAAACCCTCTTCATCTCCTTCTCTCTGAGAGTTAGATGTTCAGATTGATACCGCTCTCATGTCTGTACACTAAATATGAATCTACAGCCAGCAGCTGGTTAGCTTAGTTTAGCATAGAGACCAGAAACAGGGGGAAACAGCTAGCCTGGCTCTGTCCAAAGGTGACAAACACCACCTACCAGCACCTTTAAATCCCCCTGATTAACATGTTATATCGTTTTTAATCTGTACAAAAAAACGATGTGTCAAAAAATAACATGTAGTGGTTTTACTGGGGGTTTCTTGGCTGGGAGCAGTGACTTCCTGGAGTCTCACTTATTTTGACTGGTAACTGGTCACAGTCAAGAAATAGTCCAGCACATAACCTTCTTTAAAAACAAATTGTCATTTTTATTAGGGCTGTCAAAGTTAACGCGATAATAATGCATTCATTTCTTTTAACGACACTAACTTCTTTAACGCATTAATGCAACTTGCAATTTTTAGGTTGTCGCGGGCTCAGTTTTAAAGCTAGAGTGAAGATACTGGCATCATATAAAACTACAAACTTAAGGAATCCATTGGTACCAACCATGACAACTTAGCTTGTCGCGACGGAGACTAAATAACGCTCCAAATTTACGCTAAATTTTAGTGAGGAAAAACTGTCATGGTCATTTTCAAATGGGTCCCTTGACCTCTGATCTCACGATATGTGAATGAAAATGGGTTCTATGGGTACCCACGAGTCTCCCCTTTACAGACATGCCCACTTTATGATAATCACATGCAGTTTGGGGCAAGTCATAGTCAAGTCAGCACACTGACACACTGACAGCTGTTGTTGCCTGTTGGGCTGCAGTTTGCCATGTTATAATTTGAGCATATTTTTTATGCTAAATGCAGTACCTTTGAGGGTTTCTGGACAATATTTGTCATTGTTTTGTGTTGTTAATTTATTTCCGATAATAAATATATACATACATTTGCATAAAAAAGCATATTTGCCCACTCCCACGTTGATAAGAGTATTAAATACTTGACAAATCTCCCTTTAAGGTACATTTTGAACAGATAAAAAATGTGTGATTCATTTGCAATTAATCGTGAATAATTATGGACAATCATGCGATTCAATATTTTAATTACTGTTTCCAGTCTTTATGCTAAGCTAAGCTAACCGCCTGCTGGCTGTAGCTTCATATTTAGCGTACAGACATGAGAGTGGTATCAATCTGAACATCTAACTCGCAAAGAGAAAGAGAAGAGGCGAATTTCCTAACATGTCAAACTGTTCAATTAACTTAAAAATAAAAAATAATACTAATAGGTGGTTAATCCCAGTAGTGTTTTTAGAGCAGTCTCTTGTAGTTCAGGTGGATCATGTTGGGACGTGTTTGTTCCTGTGCCATGCTGATGGTTGTTAGTTCAGATGGTCGATTAGAAACCAGCCCGTTGTGATCGCTGATGATTCGGTGGAGTCGATGGCCATCGGGCCGTCGCAGCAGTCAGGATGAGAGCAGAGTGTCCGGCTGCTTCCTCCGCACACATGATATTTGCTCCAGTTACTGCAAATACCATCACATCCCCAACCCCAACCCCAACCCCCCCACCGGCCTGTAGCCTGATCCAGCTGAAGAATGGCTTCTAATGGCAGCCAGCCATCTCTAATGCCTGTTGTTATACCGGACTGCTGTGACTGTCCCAGCACAGGGCTGTGGTTAGACTGGGAGCCTCCCAGTACCAGAATGATATGTTTAATTTACTGACTGTTCGCCTTCCCTCCCTTCTTTCTCTCCCCCCCCCTCCTCACAGATAAATGGCTCTTTTAAGCTGGGAGCTGCTCGTGTTCTGTCTGGCTGGCAGATGCAGTGCCTAGTCCCCGGCCTCCAGGACAACGCCAACATGAACGGGACGTCCGAGCAGGCCGACATCCTGCCGCCAAACTGCATGGTCAAAGACCGATGGAAAGTGGTGAGTCAGGAAACCTCCCCCTCCCCCAGCTCACTTTACAGATTCTGCTGTGGAGCGTTAAAAGCTTAAAAGGATTTTAAAGTTTCTTTTTTTTTCAGAATTTATAGGTAGTTTTGCTTTTTTAAAATAGATTTTTTTAAATTATCTTTGCTATACATATTGTTTAATTTTTTTTTCTTGTTATTATTATTATTAATATTATTATTATTATTTTTTATATTATTAGAATTGTTATATTGCTTTTAATTACATTTTTACATTTAAATTGTTTTATGTCGTTTTGTAATACTCATTCTATTTATTCTCTGTTATGTCATATATATATATATATATATATATATATATATATATATATATATATATATATATATATATATAAAAAAACAAATGACATAACAGAGAATAATGTACAGGGAGAGCAAAAGATTATTCTTCACTGTTACCTAAACAATAAACAGCAATACAATATTCACAATGTTAAAGATATTTATAGATTATAACATCAGAATATAATGATAATGATAATAATAATAATAATAATATTACTTATACTAATACTAATAATAATAATAACTAGAATGGCGCTCCACCTCCTCCACCAAGGTGCCTGACTTTAAAAACAGATCACAGCTCACAGCTGGCGGTACCGTGAGGTGGTTGGCTTATTATTAACACGGTGTGTTTCCGTGTAACGTATCGCCGGATGCCTCTCTCATTCAGCCTTGTTATGTCTGTATAACGTTACACTACGACAGACAAACCAACGCCGGTGAAAACATAATAACAACAATAATAACAAGAGAGGCAGAAGTCATTTTTAAAGATACTCTGTAGGACAAAGATGAGAATCTTACTGACAGAAACACAGAAAAAACTAAAAATGTTCAATTGAGAAGAAAACTGTCAGCAATGTTATTTCATGTTTTGAGAGAGAACCAATGAGACGTCTCACACGTTCGCTGTTTCAACACATCGATCACACATTTACTGTGAAGTCCTGTTTACTTCACAGAGAGTTTCCACAGATTGAAGAAACAGTCCACATTTAACTCAAAACTCTCCCTGATTGTGCGTTCGGGGACACTCCAACATAGTCGGCTGCTTAAAATATTGAATTCACAAACTGTTAAGTGAAATCCAGATGAACAAAAATCCAATGTAGTTGATTCAAAAATGATGATGTTCAGCAGCTTCAGCAGCCTTCAACACGAGCAGGGAGTTTTTAAAAACGTCTCAACTCTCAACATCATCACCACCTGAACACAACACACGTTTGACTCAAATATAACGATTGATGATGAAAAACTGACTGTGATGGATTATCAGGTACCTGTGGCCGAAGGGAGAAAAAGAAAGTCACGTGAAGTACATGTAACCGGTAGTTAAAGGGCTGATACATATAAAAATGTATGTATATAATTCATATAAAAAACACCGCTGTCCTCCTTTGAGCTTCCTTTGGTTTCTGAAATAAGAAGTTATATAATACAGCTCCTGTCTCAGCCAATCAGATCGCAGCGTGGAGCCTGCAGGCCGTTTGCACTTCACTGATCAATTTACTGTTGAACCACTGAACCGCCAAGGTTCAACACGCACGCACACATTTATATATATATGTACAGTTCAGAGTTTGGCTCAAAGACACTTCAGCAGGATTCAGCCGGCGATCATAAACTAGCAAAGACAACAAAAGAAAGAAGGGATGAAAAGGACAAAACTGAAAACAGGAACAAAAAAGAAGGGAAGATGGGACAAAGATAGGACAAACAGAACCGAAAAGGAGAAGAGGGAATGAAGAGAAGGAAAGATGGAAATAAGGGAAGAAAGGACAAAAAACAAGAGAAGAAGGTGGGAAGGAAAGAAAGAAAGTGGGAAAATAGAAGAATAAGAATAGAAGATAGGAAGAAGAGAAGAGACAGGTAGAAACAAGGGAAAACTAATGTTTTCAGTGAAAAAGCTTTAATGTTTAAACTGAAACCAGAATATTTGATTTCTGTTTTATTGATGATGGTCTTTTAGTTTGATGAAACTGTTGTGGCTCCAGTTTTAATGCTGTAACACTGAGATTATCAGACCGAACTGATCCAGAGTCTGTCCTGCATCCTGTGTCCCAGCTGAAGAAGATCGGTGGTGGCGGGTTCGGGGAGATCTACGAGGCCTTGGACCTGCTGACGCGGGAGAACGTGGCGCTGAAGGTGGAGTCGGCCCAGCAGCCCAAACAGGTGCTGAAGATGGAGGTGGCGGTGCTGAAGAAGCTGCAGGGTGAGACACCTTCAACACACATTTAAACCCGGCTCAGGTTAGATCCGAGGGCAGAGGGTTAGTTTTCACTTGGCAGTGGTGGAAGAAGTACTTAGTAATACCACAGCGTAGAAATACTCTGGTACAAGTAAAAGTCCTGCTTTCAAAATATTAGAGGAACTAAAAATGTTGGAGAAACAGACAGGAGTACCAGCAGGTAACCAAAGCTATGTACTGATGTGGACGGGGCTGGCAGCAAAACGTATTTTAGACACCTAAAAAAAAGTCAGAATCAAATATGGAACGATCGGATGTTGTGTGTCTCCTCGTGTGTAAGTCATCCCTTTAGCATCAACAGGACCTGTTGTAGTGTCTGGGTGTAATTAGAGCTGCTGCTTTGTGGTTCTGTCCGGAGAACTGGAACAGCCACGAAAAAAACGGTGTTTTTGTTCATCTTGTTTGACATCGGACATCTGAGACATTACAGTCCACACATTAATTTATATGATCATGTTCATGACAGCCATGTTTGTTGCTGTAACTCTGACAAAAAAGGAGAAAAAAGTGGGACCCTTTGAGTTTCTATGTTTTATGTTTCTAATCTTGAATACGTTTTCACTGGTTCATTTTCAGTTTAAAGTCAGGATGGTAAAAACAAAAATCTTCCACATCTTTAATTTAATGCTAAAGATAAATGATGATGATGATGATGATGATGATGATGATGATGATGATGATGATGATGATGATGAATAATGACAGTATTATGTCATGGTTTAAAAGCAGCGATTATGTCACATGTTTGTGTGTCAGGGCAGCACGTGATTGGTTGGATTGCTTTCTCTGAGTCACTCTTCAACTTGCAGTTGAGTGATGTCTCACTCTGAGTGAAATTCAAACCTGTTTATTTTCTTTTAATAACTGCATCATTCCATCATGCTCTATTAATGATGCTTTAGTGACAAAGCTCTAATTTAAGATCAATAAGTGCATCGTACATTAAAGGAGATTTGCTCATTGTTTTATTTAAACGAATCGGCAACACAGTATAAAGCTGTATCATCTGCATGAAGATGATTTTTGCACTCAGATACTGAAGACACAATCTCATCCTTTATAAGTGGCAGTTATTCAGATCTGGCCTTACCTATGGACACACTGGTGTAGGTTTGATAAGCAGTTGTTACAGGCATCAAGATATTATGAGTCATGTAACTTTATTTGAACTACAAAAAAGACGTGTTTCTGCATTTATTTAATCCAAACCTAATGGGGTAGTATGCTAATAAGCTAACCATGTTTCTTAATTGAATCAGCAAACTAGAAATTTTAAGTTGACTGACGTCACTGAGTTACTAATAACATATTGAATTGAGGATATTTTACAGTTTGTCAGGTGTTGTGTTGCATTAGAATATTTTACAGTGTGTTGTGTTGCATTAGAATATTTTACAGTGTGTTGTGTTGCATTAGAATATTTTACAGTGTGTTGTGTTGCATTGGAATATTTTACAATGTGTCAGGTGTTGTGTTGCATTGGAATATTTTACAGTGTGTTGTGTTGCACTGGGATATTTTACAGTGTGTTATGTTGCATTGGAATATTTTAGAGTATGACAGATGTTGTGTTGCAGTAGAATATTTTACAGTGTGTCAGGTGGTATGTTGCATTGGAATATTTTACAGTGTGTTGTGTTACATTGGGATATTTTACAGTTTATTGTGTTGCATTGGGATATTTTACAGTGTGTTGTGTTGCATTAGAATATTTTACAGTGTGTTGTGTTGCATTAGAATATTTTACAGTGTGTTGTGTTGCATTGGAATATTTTACAGTGTGTTGTGTAGCATTAGAATATTTTACAGTGTGTTGTGTTGCATTGGAATATTTTACAGTGTGTTGTGTTGCATTAGAATATTTTACAGTGTGTTGTGTTGCATTAGAATATTTTACACTGTGTTGTGTTGCATTAGAATATTTGACAGTGTGTTGTGTTGCATTAGAATATATTAAAGTGTGTTGTGTTGCATTAGAATATTTTACAGTATGTCAGGTGTTGTGTTGCATTGGAATATTTTACAATGTGTCAGATGTTGTGTTGCATTAGAACATTTTACAGTGTGTCAGGTGTTGTGTTGCATTAGAACATTTTACAGTGTGTCAGGTGTTGTGTTGCATTAGAACATTTTACAGTGTGACAGATGTTGTGTTGCATTAGAACATTTTACAGTGTGTCAGGTGTTGTGTTGCATTAGAATATTTTACAGTGTGTTGTGTTGCATTAGAATATTTTACAGTGTGTTGTGTTGCATTGGAATATTTTACAGTGAGATTTGTTGCATTAGAATACTTTACAGTGTGTCAGATGATGTGTTGCGTTGGAATATATTACAGTGTGTCATGTGTTGTGTTGCATTAGAATATTTTACAGTGTGTCAGGTGTTGTGTTGCATTAGAATATTTTACAGTGTGTCAGGTGTTGTGTTGCATTAGAATATTTTACAGTGTGACAGATGTTGTGTTGCATTAGAATATTTTACAGTGTGACAGATTTTGTTTTGCATTAGAGTATTTTACAGTATGACAGATGTGTTGCATTAGAATATTTTACAGTGTGTCAGGTGTTGTGTTGCATTAGAATATTTTACAGTGTGTTGTGTTGCATTAGCATATTTTACATTGTGTTGTGTTGCATTAGCATATTTTACAGTGTGTTGTGTTGCATTAGATTATTTTACAGTGTGTTGTGTTGCATTAGCATATTTTGCATTGTGTTGTGTTGCATTAGCATATTTTACAGTGTGTTGTGTTGCATTAGAACATTTTACAGTGTGTCAGGTGTTGTGTTGCATTAGAATATTTTACAGTGTGTTGTGTTGCATTAGCATATTTTACATTGTGTTGTGTTGCATTAGCATATTTTACAGTGTGTTGTGTTGCATTAGAACATTTTACAGTGTGTCAGATGTTGTGTTGCATTAGGACGTTTTACAGTGTGATTGACCCTCTGCTCATTTCTTTTCCAGGTAAAAACCACGTCTGTAAGTTTATCGGCTGTGGGAGAAACGACAAGTTCAACTACGTGGTCATGCAGCTTCAGGTGAGTCAGAGTGCACTGAACACTGAAGGTTACATGGGCCTCTAAAGGCTTTTATTGTGAAGGATATGAATACAAACTCGACAGAAACAGATTCTTTTTATGATATACTGTATATTTATTTGATTATTTTTATAGCATCCAACAATTTCAGGTTTTGACTGTAAGCTTATGACAAAGACTCATTGTTTTAACTGTTTTAGTGAGGTGCCACCGCAGTGAGGGCAGCTTGTTTACCTCCACTATAGTTTCTCTCTAAGTTGTTGCTAAGCGACCGTCCCCGTGTTCTTGCAGGGGCGTAACCTGGCCGACCTGCGGAGGAGTCAGCCCAGAGGGACCTTCACCATGAGCACCACGCTGCGGCTCGGGAAGCAGATCCTGGAGTCCATTGAAGCCATCCACTCAGTGGGCTTCCTGCACCGAGACATCAAACCGGTACGATGGAAACCAGCTCTCTCTGCTGACTTTTCTTTCCTTTAAAGGTCCTTTAAAGAAGGACGTTGTTGTTTTTTCTTCTTCTGTGGTTTCACACGTGATGTCAGGGAGGGAGCTGATCTGAAGCTTTTGATTGACACCTATCCTATCTGAGGAGCCGATTGGCTGTTGCTACAAAATCTTATTTAACTGGATAGAGTTTTCATTGTGTGTCAAAAATGTATTTGGAGAAAAGAGAATTTTTGATATTTAAATGCACCAAAATGCATTTATAATGTATGGCATAAAATAATAGAACAAAGTAACAAGTTTTTATTCATTTTCATTTTTATTTTTATTTTTATTTATTCATTTTATTCTTTTTTTTTTTTTTTTGTTCAAATAAATTAATGCAAAAAAAAGTCAAGACAAAAGTTTTAATATTATGAACTGTCAAAAAAATCAGGAAAGCAGAAAAAATATAAATTAACAGTTAGACTTAATATTGTTTTTATTTATGTAATTTACCTCAGTGGGGTTTTTTTTTATTTTATTTTTTTTAAAAAGCTCAGATATGATTATTCCTTATCATAAAATTGGTAAAAAATTCTAATAAACATATTGCCTCAGAAATGAAGGAAAATGTTTACGGTCCTCACATTTAAAAAACTTTTAAATCAAAAATATAAATAACTTGTCTGCGTGTGAAGATGGTCGACAACAATTTTGACAATAATTTGATCGAACTAGTTCTATTTGGTTTTTAGATTTTTATCAGTACAGTTCAGGAAAGATGAACCTTTTAAAACCTGATTTTATATGAATGTTCTAATGTTTTGAGCTCAGTTGTAAACAGAAAAAGCAACCGTTAACAGTGAAGACAGACGAGGATGTTCCTGCTGAATAGATTTACATATTAATGAGCAGAGCTGGAACAAAAGCTGGAGGACAAACAGTGATGAGGTTGGTGGATGAGGAAGGTCAGAGTGAGGAAGAACAACCTGCAGAATGTCTGCTCAGCTTCACCACCATCACACTTATTAATGTGATCCAGTTCAGTCTGGATCAGGACTCACTGAGTTTGGTTTCATCAAATCAAAATCAAACTTTATTGATACACTTCACTTCACAGTCTAACAGTATTTTGATCTCAGTGTCTCATTGTTTCATGTTCGTCACAAAGTTATAATGATCCAACAGACGCTTCTTTAAGGAGGGAAGTTTTTAATTCAAGTTCTTCAGCTGCAGTTTAGTTCAGTTTTTTCTCACAGGTTTCTCATCTGACCTGCAGTTTTTAGCTTTTCTCCTTGTGTACTTTTTTTTTTTTTTTAACAGTGGTGGAAAAAGTCCGTTAAGGTCCAGTGTTTAACATTTAGGGGGATCTATTGGGAGAAATAGAATCTAACATTAATAAGTATGATTTCTTTAGTGTATAATCACCTGATAATAAGAGTTTATATCTACATATGGAGCGGGTCCTCTTCATCTGCACCACCATGTTTCTAAAGTAGCCCAGATGAATGATGTTTCACATAACTTAGTTTCTCAGTGAGCTGATGTGTTTCTGTCTTGTTTTGTTCCTGCAGTCAAACTTTGCGATGGGCCGGCTTCCCTCCACCTACAGGAAGTGCTACATGCTGGACTTTGGTCTGGCGCGGCAGTACACCAACACCACTGGAGAGGTCCGACCGGTAAGAAACTTTATCGACAACATCCGTCCTGACAATAGCACCAGAGGGGCTTAAAAAAAAAACATTTTATTAACAGTTAATTTCCTAAAATTCAGCATCATATCAGAGGAAGTATTTCCAGACGTTGATCCCCTGTCGTTGTTGTATGGAAGACCCATCCTGCCACCAATAAACATTTAGAAATAATAAAAATATAAATTGTCATAATCTTATAACTGTGATTTACAATGTTTAATTTTTAGATTTAAGCCAATATGATGAGCTATCTTATCATAATAATGTCTTTGTAAAGCATTTTATTGTCTTCAGTACCAGCATCTACAAAATGATTTGAATTTGTATTTTTTTTTTATTTTAGCAGGAATGGTCTTCCATACTCAAGACAATCTGTTATCTCTATTTTCCTGTGATGTGGTTTATGTTTCAGTTTCCCTTAAGGTGCTTAAAAAAATAAACTGAATCATAAATGCTAAAAAAAAAAGAAGCAGACAGACAGGGTGTGTTTGCTGCATTGCAGCACATTAGTTCAATGGATCACTTAGACAGTGAGTCTGTTGTCTGTTAGAGGCCTGACGTCCTGTGTGTGTGTGTGTGTGTGTGTGTGTGTGTGTGTGTGTGTGTGTGTGTGTGTGTGTGTGTGTGTGTGTGTGTGTGTGTGTTTGTGTTATTGTATAAGCTGATATTAGAACAGCAGTTTCCTGGAGCTGCATGAGGGGTGATAAGTCATGAACACCTCTAGATGTTTTTGATTGGTCGTCAGTCAGTGATCAGGTCTGCTGGTCTTTGTAGTTTCACTGCTGCTGTTAGCGTCTCTCTCTTCTTCTTCTCTCATTCATTTATGACGTCTCTCTATCAGACTGAACTCTGAGATATTTTTAGATCAGCGAGTACGTCAGCTGCTACCATTTACTGTCAACCTCCTCTTCCTCTCCTCTCCCTCCTCCTCCTTCTCCTCATCTCCTCTCCTCTCCTCTCCTCTCCTCTCCTCTCCTCTCCTCTCCTCTCCTCTCCTCTCCTCTCTTTCTAACTTCCTTTTTTTTTCTTCCTCTCTACTCTTGTTAACTCTCCTCCTTTGCTCTCCTCTCCTCCTCACTTCTGTTCTAGTTTCTTCCTCTCCACTCAGGTTACCTCTCCTCTCGTCTCCTCTTCCTCTCCTACTCCTCTTCCTCCTGCAGTGTTGTTGCTTCTGTTGCAGCAGTGAGATGAATATTTGATGCTCCTGCATGTGTCAGTGGGCGAGAGACCTCAGGCTTCCTCTCTCTCTCTCTCTCTCTCTCTCTCTCTACCTCTCTACAGCTGAGTCGGCTTCTGTCCAATGATCTGAGAGTATCACCTCCCTCTCTTCCTCTCTCGCTCTTCCTCTCCCCCACTCTTCATCCCACTGCGTCTCCTCTTCCTCTCCTTCTCTCTCAGCAGTACTCTCTCTCTCTCTCACAGTGACATCATCTCTACTCAAACAGGAAGTCCTCCCAGCTGGCAATACATGACCAGGCAGTAGTAGTAGCCTAAACCTAAAGCCTTTATTTATAAAGTTTTATTACATTTCTCAGCCTCTTTTTCTCAGAAGTCTATTTAAAATTATATTTTTTACTTAAAATCTCCGAACCTAACCCTCTCACAGAAGAATTGTATAATTAAGAATTGATATATTGATCTCCTCCTCCTCTCCTGTTTCCTCTCCCTCTCCTCTCCTCTCCTTCTTGCCATTTACGATGTTTCGTCTCCCCGTCTTCTCCAGATGAAGTTTTGTACTCTGTCAAACAAAACATATACTTTCAGATTTATGTGAGAAAATAAAGTTGGAGTTCTGATAATAAAGTCACAATTCAGAGTTATCTCTCCAGGCCTTTATTTATACATTTTCAGCCTGTTTTTTTCTCAGAACTCTATTTAAAATTATCTTTTGCCTTTCAAAAAAAATCCACCTCCAACCCTAACCCTCTCTCAGAAGAATCATCGCATATACTGTAGGCCAACTTTATATAATATAGTTTAAACTTTTATTTTAATGAACAGGCAGTGGTTGTCAGAATGTTCTGACTGAATTGTGTAATTTCATGAAAACTATAAAAAGACTTCCCCACCTTTTACTTTGACATCAGTTGTTGCCTGAGTGACAATTTGCATGATGTTCAGTCTGTATTGATCACCAATCATCACTTCTTTTATCAATGATTTATGTTCTGTGTTTTATTTTCATCTTATTACGTTTCAGTGTTGTTTTTGTTTTTCTTACAGTTCCTTTGGACTTATGATTTTGACGTGCATGTCTCCCAATTCTCCATCATCTCCATGGTTACCCAGGGATGTGAGTGGTTTCTATGGCAACAGAGGGGTCACAGCTGCATCACTAGCTGAAGTATAACCTGAAAAATAAAACAGAAAGAACATGTTAGTCACCATCACAGATTAGAATGCTACTATGACACTGGTGTGTCAATAAAACTTTTATGAACACATTTTTTACTCACATTGTCACTCGTTCATGACTTTTTAACCATTTGTCAGGGTCTGCAGTAACAATACACAAACAAACACCACTTCGCATGTCGCCCAGGAATGTATGTCGCTAATAAAGACTTTAGTTCATGTGTAAATCAGTTGTTAGCACACATCTGTAGCACCATCCAATAAAAAGCAATCATTAATGTAAACAGGAAGTTACTCCAGCATCACAAGCTGTAACCAGTGGGCAACTCCGGGTCTGAAAAGTGAAGCCAATGCTGAAGTGCCTTAAATTTGCATTCTTTCTTATGCACTCCTCTGGTTGCAAAAAGAAGTCTGATTGTATAGAAGTCAATGAGAAAATGACCCTACTTCTCACTTGATTTATCACCTCAGTAAACATTGTAAACATTAGTTTATGGTCTCAATCGCTAGTTTCAAGTCTTCTTCAACACAGCATGATGTTCATTTAATAAATTATGGTCCCATTTAGAGTCAAATAGACCATAAAGCAGGGTATGCTTTAGGGCGTGGCAACCTTGCGATTGACAGGTCGCTACCACGGAGTTGTCTGGTCTGAGAGTTGTCCATGTTTTCATCTTACAACTTTAACCCTTTCACAGTGTGTTTTCAGTTTATGAAAGTTAATTAAAACCTTTTTGGTCGACTAAAAATGTCTTATTCAGCGATCCGTAACCGCTTATCCCATTCGGGGTCGCGGGGGGGCTGGAGCCCATCCCAGCTGACATTGGGCGAAGGCAGGGTACACCCTGGACAGGTCGCCAGACTATCATGTGTATGTATATATATATATATATATATGTAGAGAGAGAGAGAGAGAGAGATAATCTTCCCAGTTTACAACATTATTAAACAACATTTATCAAGTTTCAGGTCAGATATGTCAACTGGACTCCATATTAACATTAAACAGGTCAGATATTAGCCTGCTAACGTTAGCTACAGTTAGCTACACAACAGTTCCACCTGGCAGTTAGTGGCTGTAAATATTTCATAAGTCTCTATGTAAGTAACGAAGAAACAAGTGTTTCCGGTCAGATTCAACAAATGCTTTTAACTTCATAAAATTGTCATAAATCACTCGTTTCAGGCTGACGAGTGTCTCCTGTTCATCAGAAGGTCCGTTGGTGAGATTTGATCGTTAGCACAATCTGTCAGTCTGTCATTAAAGGGACAGCAGACGGATGATCGGTCCAATAACTTCATGACTCACCAGCCGAGTGGACATTTCATACATACAGTAAATCCATATGTCCGCTCTCAGTCACGGCAACCTAAACATGTCATTACATCCTTCTCACCACACAAATTTGAATGATATCACCATGGAAACATCCTTATTGATCCCTGTGTTATCTGGAGGCTGTGTGGATGCAGTGTGACCCTCTGCTGATGTTTCTGTTTGTCTCATTATTTGGTTGTTTTGGTCAGTTTGGTTTTAATTTACTTTGTTTACACCAGAAACATGAATCCAGCAGATTAAAGGACGCAGCACCCGTCTGCTCTGTTACTGCAGCGGCAGCAGCACAATACGACGTGATGCTTCCATTCAGTGCGACCAAATTTTCGGCGCCAAAACCTGAGGTGGCCGGCACAGAGCTGGTTTCCACTCCATTTCAATTTGCCACACAGAATAGCACGTGTACCAAGAGCAACGTAAACAGTATAGATTAACACACACATCTGTGACATATCCAAATACATAAAGTACCCTGGTGTCTCTGCCAACACTTAAACGCTTCATTTGGCCACGCCGACATGCCACTTGTTACGCAGCGGCGAGGACGGCGTCACCTGCTGAAATGGAGTGCAGGTGCCACAAGGCGGCTTACCTTGCACGGCAGCTGGATTCTCGCGGTGTCACAGGATCATGCGAGAGTCGTGGGATCTCATATCGAAGGAAAATCCATCTTGTCAGGCTTCAAGTAATGTGTTTGTGTCCAGCAGGCTAGTGCACGGACCAATCGGCGTCCTGTGAGGAGCTACTGGCAGCTACGGGCGTGGCTTATATGTGCGTGAGGTGACACAGAGACGTGCCTTTATGTTCTAAACAACAATGGCGGCTGTAATAGTCTGAAATAGCATCAGTTATATCAGAACTGGAGAGTATTTCTTCATTGAAGGAAGAGCGAACCACGGCACTGAAGGCTTTTTCTTGATGGAAAAGACGTTTTCGCTCTTCTCCCGACTTGCTTCGACAAGAGTTCGATTGACAGATGGTTCATCCAATCACCTGCCAAGTATTTTTTGAAAGTCCCTGCCCTTTTGCAAACAGTTTCCAATGACTTCTTCTCGGATGTTTCTCAGAAAGTCACACCTGCCGCCTCATAACGTGACGTTGGCACGACATGTTATGAGGCGGCAGGTGTGACTTTAAATCAGCAGCAGGTGGAGGAGATGATGTGGTAAACTTTAATTCAACGAAGTGTTGGCAATGACGCTGCAGAGCCTTTTCTAGTAATACAAATAATATTTTTTTATTAGTCTCTATTGTTTATGATGCTGTTTTTATACACCGAGACGTCAGTTCAAGTTTTGTGCGCCGCATTGAAGTGGAGTGGAAACCCCGTCCAACTGGCATTGTGCTGGTAATAACAATTTAATAAATTAAACTTCTGATGAGATAAACATCTCTAGCTGATCTGTTGGTTCGGTAGGTTTTTGGTAATCAGGATGTAAATTAGACCAAGCTTCATTATTTTTTATTATGTTTTTTATTTGATGGAGCAGCAGTATGTGATTTAGAAATATAAGATTCAGTAGTGAGTCCTGGTTGTTGATGTAACCGCTGACTAACTTTTCTTCGTCTCGTGTTCAGCCGAGGACTGTGGCAGGTTTCAGAGGGACGGTCCGCTACGCTTCAGTCAACGCTCATAAAAACAAGGTCGGTGTGTTTGTTCTCTGAATAACATTAAAGGGCAACTTTTGTATTTTTCAATCTGGACCCTATTTTCCAACGTCTTTGTGTCTAACTGACTAGTAGGGACAACAGTATTGAGGGAGAGCGCTGTAGACATCAGCTGCTCATTTGCTGCAATTGTGGTGCTATTGGGGCAAGCTGGCACCGTTCTTTACGTCCACTAAAAGTGCTTGTTTTTGCCCCGACAGGCTCTGATTGTTATTATAAGTGTCTGACATTATGGAAAGAGTCTCGCTCAAGGAGGAGAAGTCTCATTCTGAAATTTGGTGAGGTGATGTGTTGCTGAAGACAACGGTGGAATAGTGGAATACATCCATGGTGGAAACCATGTTTGTTGTGTTGGAGAACAGAAAGCGTAGCTTAGTGTTATCTAAAAGATTTTCAATGTCATGGCTGAATATTTAGATGTTTTCAACAATGTGGATGAGGTCTTTGAATTTGATAGTCGCCCAGTATTTATTGCAGCCAGAGTATACAGATATTAAGATTTCACAACGAGACTTCTCCTTAAGCGGGACTTGGACACAATAACAAACAGACCGGATCAAGAGAAAGGTAAGAAAATGTTTTATTTCTCTGTAGGGTCCTTTCCATAATGTTGTCAGATACTTATAATAACAATCTGAGCCTATCAGCAGCAAAAACAAACACTTTTAGTGGACGTAATGTTACATTGACGCTGCTCACTTGCCCTCGCAGCTCGTGTCATGGCTGTCGGTTACAGCGCTCTCCCTCTATACTGGACCAATTTCAAAATGATTGTCCCCATTAGTCACTTAGACACAAAAAGATGGGAAAAAAGGATCCACGTTGAAAATCATAAGTTACCCTTTAGAAACTTTATTGATGATGATGGAAATATTCCACTGAAGCCTTCAGAGTTTATATTTGTGTAACACCAGCAGTTATGAATGAAATATAACATATGAATGCATGATAAAACTAATAATAACAATGATATCCTAACAATTTGTTTTTGTTGTGTTCTTCCAGGAAATGGGTCGCCATGACGACCTGTGGTCATTGTTTTACATGTTGGTGGAGTTCGCCGTTGGACAGTTGCCGTGGCGAAAGATCAAAGATAAGGTCAGACTGGAACACACTGTTACAATAACTACTTCCATGTACATGTACTACCACCAGTTACTACTACTATGACCAAAGACAACAGAATAATACGAATAATTCGATAGAGAGGCAAAGTCCCGCCCCTTCCCCTTGCAAAAAGACATTTTAATATCCGCCATTGCGTTATTTATTTATTTATTTATTTATTGTCATATGCACAACAGTTACAGAGAAAGAACTGAAAATCTTAGATTTCAGTCTCCCTCCAACAGTGCTCATTAAATGTATAAAAAGAGAAAAACACAAGTAAACATGAGAATCAAAGACATAAATTATAGGGATAAAATATGACACACATAAATGTAAAATAAAATAATATATATTTGTGGTAGACAGTCGTACAGTAATTGCAAAGTGAATGAACTGTAATGTAAACAGGAATTAAATTAGTAACAAAATGAGTTGATTGTTACTTGGTTTTGCCTGATGTGCATCACCTGTATTATTTTTCCATGAATTTTCCATGAATCGTCATTAATTAACTGCAGCTGAAAGTGATTTACTTTGTTGTTTTCTCCAGGAACAAGTTGGTCAGATTAAAGAGCGTTACGACCATCGGATGCTGCTCAAACACATGCCTTCAGAGTTTAATATCTTCCTGGACCATGTCCTGGCCCTGGACTACTACACCAAACCAGACTACCAGGTACACGCTGTGAACTGAACTGTGTGGCCTCTGCTTCAGTGTGAACAGATTGACACTAGTTCAGGTTCATGAGTCCGTCTTGTTGTTTTGTTCCAGCTTCTGATGTCGGTGTTTGAGAACAGCATGAAGGAGCGAATCATCACCGAGAACGAGCCTTTTGATTGGGAGAAGGCGGGGGGTGATGTCACGCTGTCGACCAGTACCTCCAGCCAACCACAGCACAACACCCGACCCACCGCCGCCATGGTGGGGTAAGAACCAAACCATCTGCTGCATGAGAGCCTCCTAAAGCTGAAGCTTAAAGGATCATTCCGGTTTATTGCTGGTGTTATTGTCATGTTATCATTCAATCCATCATCAATGAAAAGAAGACGGGTTAAGAAACACGTCACTTTTGCAGCCGGGCTGAACACATAATAATAAAAAATAAATCATATCACAAAATATGTAAAAACAAATGATAAAACACCCACATGAACTACATCCAAAGGCTGCCTGGATGGTCAAACATCTAAAACTCTACAGCCTAACCTTTCTTTTTCATAGACCCACTATGGTCTTTTTTAGGGGGGTACAGGGGGTCTTTAGGGGGAGATAGCAGGTCAACAGTAGATGTCACATAGACGTGGTGTACATCATCTGAAAGCTGAGAACCTGAAGATTAATTTGAGATGCAGCTCTGCACTGTGTGTCAAGTTGTTCTATCATAATACATAAATTAAAAAATAAATAATTTGTTTATTTATTAATTATTTAAAATAAATTGTAAAAGTGTGTAAGGGCTTAGACAATTATGATAGAAGTATATGATTTCCATTCCCATGCTCTATTATATCTCATAAGTTGTTGCAGCAATTTTGGGGTTGATACCATTTGTTACACAGATTTGGTGATAAATTTAACCATTTTTTACCACTGGAGAATTGTTAAAATGATCAATAATCTCTCCAAAATACCACATTTAGAAACCAAGACCTTGAGGATCACCATAGAAAAAGTTCATGCTGTGATTTGGTACCAAAAACTTTTGACATTTGAAGAATTCTGCAAGACATTTTTCTGCAATTGGATGGCGAACACTTCTCAGAAACCCCCTTATTGTCAATCTAGCTAGGAAAATCCATCCATCCTCTGAATGCTCTAGGTCTCTAGTTCGTGGTTGTAAAGTTTCATGAGACTCTGATTATCCTAGAGGTCACCACAGGTCATTTCATACAGCGAGGTCTAATTTCAAAAAACGGTCTCCCTACAATGAAATGGCTACTATTGAGACTAACATCATCACACATGAATACTATTGGGCTCATTGGATCCACAAGAGTCTCAGCTTTACAGTCATGTCCAATTTATGTAATTCCAAGACTGTTTAGGGACCCTAGTATGCAGAAATATTCAAATACACCATTTTTAGAATAGGAAAAAATAAAAATAAACTTTGTACTGCATGCAAAAAACTGCATGTGATTATCATAAAGTGGGCATGTCTGTAAAGGGGAGACTTGTGGGTACCCATAGAACCCATTTTCATTCACATATCTTGAGGTTAGAGGTCAAGGGACCCCTTTGAAAATCGCAATGCCAGTTTTTCCTTGTCAAAATCTAGCGTATCTTCGTAGCGTTGTTTAGCGATCTTCCCGAAATGCATGACATGGTTGGAGATTCCTTATGTTTTCTAGTTTCATATGATACCAGTACCTTCACTCTAGCTCTAAAACTGAGCCAACAACAAAAAAGTAAAGTCGGCCGAGGAGTGGAAGAGGATAAAACAAGCAAAAGCACAAGAATAACCTTTAGTACTTCATAAAATGAGTTTCTAAATGGTGTCTGAAATATCAGAATCTCTTTTGTTCTCGGTCCACAGAGCCATCGTGACGCCGGTTCCTGGAGATCTCCAGCGGGAGAACACCGACGACGTTCTGCAGGACGAACATCTCAGTGATCAGGAGAACGCCCCCCCGGCGCCGCCCAGTCGGCCCCCCGGGGAGACGGGCGTCCCCCACACCGGGGAGACCGGAGATGCCTGGGAGGACACGGACTTCAACCGCAACAGACTCAGGATCAGCCTGAACAAGGTTTGAACTGTTACAAAACAGTTCAACTGTATTGTTGCTGTTAGCCAAAAGTTTCATCTTTCACTTCAATTCAGCCGTGGAATTTAAGTATATTTACTCAAGTACTGTACTTGCGTAGTAAATTGAGGTACTTGTACTTTACTTGGGTAATTCCCTTTTATGCTACTTTATACTTCTACTCCACTACATCTCAGAGAGAAATATTCTACTTTTTATTTATCTGACACTTTTAGGCCACAAAAAACAAACTTCATTATAAGTTTCTTCTACGTAATGTTTAAATAGTTACTGGACAACATTACTTCCTGTCCTTCCTCAGGGGGCTCAAGACGAGGAGGCGGGTCGGGGGGCGTGTCCAGTGTCGCCGGTTCGAGGTGGAGTCCCGGAGTCACCGACGGGTCAGGGTCGGTCCTTACGGTACCGCCGGGTCAACAGCCCCGAATCTGACCGTCTGTCTGCTGCTGAGGGCCGGGCCGACTGCTACGGACAGAGGTGATGTGAAACATCAGAAAACTGTGGAGGAGGTTTAAAGACAGGAGACAGCTTTCTGCCTCATTTTTCAATTAGATTCACATTTGCAAAAACTCAAGTTTAAATGTGAAATTGTAATTTTTTTTATTTTGGTGTACGACATGAAATGTCATGAAATGAGTATTAAAGAGACTGGTGTTGAAACTTTTTGCTGTTATAACAAGTCTGTAACTTTGAGCAAATGTGATAAATGTTTTTTTTTTTATAAAATTGTCACTATATCCTGACAGTAGTGCATGATACAGATAATCTGTGAAAAAATCATGTTCCTCTGTGTCCTCCTGTGCTCCTTTCACCGGCCAGATAGAACAACCAATCAGAGCCAAGGAGTCCCTGCAGCAGCTGTCAGTCATCGCCGATCTCGGATCAAACGGTCAAACTAGGCCGCGCTGATCAAATATGAATCAATATTCTGTTACTGTAATGCCTATTACTCGCCTCAAATGTTTTTTTGACAGTTTGATCGGAGTTCTCGAGTTTCACGAGCAGTGATTGACAGATGCCCAGAGACTGCTCGGCTCTAAATAAATAGTAAAAAGAGTGTGGAAACCGATGGAAACCGGTGGAAACCGGTGGAAACAGGCTATTTTGTGAACACACGTGCCAACCACAACATCAGCAATGTGTCTCGCGTATGTTTCACGTCATTTACCGTGTATTTCTCGTGTGTTTTCGTGACAAAACGTAGTTTGGAGACCTCATCGGGGATTCCTCCTGGTGAAAGATCTTGTAGTGTGTGACCTCCTGTCTCCGGTCAGTCATGTAGTGTGAAAACCACAACGACTTCAAGACTCCCGATTACAAGACAGCATGTTGTGTAGTGTGAACAGTACAGCGATCTGATCACTTTCAATGTCTTGTAGTGTGAATTAGGCATCAGTCGAGTCACATTTTCCCCATGTCTTCATGTCTCTCTATGTCCTCCAGGTCCAGGATGGACATTCTCGGCTCTCCGTCACGTCACGTCTACTCCTCCCAGCCGGCTCAGATGCTGTCCGTCGACCCCAATTGCCGTGGCAACGGTCTGGTAAGCGGCCGTCAGGAGGTGTCGGCGGCGTCCGTCGACCAGGAGGCGCACAGCAACGCCTTCATCCGCTCCGTCCCGCTGGCCGAGGAGGAGGACTTTGACAGCAAAGAGTGGGTGATCATCGACAAAGAGGCAGAGCTGCGAGACTTCCAACCAACCACGTCAGGAACCACTGACGAGGAGCCCGAGGAGCTCCGCCCCCTGGAGGAGCAGGAGGAGAGGAGGAGGCTCAGGGCCGCAGGTAGGAGCATTTCATTTGTCTGTGTTTTCTTCCATTTATTTTGTTACAAGCTGTGTTTTGTGTTGTTTACACGGCTAACAGGTTTTTAAAAATGGTGGTTGCCGATGCTGCATTGTCTTATTTGTTCCTTTCCTTGCACTTACTGTACATCTCTCATGTCACTCAATGTTCCTCTTGTGCTAGGAGATTACCTACCTTGAACAAAGTGCTAAAAAAGTCCCTCAAAACGGCGTTCTAAGAACAACGATCGTTCTGTAACACTAACATCATCTCAACAAACCACCCTGGAAATCTTCATAGTGGAAAAGCACTAAATGTACTTTCTGCCGACTAATGTTAGACATAAAAATTGTATTTTTAAGATTAACTAACAACATTAACCCCCTCAGAGCCACATCAAATGAATATTTATTTTGATATATATCAGAAAATGTTAGCAACAGTATCTTGTAACTCTGGTTATCATTTTGTTTCCCTGCAGGGGAGCTGGTGGTCCGTCCAAAGACCCACAACAGGGACAGCAGCCGAGGGATGCTAACGCTAACGGAGGAGGAGGCATCGAGGAGGAGCGCCGGGAGCCCCGTCCAGTCGCCCTGTCACTCGCTGCCGTCAGGACGCCCCCGCCGGAGAGAGTCGGAGCCCATTGGACCTCAAAGACCGGTAAGAGACCCAGCCAGCCAATCAGAGGAGAGCTCAGCTCTCTGATGTTGACGGACAGATGAGGAAGTGGACGGCTGCTGCAGGTTCATCACTCAGATGACTGTTATACCAGACGCTGTCATAAGGAGGCGCTCTGCAGCAGCTGCTCCACCTCGTGTATCTGTCGGTCAACATGCAGCTTAAAGGACAAATCCAGCGTGATCGCAGGTTCAGCTCATTTCCAGTTTCCCCTTCTTTGGTTTTCATCAGTTTCGATGATTCAGCAACATTTTACTTCACTTTAGGAAAGTTTAATTGTTAGGAAAGCAAGCTTTTGACCAAGAGGTTGTCGGTTCAATCCCCAGACCTACAGGATAAATCAGGTGCAGGAGCTGCTCAGTGGCCAACAGATCAGACTGGTTTTACTGGGCAGGGTGTGAGTTCACCAAACCTTCCCTGGATAAATAAAGTAAAAAAACACTGGCTGTGACTGACAGGAGGTCGAGTCTAACACACATACAGAGAAAGTTAGTGAGTGAGCACACCTGAGAGATTAAACTTTACCTGTAGATTCACTGAGCAGAGCAGATTCCCGCTCCAACTGTCAGCTAACAGTGTATGTCAGTCCAATATTTGGCCAAGTGTTTTTTCCTGCCTCATCAGTTCCATCATCACACGAGGAGGTGAACACATTTTCATCTCAGGACCTGAAATGAGATCTTGGGTGCTTTTCCTTATGCTAACGTGTCTCCTCGCTTCCCTCACTCACGTATCTTCCTCACATCTTAGCTCCTCCCAGCGAGGAAGTGAGAGAGAGATGCAAGGAAGAGACTCAAGGATGGAGGAGTCCGAGCTGCCAAATGAGAAATCCTTGGTTCCATAGCGTCAGTCTTAAGCGACGTCAGTTGCTTCAAACTGTGTGGCACGTGTGGAGGTGCGGCATTTATACGTCACGCTACTTGATAAAACTGCATAGGATACACCTGTGTTTCCTTGCTCTAAGCTCGTCCAGAAGCCTCCTCTCCTCTCTCCTCGTCTCCTCGAGGTGCATTTAAAGGACCAGTGTGTAACGATTAGGGGGATCTATTGGCAGAAATGGAATATAATATTAATACGTTTTCTTTAGTGTATAATCACCTGATAATAACAATCGTTGTGTTTTCGCTACCTTAGAATGAGACGTTTATATCTGCATAGGGAGCGGGTCCTCTTCACGAAGTCCGCCATGTTGCTCTGCCATGTTTCCACAGTAGCCCAGAACGGACAAACCAAACACTGTTAATGTTTCCCGCGTGGGCCGGAGTTGATAACGTTACTCGCTCCCGTTGCTGGCACTCTCTCTCTCTTGCTTCACCACTCACTTCCCTCGTACACAAACACTCTACAGTCTGCTTCTGCTCCAACTGGCTCTTGAGAGGGACATTCGCGTTTTCGTGTCGGCCACCGTATTGTAGCTCTCCAACACGCTTGGCACACGGGAGAGGCTTCAGTTGGTTGCAATCTCCTCACCTCACCGCTAGATACCGTCAGGTCCTACACACTGGACCTTGAAGGGATTGGAAGATCCTCCATGATGTGCTGAGGGGGAACAATCTGGGTCGCAGGAGGAGAAAGGACGTGAGGAAGCATAAGTTAGCATAATGAAAAGCACCCGATGAGTCAGAGATCACTGAAGCTGTCATTTGGTAAATTAGTTTGTCTAAATAGGAAATGAGCCCCCACTGTGTTTCATTGGCCCAGTATTAAAGGGGCTGTGTGTAACTTACTTTGTTGAGTATCATTTTTCATTCAGAAAAAATATCCAAGCCTTTTAAATGCATCAATGTTTTCTGATGTTTTCCAGAAATAAAACAATATAAAATCAACAAACTGATGATTTAAATCAAGAAATATCTCATCAAAAGATGAGTAAACAAGAAACCCCCCTTCTATTATCTGCCCCGTACAATTTTAAGTTCCGTGCAACTACCTGTACGAACGTAAATTACTCAAACTAAGATAGACGTTTGACTACAAACGGAGTTCACTCTGTCATGGAGTGGAAGTAGGGAGGGTCCAGTTTGAGAAAGGCCCCTTGAGACAGACAAACCTTCACACCTGTAGGCTGATTTACAGTCTCTAGATCACCTGACCTGCCTGTGCTTATACTGGAGGAACCAGCCAGCAGAGGGGTAATTCTACTGACCACCGAGACGTCTGTAAGGTTTTACAATCTGCTCAAGAATTCACTGAGAATTGTCAGTAGTTGACATGTTCAGTACTCTGTGCTGCAGATACTACAGATACTACAGATATTACAGATACTACAGATACTACAGATACAGATGGATTAGTGCTCAGAAAGATCCTAACCAGCACAAAGTTTGATGGTTTCTGGGGAACTCATCAGGAAGTCTTAAGTCTTTGATCACTTGGTACACAGTTCATTGATTCTTTGGTCCACACTGAACTGGCCGACAAAGCATCAGCCAGTCCAGTTAGTCTTTAGTTAGTCTTTTCTTATGAGCGAAACATCTGGACTCATGCTGGAATTGTCCTTTAAAAGTGTCACAGTGATGACAGGCAGGCAGACTCCTGCAGGAGTTTGTCTGCAGCTGAACATCTGTCACATGCAGTCGTTCTGTTCAACCACCAGTAGCCAAAAGATCCAAAAGATAGATTCAGTATTTTCTAACTGTTCACTGACAGGGAGAGATGGTGATGAGATTCTTCATGTGATATTTAAAGTACATGTTGCTCCACAGCAGCATACCTCGTGAATTTAGCTCCCTTCATGTTCTTTAACTGAGGACATCGAAGCTGTCGATGCTCCTAGATCGATGTTTACCGACTGTTTTCACACAGCAGATTCAGTTTTTTAAGATGTGTTTATACACAGTATACATACTTAGAGTATATTTCAGGAACAATATTATTTTTCAATGAACTGACCCTCTTATCATGGTAGGATGAGATATTGTGATAGAGTTCTCTCTTAATCAGCCTCTTTTTCACAGATGTTGTTCTGCAATATATAAATGATATTATATAAACTGACCACTGCTTTTTATAATTCTCATATTGTTGTTGTGTTGTGCGATTAGTCTGTTCTCAGTGTAACTGAGTGGACAGCAAAATGTTAACACTTCAGTGTTTTAAGAAAAATTGAACATGATTATTATTGTTTGCATTCAGCAAGACCATATCCCATGAGTCTTAGCTGCTGTCAAAGCCTCATGGGAGCTGTAGTTGCTGAATATTGTGTTCAGATTTTTCTGTCCTGCTGTAGTAGATATTTTATCATCGTCATTGTGGTCAATGTGGACAGAAATCTTCAGCAACATAATTTCAGCTTCTTAGAGAGAAAATACATTTAGTTTCTGATGCTAGTGGAAAAGAAGCTATAGAAGATAGGGCTGGAATTAAAGGTGTAGTTTCACATTTTGAGAAATACACTTATTCACTTTCTTGCTAAGAGATATATTGCCTTCAAATGGGGTCGTGTTTACCGTGTTCACGAGAAGAGTCCATATGAACGCCCCCCTCTTGTGGTATTCACAACCTCGTAAAGTGGAAAGTTTCTGAAAGCTCCGAGTTCACGAGTTGTGACGTTTGTTGACGTTGTCAGAAATGGCGGAGGCCATGGAAGTTAATTTTCCAGTGCACAATAAGTTAATATATTGTAATTTTAGTCATATATTTTTTTTTTGCTAAATCGTTAGCCTCTGTGGCTTCTAGACGCCGACAGTAACGTTAATATTACCGTTGCCTACTGTAGCAACGACTTAACCACCACCACGCCAAGGATATTGTGTTCACGACTTACCATGTTGTAAATACGAGCTCACGAGTTTCATTTGAAGGCAGCAAAAGATGAGAAGATTGATTAGATTCGATTATTTTAGTTTAGCATAAAGACACTAATTGATGTTATATGTTCCCTGTTTAATCCAAACGCAAGCAGGACAACAAACCAGATATAGCGTTATAGTTAGTGAGCTTTAGAGGTGCTGGTTGATTTTGTTACTTTTGGACAGAGCCAGGCAAGCTGTTTACCCCTGTTTCCAGTCTTTATGCTAAGCTAAGCTAAGCAGCTGCTGGCTGCAGCTTCATATTCACTGTACAGACATGAGAGAGGTATCAATCTGAACATCTGGCTCGCAGAGAGAAAGAGAAGAAGAGGATTTCCCAAAATGTCGAATTATTCCTTTAATCGAATTTTGACAGCACTTCTGGTTCTAACTTTATCAGACTGAGGTAGAGTTACAGTCCACTGTGTCTGACTAACTTTAATGAGCTGTGATGAGGCAGATGTCTCTGCTCAGCTCAGTTGGGTTGGTTAATATCTTGCCACTCATGGTGCTGATGGTTTGATTCTTCCTCGACTGCCTGTGACACATAAAAAACAGTTCTTACCGTCCAGCTGTGTGAACGGTGCTGCCGTCTTTTTCCTCGTCATTTTGGAGCAGAGTTGTAATATTTTCCATCTCTTTGCTTTTGCTCATTGACTTTTGCTTTGGACCATTGTTTTATTCTGAAGGAGTGAATGAGAAGCAGCACTTCCTGTATGATTCAACCGTGTAGCCATGATGTTTCTATGTCAGGATGTTGATGATGTTTTCATCTTCTTCTGTTGTTCTGCTGTGTTTTCTCATGTTCTCCGACACACTAGAGTTAAAGTGACTGTTTCATCACCTGGTTTTAAACACACACACACACACACACACACACACACACAAACACACACACACACACACACACACACATACACATACACACGTTTACTTAGGTCACTTTTGGGGACATTGCATAGACTTACAATCATTTCCTTGACACTCACCCTAACCTTAACCACTGACCCAAAAATCTGCTTTTCCAAATTGGGGACATGACTTTTGTCCGCAATTGCACAAGCTGTCCCCAATTAACTGGTCTTTAGTCTGAAATGTGTCCCCGAAGGTAGCTTAAGCCAGAAACACACACACACACACACACACACACACACACACACACACACACAGATTTGGTGATTCTGTTCAGGTTGGTGGACGAGTGGAAATTTACTGTAAACAAACCATTTTCAAAACTACAGTATGTAAGACGGAACCTGCCAAAATAAAAAATAAGTAAAGAAATGACTTGATGAATAAATAAATAAATAAATATGGCACTAAATGTACTAAAATTAATATTAAAAATAAATGTAGTCATTAATTAGTTGATAAAATGTGACATAAATAGATATTTCTGTTTTATTTTTTATTAACTTTTAAATGTATGTATTTATTTTTGCATTTATTTTTTTACTCATTTTATATTTATTTTTATATTTATTTTATTTACATTTAACAGTTGGTCTCTTCCCAGAGGGTTGGGTCCACGAAACAGTCAGACGGAAATGCGAAGGGGAAAGAATGCAGAAATAAATGAATAAATAAAGAAATACAATCTTATAATGAATAAATACATTTAAAATAAATCTAAAATATTACATCAATTTAAAAGTTAATAAAAATGCGAAGGGGAAAGAATGCAGAAATAAATGAATAAATAAAGAAATACAATCTTATAATGAATAAATACATTTAAAATAAATCTAAAATATTACATCAATTTAAAAGTTAATAAAAATAAATAGATAAATAAAAGGGGAAATTAAATAGAAGCGTAGATAGATAGGGGAAGTAATACAAAGACAAATAAATAAAGAAGCAAATTAAAACAGAAATATCAATTTATGTCACATTTTATCAATTAATTAATGCCTACATTTATTTTAAATATTATTTTTTGTACAATTAATGACATATTTATTTATTTATTTATTAAGTCATTTATATATTTTTTGATTTTGGCAGGTTCCATCTTCCATAAAAAAACAGCCCAGTATTCCAGGGATTAACCTCCATATTGGACGAATCGGCACCTCACGATGTACGTGAGGTGCCGACGTTTAGGGACAGTAAACGTGTGGAAGTCGGGTGGTGGATGGACGGGATAGTAGCGAGTCCGTCTTTCATGCAGGAGACTGGAGTTTGTGTCCTGAAACAGACCTGAAATGAATGTTCACCTTTTTATGAACTGTAACCACAATTTTTCCCTAACACTAATCATACCTTAACCATAGTTTAATTTTCGTTCTTGTCTTACAAATGGTTCATTTATAGAAGTGGAGTGGTTGAACAAAATAACAGAAACTCCTGATCATCCAGCAGTCCATCATGATCCTGATTCAGGACTGTCACAGTCCAGTACATATCACAGTCCAGTATCAGGGTTATGATGCACGTCATGTCATCTACGTCAGTCTGGAGTAAAGTAACAAACAACATTCTTCCTGTGAGAAACTTTATAAACCCCTGAGGGAATATTCCAGTACTGTGACGATCCTTCAGTAAGGAGTAGTTTGGAGAAGCTCATCACTGTCAGCTTTTGTTGAGTCTGTCAGAAGAGTTGGTTCAACTTGATGGTTGTAGTTTGTTCAGTCAGAGTCGGCTATCTATCTGGTTGCATCTCCACGTGATATCTGAGACTTATTTTCTCTCACTGTTTGCATGAATGGCTGAATTGTCACAGATATTAACTCGGTAACGCTTCATTTTACAGGTTTGCAAATTTCATGGCAATTAGGTGATAATTACCTATTTGAAATTTCTTTGGAATGACTGCCAATTTACCCCAATATTTACCTCAAAATTTATCAAGAATTACTTTATTATAAACATTATTTAATAATTATATGCTAAAATAGCATATAATGGTTAAAATAGGGCCCTTAGGCTTGAATAAGCGGCTGTGTGCTGCTCTTCATCAGAGGTGGAAAACCAAAACTAATAGAAGACACTTCTGATCAGGCACAAATCTCACCATTGTGTGACTTATTGTCTACACAAATGTAACCTGGTAGTTATTGTAATGATTCAGAGAGTTTTTTAAGAAATTTCAAAGAAGTTATTATGCTAAGTATTATCTATTTACCAGCAGACATGGAAATATAGCATATCAATTAACTTTGTATTCTTTTCCTGGAAATGTATTAAATAAATTACCAGCTATTTATTACTGCTTGTGCGGAAATAGCGGAATGTAATTATTAAATAATGTTTATAATAGATATAAATAATAATAATAAAAGTCCAGAGTCAAGTCCTAAGTCAAGACTGCCAAACAAAGTAATTTTCAATAAATTTTGAGGTAAATATTGGGGTAATTTGGCAGTAATTCCAAAGAAATTTCAAATAGGTTACTTGCTAATTATCACCTAATTACCATGAAATTTGCGGACCTGTAAAATGAAGTGTTACCATTAACTCCAGCTCGTAGAAAACAATACCTGTATTTAAACGTAACAGGGCTACGATTTTTTTATTTAATCAATTAGTAATCACACTTACACTTTACCTACTTAGCTCATGTTTGACTCAGTTTCGCTGGATTGAGTTCAGGTTCAATAACTGGTGGTTGAGATAACGTTAACAATACACTTTTCGTAATTGCGTCCAACAGTTTGTGCAAAGGAGTAAAGGGTTGAAGACACATAACCATTTTATTTCACCCTGCTGTCACCACATATGCACATGTATATCATAGCAGCAGGAAAAGTGTCAGAAGTCATGACAAACACATGGAAACTGTTATAATTGTTCATACACAGCCGCTGTTTTCATCAGCTACGTTGTGAAACATTTAAACGTGTTTGGCAATCAAACGATACTCGAAATGTCAATTTTTAAAATGTAAATCCAGTAAATTCCTCTAAGTGTTCAGACCGAACCGTCAGAGGTTTCTCATTTTTAGTCTACGAGTGTCGAGATGATGTCATCAGCTGTATATAATTAATCCATCATTCAGCCAGATTATATTGATGAAGTGTTGCTGGTTTGATGGTTAGTGTGCTCTGCATGTTGGCTCAGTCAAAGATGCTTCACTACAAAGATACATTGGTGTATTTATTGGAATTAAAAAAGAAAAGAGTCAATTTTAATGTGAATGTCTGGTGTCGGGAGCTTTGCATTAAAATTAAAGATGAGAACCCAAAGTCCAACTGAGGACCAGAAACTTAATGTCTCTCATGAATACACACCGTCACACTTTCATGGGATCTTAAAACAAGCTGACACATTCAAATATCTGCTCAGCAATCACTAAACACATACAGATCACCTGCACTGACAATGACAACAAGATGTCATTAAAAATACATTAAAAAACATGTGTGTGTCCACTATTAGCTGAAAGTGAAAAGAAATTTTCTCAGATCTCTAAAAAGACAACCGTTTAAGAATTTAAGGATTGTTTTGTGGAATGTATACAGAGGCCCCGAAGTGCCAAAAGGTAATTTTTTCTTTTAATGTGGTGTACGCACAAGATAAAAAAGAAATTATCTTTCAGGACTTCAGGGCCTCCATAAATTAAAGATGAAGGTAATAAAACAAAAAAACAAAAATGTTTGTGTAAAACTGATATAAATATTAAAAAAACATCTGTTTTTAAGGCTAAATTCTGAGAAAAAAAATGGTCGAAACTGTACAATTTTCAAAAGTTATTTTAGGAATAAATAATAAAAGATTCTGACAAATGGACCGGCTATAAAACAAAGGAAATAGTATCCTTGAGCACTTTGTTATGGAGGACCAAACATGACTAAAACAAACTGTGAATAAATAAAATTGAAGATTTGATCATTTATATCACAAGACAAACAGTACAAAGTGCTTCCAGCACCCCCTAAAAGCTGCAGTGTTCATTACAGCCACAACATGAATAATGTTGTGATGGTGGTACTACAGGAAAGATCATGGGATTATTAATATTTAAAGGGTTCATCCTCTGAGGAGCAGGAATGAGGTCAGGACATTTCATTACATTCATTTTTTTATTTTTTCTGTGTGTGAGTTTGTGTATTTCTTGTAAAATTTTGTCTTGATGGTGGCACTAGAGGAAAAGTCAGAGGGTTACTAGAATCATTAGGATTTAACCTCTGGGGAGTCTGAAAATGCACATTTGGTTTCATGGAAAATGAATGTGGAATCATTGAATTTCACATTTATTTTAAATTTTATTTTCATCTCAGTATTTGTAATTTTCCTGCAGCAGGATTTTTTCTTTGTGGGTAATTTATTGATTCTTTTCTTTATTTCTTGAATTTTATTTATCCATTTATGCTTTTCAGTTCAGTTCTACATGTATGTGACCATTTGATTTATTCATGCACTCATCTATTTATTTACTAATAAGTCAGGTTTGGTCCTCCATACTTGGTGGCTGCTGTTTACAGGCTGGACGTTATTACCTCATCACTGATATTTCACTTTATCTGCAGCGAGCTGAAACGTGTGCACAAATCCGTTTTTAGTGATATTTTAGCGAGCTCTACTTTATTTTCGTGCCAATTGTCACCGCTAGACTCAGAGCGAGCTCTTCACCGCCAACCATCGAGGACTGCCATTCTCTTTTTTACTCCTCTCCAATTCTTCCCCTCCCCTCGTCATAACTACTGATGCCTTTGCCCCCAACCTATCGCTTTAAAAGTACACAGTATGTCGAGTTTGACTCACCTGAGGAGACAGAGAAAAGAGCGAGGGTGCCATTGGGACAACACAAGAAGAAATAAAGTGATGTTTCGGGGTAAGCACAGTTTAGGAATAGTCCTTTACCTCTGTTCTCTCACTCAGTTTCTGTTCCTCCTCTTCCTTTTCCTTCTGTTCAGACATATTTCCTCCCTTTTTTTTCCTCCGTTGTGTGTCTGTGTTTTGTGTGCTTGATGATTCCATCTCTCTTTTGTGTTCCCTGTTTCTTTTTGCATCTCCAATGGTAATTTTTCCTTCAGAAATCCAAAGCTCAAAAGTGTCAGTTGTCCAGGCTCAGACTGTTGTAGACTAGTGAGCTACAGTATGTGCAGTGTTCGTGCTGGTGTGTCCTTTTAAAGTGCTTCTTTGTGGGGGAAAATATTTTTCGTCACCATTTGTCCAGCTAGAGGGATGACCAATCTGGCAACCCACACAGCTAACAGTCTATTGGCTCTCTGTTAACTTTTTCATAGCTTCTAACTAGTATCTGATAGCTGTAACTGTAGACAGATTTACACCAACACTCCCTCAGCTTCTCTCCCGAGGCTCTTCCCCTCGTAACCTTTGACCAATCAGCTGAAGGCTTTAGATGTGTGAGAGCACCAATCAGCTCTCTCTTGTCTAACGCCAGGTCAGAGAGGGGAAGGAGACGAGGGCAGGAAGTCAAATCAGAGTGTTGAGACGTAGCCGTAGGAAAACATTAAACATTAAAATACATTTATTTTTTATAAAGAGTCCGCTTGCTAACCTCCCTTCCTCTCTCTGATTGGTCTGTTTGCAGTTGGAAGAAGATAGGCACCAACCGCGGCCCAATCAGCTGAGGAGGCTGGCCTCCTACGTATTCTCCTCCTCCACCCTGGAGACGGAGCAGTATCCCCACGGAGGAGGCAGCTTCATCCAGAGGAGCCGCTCGGCCGAGAGCAGCCCCGCCCACATCACTGCCGCAAACGCCTCAATCCGGCGGCGGCACGCAGGCACCCTGCCGACACCCGGCAGCCCGCGGAGCAGACACTCGGTCCTGAATGTGTCGAGGACGCAGCTGCAGCAGATGTTAGCCAAGCTCATGAACAAGAACAGCAGCTGAGAGGACTGAGAGACGGACTCAGAACACACACATAGACACACACATGTAAAATACATACACATACATGGACAAACACACACTGTATATGCAGAGTCTGTCAAACTAGTTTTGGGGCCCGGGGCAGAATTTGGCCCCCCCACCCTCCCAGCCTGGTGTCCCAGCACATAAACTCTATCAAGACTGCACACAGTGTAGCTCACCTACTGAGGAGCTGTAATTTATTAACGGCAGCAATTAGCAATTATTTTATTATTTATTATTAATCTGTAAATCTTTGAAATTTATTTGATTCATCCTAAATTAAATGGTTACAAATGCTCATGACAAGAGTTCAAAGTGACCAAAGTGACACTTTTTAAATAAAGATACTCTCCCTGATTTAATGAAAGTGCCCCTAAATCCCAAATTCATTTGTTAATTGTCTTTAGTTTGAAAAGCTGTGAGGACATGTTGGGATTTGGGATCAAAATTAGGGATGCACCGATCTGACTTTTTCAGTCCCGATAGCAATACCTGGGATTTGGGTATCGGCAAATACAGAGTACCGATCTGATACCAGTGTGAATGGGATCATTCTTTTATGTGTAAGGCAACATCAGGCTGAACTTAAACATTGATTTCCGAACTTTGTAAAACAAAATTTAACAAATAAATACATTAATATAAATTTACTGAATTATTATTTATCATTAAAATAAAAAATTGTACACCAGCAACTTGGCAATCTTCAAAATTAACAGGAATTACAATTCAAGTGTAAACCTTTTTAATGCAGCAACAAATTGGTCAAAACTTAAACAAGAATTAAAATTCCAATATATAATGTATATAGTATATAAACATAGAATTGAATAGATCGGCCCCATTGTCCCCCACCGATACCCGATCCAGCCATTTGAGTCAGTATCGGCCCGATATCCGATCCGGTATCGGTATGGGTGCGTCCCTAGTCAAAATCAAGAAGTGCATCTTTATAAACAAGTAAACAAAGTAACACAAATTAAACAAACAGTGGATTTCATATTTGTAATTTGCTGGTTTGGCGCCCATGCATTTACAAACACATACACATATATGAAACAGACATAATGAACACTGAGAGCCAGATAAAAACCACACATGTCAATTAAACACAACAAGCCATATGACTGGCACACAGCAGCACCGCTGTGCTGTGCTGGTAAACATGTAGTTTCACACACACATATTCACACTCATGGAGCTCTACCAACTACATTTCGAGCAGAGGAACAGAAGAAAACGGGAAATATTTTCCATGCAATAAACTCGATAAAGCCTCTCTGCAAACCTGATGTTGCACACGCCGCAGACCTGGCAAACTGGAAGAAATAATGTGAAACTGAATATTTCCTTCTTGTTTCTGTGAAGAGGAGGAAAGTTAAACAGAGTGAGGCTGCTAACAGACTGTTAAGCTTTACAGTATTTGTGCGTTTATTTATTTTTATTTATTTTTTCTGCTTTTCCTGCTAAAATGAAGGAGCGATCGTCGAGGAATGCAGGTCGTCCCCGGCGATCATGTTTTTGCACCGAGACTTTGGAGTCGGCGTTTCCCCTCCGATCATACCGTCCACCGAGCAATACACTTGACACAGCTTCACCACACGTCTTCACCGACACAAAACCAGTGATCCAAACGTCTCGCTCTGATTCCAGCTTCATTAAATGTTGTGTGTGAAGAGAGAAGTGTGAGTTTTCTCTGTGAAAAGGGTTTTCTGAAGGTGTGATAAGTTTGACCTTAAACTTAAACTCCGTCTTTATGACAAAAACTGTTACTGTTCTGGGTCTCTGTGTAGAAGTGCAGTGGTCCAAAAGTGCAAATATTTCAAACAAAAAAAGGAAATGCAGCAACGTTTTCGAAAAAAAACGAATTAGCAAGAGTGAATACACAATGACATTTCATAAAACAACAAAATAAAACCCCACAAAATTTCACAAATTCACAACTCAATAACAATATAGCAGAAAAAAATGAAAGGACATCACAATATTAATTTTATATAAATGTTTCACAAAACATTAAAAATAACAAAAACAATACAACTAGAAAAAAAATGTAAACTATGAACTACACAACTTTCAACCGAAGAAATAAACATAACAAAGACATATTTTTGCAAAACAAATTAACAAAACAAACTTGTAATTCACAAAAAAAATTAAACAGAAACTTCTGTGACAACCTCTCACAATTCTTTTGCTGAATGTATCAATTTTAGTATGCTAATTTCTGATTTATTTGCTGGACGGTTTAAAAATAATCATTTTACGAAATGCCTTTTGCGGTTGAGGGCCACCATATGACACGACAAAGCCCGCGGACAGAGCTGTCTCTTTGCATTGAAAGCACCCTGTGTTCAATTTGACACATTTTTAACTAAACTTTTTATGATGTAGGAAGGGTCGAGATGTTAAACATGACATAGAGCATCATGGGAAGGGAGACATCATACAGTATTACTGGCTGTTGTTGGTGCAGAATAGAATAGTTACACAAAGATGGCACATTTTTTTGTCGTCCTTGCGTCAGTTTGTTGTTGCATCTCTTGTTTGAGCAGCTTCATTTTATCTGGAGATTATGACTTAATTTTCTCTTCATTTTAAGATTACACAAAGTGTTTGTCGCTTTGTCCACCACTGTGGTCCAGATTGGAATATATCTCAACGTCAGTTGGATTGTCATGAAATTTGTTTCAGGCAATCATGTTCCCCAGAGGATGAATCCCTCTGACTTTGGTGATCCTCTATCGCCATCATGAGGTTGACGTTTGTGTTTTTGAGTGAAATATCTCAATTGTTGGATGGATTGTGATGAAATGTGGTTCAGACATTCATATTTTGGTGTCTAACTTTTCATCTTGCATCATCATCAGGTCAACATTTCAATTTGTCCAATACTTTGGTTGATGACCAAATACCTGCAGAGCTAATGACATACCCATCAGTACCTCATGTACTCTGTGTTTACTGCTAATCAGGAAATGTTAGCATGCTAACATGCTTGTGGTATTTACGAACGCGTAAAGTGGAAAGTTTCTGAGAGCTCCGAGTTTACGAGTTGTGATGTGTTTGTTGACGTTGTCAGAAATGGCGGAGGCCATGGAAGTTAATTTTTTGGTGCATAATAATTTGATATATTGTAATTCTAGTCGCACATGTTTTTCTTCGTAATTTTATAATAGGTCTGAGGAAAATGTTGATATTCCCAACAGCCTCATCTTTTTCCTTTGTCATTATGCCTTTGCATTTACTGCATTATGTTACCCACTTGCCAGCTTGCTAAATTGTTAGCCTCTGTGGCTTCTAGACACCGACAGTAATGTTAATATTGCCGTTGCTTGGCAGCGGTGTTCTCACGACTTAACCACTTGAACGCCAGGCATATTGTGTACACGATTTCCCATGTTGTAAACACGAGCTCATGAGTTTCATTGGAAGGCACCAACAGTAATACATGCTAAACATCAGCATAAGATAAGATATTCCTTTATTAGTCCCACAGTGGGGAAACTTGCAAGCATGTTGCAGCATGTTGCAGCATGTTAGCATTGTCATTGTTAGCATGTTAGCATGTTAGCATGCTGATATTAACATTTAGCTCAAAGCACCACAGTGCCCAAGTACAGCCTCACAGAGCTGCTAGCATGACTGCAGACTCTTAACCCTGAGATCAGGATTTAATGGTCAGGTTATCTGTAGATAACAGTTTAGTATTGATCAGGACTTATATGTCTTTATCAGGATAACAAGCGTCTGTACTTCCTGTTCTGTCCAAGTCCATTTCATCATGGAGTCGCTCCAGTCGTGTTACTGTCAGAAGCACTTTATTGTCTCAAGAAAATTAAGTCATAATCTCAAGTTAACAAGCTCAGAAACACTTTCAGAAACCACAGCTGGTCAAAGCTTCAGAAGGTTGTTGTCTCACCTGCATCGTTCCACGTTTGGATGTTGTGTTTGAGTTCAATCCAGATCTTCCAGAGGATGAGGTAGATCCTGTTTCATTCATAAGGTTTAGGCTGTCGTGTTGGTTACTGTTTGGTGTTTTCTGGGCAGTTGTTATTGTTTTTTTTAAAGGCTGCCTGTCTCTGTTTGAGCCAGCTGACCTAATGAAGAGTTGTAAAGGTGATGGTCATCTGTAGAGTAGTTTTGTAAATGTCACGAGTTCTCTGATGAGGTTTTCCTGGTTCCTGACATCTTGGCGTGTGTTTGGATCACCATCTTATTTCCATCGTGCTTCCTCTTCCATTACTATTTTTTGACCGCTGGACTTCACTGTTGCACTTTATCACTGAGTTGATCAGAGAGGGGGTCAGGCCGGGCCAAGGGTCTCACTATATGGATGCAAAACACAGATGCAATAAGTGAAATATGGGATGTTACAGCAAAAAAGAGGCTTATTTAAATGGACGTTCTGGTGGTTTAAACTTTTTCAAATCATACCATCTGATTGTAGATTTTCTTTGTTACAGGTAGTTTCAGTTCATTTCTATGGAAATCAACTAGCAGAGACT
This sequence comes from Sebastolobus alascanus, assembly GCA_916701645.2. Taxonomy (NCBI): domain Eukaryota; kingdom Metazoa; phylum Chordata; class Actinopteri; order Perciformes; family Sebastidae; genus Sebastolobus; species Sebastolobus alascanus. The sequence continues at coordinate 583,366 of CAKAOJ020000032.1, forward strand.
TGAAGCATCCTTGAACTCACATCCAAGGAGAATTTTGTAAACTGACTCTGCTCTGAAATGCCAGAAAACATGATGATAACGAAGAAAAAGTCAGCTATTATCTGCCTTCAATTTCAAGTTGATTTCTACGGAAATGAACTGTAAACAATTATAGCCTGAAAGGAAGGAACTCGATCTGATGGAAAATTTAAAAAACGATGAGCAATTAAATGTGATTAGAGCAGAGCGAGGGCTTTCTTATTTCACAGCGCAGTGCGCCTTTTTCTCCGTTTCACAAGCAATGAGAAAGAATAACGTTACAGTCAGTAACATTTGTATCGTAAGGGCATGCATAGTTAATGTAGCCAGTCTGTGTCAGCGTTGACCAATGGGAAACAAGCTGGGTGTGTGTTATTTGTTGGTTTTAGTGGCAGTATGTTACCATGTCTCCATTTTGAAAATGGTTGTTCCTGGTAAATTTCTTAAAAGGGAATTGTCAAAAATGGCATTTCGGTGGTTTATTGTGTGAATAGCCAACATCCAACAGTCAGGAGGAAACACCATCAGATCAACAAACATCTTACAACCAATGACAACCAATTAGTGTTTGGTTGAAGTATCAGAGACAGATGAGGTGGAACAGCTGATTTGTCAGAGACATTGATATTTCGAGGGATGGCCTGATTTTGATCCAAAATCCCACAAATCCCCAAATGATTCAGCCATGCAAAGAATGTATGAAAATTTGCTTGTCTTTGAAAATCGCACTTTTCTTCCAACAAAAGTGCCATGCCCCCCCCAAAACAACCCATTCTTGGAGGCAATTCTTGAGCCAAGAAGGTAGTTACCTCACCTCATTGGGTGTTTTACTTCCCGCTTAACCACCACAAATACTGGTGTGGAAGAATACTAGAAAAACAACATCAATAGTTTGTTTATAGTTTCAAAAAGTCTGCTTAGTTGTTCAGAGCCTTACGATTTCAAAGGTTCAACTGTCATTGGCTATAATCACAGTCTACACAGTGTCTGCACACTTTGAACAAAACAAATGTCTGACAACAAAATGAAAAGCCATCAACACAAAGAACAATAGCCATGTTTCCATTCACATATTTTTTATGAGCATTTTGAAGTACTGCTTCAGAAAATCTGTATGGAAATGGCAAAATTTGTTAAAAAAAAGGTTTTATGCTCGCTTGAGATGTTTTTTGTCTTTTTCGAAAAAGAGTTGACGTGCTAAATGGATTATAGAAACACCTTTGCCGATTAAATTCTGACGTAGCGAACATTTAACTCACATGACTGATCAGCTGTTTCTGCTGTCGGCGTCTTCTCGGTTATTCCCATAACGCGTTAATGCTTGTTTTTATCTCCGGACAGCATGAAACATGATCAGTACCAGTTGAAATGAAAGAACTTTTAAAACTTGCCCAATTGAAACAAATTCCTGAACACCTCTGTTCATTTTTCTCTCGTAGATGGTTTGATGGCCAAGGCAACTTGTTTTGTTTCTGGTTCGCAACCTCTACTTCTTCTACTCTGTTTACTGGTGGATTACAGCCATGCATAGCCTATAGCGTTTCTGACGAAAGTACGCAGTAGCCGAGTTTATTCTCTCCAAACCAGTTGATGGAAATGGGCCTAATTCACATTACTTTTTTTGCAACATTTCAAAAGTTCGCTTAAAATTCATTTGACAACTGAATGGAAACACAGCTAGTGAGTTTTTGTGACCAACATTTAATCGACAGGTTTGAGAAGATTTATCACGTTTAGGCTCTTTCGGCATATTGCAGCAAAAGATCTTTACAAGAGTCTTTATTTTGACATTTACTGGTAAATTTCTCCAGTAGCGTATGTCTAGAATGATATTTTACACTTTGAATGACCTTAAAATAATCAGTGCTCGTTCCATCCTGAGAGATGGAGGCTTTCAGTAGAAGATCTACAAACATTTGTGAGGTAGTTTTTGTTTGGTCTCCACCATGTAACCATCAGAACAACGAGCCATTGTGAAGTGTTGAGCTGTGAAACCCCGTTTAATATTAGGCCGCTGCTAACATCGTACCGAAGCAGCGCTCTGTGGTTTGTTGCTTTGAATGTCATTCAAACGTCATTCTTCAACTGTCTCCCGAATATGTTCAAAAACGTTTCGGAGTACATTACATGAGACTAGCTAGGACGGCCATTTAGTGCAGTGAAACGGTTGCTTTCTCAATGTGTTAAAGGGCTACATTAAGTAAATATGCACCACTTGCTGTTTCATTGAGCTTGAGGCATTACCATTGGCTCAGCCTGAGCGTATCCCTCTGTGCTGAGGCTCATCACAGCTTCGGTCTGATGAGGAGACAACCTGAGTTTGTTTTCATGCTGCTTCATGCTGAGTTCAGGACGTCCTGCCTGTTTTATATTTAGCATAGCGTTGCAGTACAACCACTTAGAGAATGTATGAAGTGGACTAGCTGCTAACTTTATTTTGCACGCCTGCAAAATGATTCACCTACCGTACAAGATTGTCACTGATACATGTCAATGTTTTGTCCTGTGTCACCATGAGTGCAGTGCCACATTCAGTTAGAAACGGGCGGTAGAAAGCTTTGAGTGTGCTTATTATGCTGACGACACACTTTAAAAAACGATCCGCAGCATTAATGACGGTATGTCGCACCAAGAGACTGTTTACCGACTGTCGCCACTCTTTGCATGAGATCTACTGTTTGTACGACTCGCACCTCTGACTGTAAAATGACTAAAAACAACACTGTACTGTAATTACAACGAAAACACAGTGAATATACACCTCTGACTGAAAAACGTCTGTGATTTTTTTGTAAATAACTCACACCGCTACTAGAGGGGATACTCACGGATCAGAGCTGTGGAGTCCGGAGCTGACTTTAACAGGAAGCAGCTGGAGCCTTTCTTATCATCACATCTTTAATTCTGCAGTGTAGATGTAAACATTTACATCCAGTGTTTTGTTTGTTAGTGGATGAAGTCATGCTGCATGATGCTGTTAAAACATCATGGACTTCTCTCAATATTTGGCGGTTTTTAAACAAGTTTTACATCTAATTTTTGCTGTTTTTGACACAATTCCCATCAGTCACGATTGGATTTGATTCAACAACTTCAGTTACGTAAACAGTACAAGGCCTATTGAAGGAGGCTGGGAAACGGGCGGACAAGGGTCTTGGGGTATGGGGTATAACCATGGATGCATTAAGAGAATTGGATACAGCGTTGGACGCGGGGGCCCATTCATTCCTATGAAAGTTGCTCAGTGGCGCATGAAGCCTAAATGGCTCGACTTCCGTCTGAAAAAGTACCCGGATCTTGGGCACATGGGACATGCAGAGTAGCGTCCGCTCGGTCACATGACTCGGTCACGGGGTCCCAACATCATGCCGTCATCACGGCTTGTGCTCCAGCCTCGGTCTGGGTCTCACTCACATGAACGGAGGAAGGGAAATAACTCTGGATTCGGCTATTAGTGTGTTCATACTGGGAAGTTGATTCACCTCATAAAAAATTATCCGCTGAGTTACAGACGTCTCTTTCCCGATGTAAGTCTATGGGAAAAAGTATTTTTTGGCCTAATGCATCACGTGACTGACAAAGAAGTTGCAGTAACGCCGTTTGGCCACTACAAAGGTTGGGATCAATGACCGGCGCACTTCCTGGGGACTTGGATATAACACATGCGCAGTGTAACTGAAGCTGCGGTCGTGCGTAGCGATTGGCTGAATTTTAGCGAGTGCAGACCAGATTTTACTGCGCATGTGTGGTACCCCAAAGATATGACACATTCATGACGCGTGACCCAGCCTCTTTCAATAGGCCTTGAAATAGTAGGCACATTTTGAAGAGCTACTTCCTTGTTCGTACTGGACTTAAAGCAGTTTTGCAGGTCAGCAGACCAATAAAAAGGTTGAACTTAGTTAATGCATTCATTATTGTCTATGGGAATTATGGCCAAAACAACAAAAATAAGAACTAGGATCTAAAAAAGGTTGAAATTGTCCTTCCAACCTGTGGAGTGCAGGCTGGCAGTACACCATGGTGCTGTGAGCAAATGCTTGTATATTCATTTAATGAAGTTCAAAGTTTCAATATGTGAACATATTGCCAGCCTGCCGAAATATTCGAAATATTCTTTTTGGCTAAAAGAGCGTCAGATTTAATCTTGTTTAGAGTATCATGTTTGTCGAACTGCTGTTCACCGTGTTGCGCAAACTGAAAAATATATACAGTACATGTTCATTTGGTTTCAGTTGATTTAAGCAAGAAAATATTAAACTGTAACTTGTGAAGAGATTTCCAGAAAACCAAAAAATGTACTCCAGTTCTGTTGATTACTAATTCCTGATATGTAGAAGTGCAGTATTTAGATGTGATGGTAAACAGTAGTACTGCTCAGTGGTCAAACTAAAAATTAGCCCCTGAAAAATCAACATTTTGAAGGTTTTTATTCATAGCAAAAATTACATGTCCATCACATCAACAATGCGACTTTGAAGCCTTTATGTCCTGAGACTCAAAAATAGATGAGTGCCGAGTTTAGCGGAAACTGTTAAAACCGTCAAGTCCCACAAACTTTTTTTCAGTCTGCCACAAAACATCGATACCTCATGAATCACACACTAGAATTATATACGTTAAAACAAAAAAAAAACTGTATAACGCTCCTCCAACACATCCATTTTATTGCATATTTGATATGTTAGTGCTGATCTTAATGGAATAACAGGGTGATATTGTACAGATAACGTGTCTGTAGAGAGAACAAAACTGCATTGTGTCTTTATAGGTGAACACTCGTCTCCATGTTAGTTTTGTTTAGACTGTATGCCACATTCACCAGTTCGTTAATCAGATCAATATGAACCTCGTGTGTCACTAGTTGATTCTCAAAGGAACATTCAGATACTTTATGAAATCCTATTCAGTCCCAAATTAGTTGCTTTCCCAACCTGGTCTCACGGGAAGGCGTATAAATACCACGACATTACACGGACATTCCGCGTGTTAGGTGTACATATTTTAGCCTTTTCGCGTGTCATTTGTACTCCACTTTTGGCTTGTCATTTGTTCGCTACGCAAATGTCCGCAGTTAGATTTAGGCAAGAAAAACACTAACTTAGGTTCAGGCAAGAAAACCACGTAGATAGGGTGAGGAAAAATGTCATGGTTTGGCCCAATCGGCACGGGACAATCGTCACGTAACAACGGTCTCGAACACGGGTCTCCTTGTTATAAGTCCGGTGTTTGTTAGACCCATCCACCTCCTCACCTGCCCATCATAAATGGCCTTTTTTGCTTTTTTTACTACGTCACTAACTATTACCGTAGCATTCATACGGGGATGCATTTACATTGCAGTCAGTACAGGATACATGACGTACAAATGACACACGGAAATCGAGAAAGGCGTACTTATTGCACGCTAAATGCCTTGCGCATCATCGTGGCATTTATACGCCTTTTGGTGCGAACGGGCTGGTTTTCCCCAGAGAAGATGAAGATGAAGAGGAAGAACATCTCAGTTTGTCCAGTACAGAGATAGGTCCAGGGTGTGTTTAGCCTAGCTTAGCACAAAGACTGGAAGCAGGGGGAAACTGCTAGCTTAGCTACTACATTTGCAAGTATCTTGTTAGCTAACAAGCTAGTCATCAGTCCATCCTGTAGTCAGCTGGGTTTAGTTGACAGCAGAGTTAGCACTATGAGTTCAGGACTTTAGAGATGCTGGGTTCAGTCACTGCTCCCAGCGGGTGTTAGCTCCAATGCTAACTGCTGCTAAAACCACAGGGACTTCCAGTCTTTGTGCTAAGCTATGCTAAACACATCCTGGACCTATCTGTGTACTAGCTGAAACTGTGTTCAGTGCAGTTCTCGTGCGACTCTGAGGACAACAAAAAACGAAAGTATTTTATAAAATGTCGGAATGTTTCTTCAACGTTTTTGCAATAACAGCAGAGTTTCTGTTGTCCAGGTAAAGAGGACTGAAGAGCTCACAGTGTTAGTTCAGTGTGATGATCCGTGAGTGTCTTTCACTTGTATAATACATGTTAGCTTTTTTTCTATCACTATATGATTGTACAGTTCTGCTTGTATAATTTACAGGTAAAGCATGTATTTTAAACTTTTTGTAAATCCAAATGATAACTGTGTACATATATACAGAAATGTAGAAAGTAATTAGGTTTGCAGTTAATCTCTAATAGCATGATAATTAGCGGGGTTTAGTATGTATGTACAGGCTGTATGTTAAATCTTTATGAAGGGAAACACTTGAAAATCACCTGATATCTGACTGCGTGCTGTCTAAGGATAAACTCTGCAATGCATTTTTTTGTGCCTTTTATATCAATGTATGTAATCTAGACAATCTTGAAAAGCTTGTGTACAACCAAAATGACATTAAAATGGTTTTGGGGGCAAATACATCAGTTCCTGCTGTCTTTCTTACTGGAAGAGGGACCGTTAGCGAAACCACAGTAGAGTGCTACACACGTGCAAAACTATCTTTTCAACAGATATAGATAACGTTAACAAGATGACATCAAATCGACTTTATGAACGCCTGACTATGAAAAATGTAAAAACGACAGAGTGATTTGATAAACGGAGTTTCATTATTTGATTTAATAAATCATCTACCCCACCACTGTCAGTTTTAATCGTTTATTACCTGATCCTGTCACAGTGCTCCAAAATACCATAATTTCCTCTTAGCTCAATGTTAATGCTCAAAAGAAAAGCCCACATTTCTGTTGGGAAGGAGAAACACACCTACTTTTAAACATTATGAAAGACTTGGATATCAACAGGTTTTTGGATATACGCAAATATCACAACACCGACTTTTTCAAGAAGGTGGTTGAAGGAATGAAAGAGGGAGGCTGTGTTCACACGGTCAAACAAGTCCGACAGCCGGTCACGTCAATCAGAGTATGCACGGCTGCATGTAAACGGGAATATTTGTGGAATATTCATTTCATTTGCCATATAAAAAGCTTAGTAGGTATATTGTCTTTTCGCAATAAGGGCAAAAACCGCAATTTTTTAATTTCACCCCTCATATGGTTTCATTGGTCATACATGTCTATAGTATATAAGCTGCTAATGAGGCTAGGTTTTGGGTTAATTGTGATTGTGATATGTCCAAGCTTTATCACTAAACTCCTTCCGAGATGTTTTAGTTCCATGCTGTCTTGTTTTGAGTACATTCAGTTGTAATAAAGACTGTTGTATTTTTTTCAGGTGTTGTCGCCCACGGAGCAGAGCAGCCCGTCACCGCCGTCCCCAGACTATCGGACAAAGGGCCAGAGCGACGAGAAGGAGCATTTCCACATCCTTCCTCAGCTCCAGGCCAAGAGGGCCGACTTCCTCACCGTCATGCTCACCGGTACCTTGCCTCAGCGCCGGAGCTTTGCCACACCAGACGAAGAAGTCCCAGAATCCCCAGGGCCTAAGGACGACGACGTCACGAAGAGTGAGTCCAACAGCGAGGCCAGTCAAAAGAGCACTGAACGTAGCCAGGACGCTGCACCTTCAACACTCATGGCCGAGGACCAGAGGGGCCAAAGAGAGCACGCCTCAGCTGCTGATGCAGACCCGGACCTGGAGGACGCCTCCAAAACCCTCGTCCTCTTCTCACCTGGAGACACTCGTAAGTCTCCCTGTGGTGGTGATCATGTTCTAGAGGGAGAGTCGGCCACACCGTTTGCTCTCAATTCCCGTACCGACCGCCTCCTGGTCGGGGAGGCGATTCAGCCTGAACCCTCGGAGACCGGCCGTTTGTCCCCTGCTCTCAGGTCAGACCTAAGGCCTTCCACTCCCATCGCTCCTGCATCACCGCCCTTCACCAAAGTTGAGCGCACTTTCATCCATATTGCCGAGACATCACACCTCAATGTCATGTCTTCCAACGGTCACTCTGCCAAGGAGAGTGACAGGGAAGTCTTGGCCATCATGAAGGCATCAGCTGTAGAGGATGACACCCGTGAGCAGGGGGGAGCACCAGTGACAGAAGAGTCTCCAGAGGAGACTGTGCCAGACCAAACTACACCAGTTGACAAACACCCCAAAACTGAGAATGGTCCGTCAACTGTCCTGGCCCAGTCTTTGGAGCCTGTCCCAGAAGCCATGTCACCAGTTCATGAACGTACAGATCTGTCACAGGAGCCCAAGAAACAGCCATTATCCAGTGAAGAAGCTGCCAAGCTTCAGACGACCGGATCAGAACCAACAGCTGCGACAAAACCCAGAATCCGAAGCCGAATCCCAATACTCATCTCTGAAGAGGACTCAGGCTCAGAGCAGTCCTCCTCCCTCTCAGCTCGGGCTCGGCTCCAGCAGCGGGCCCGGCAGCTGGATCTGGCCCGCATGCTTGTCCAGAAGCAACAGGGTCGCTGGATGAGGAGGAGGATGCTGTCGGGGACGTCATCGTCCTTGTCCTCTGGGGACGATGAGCGTCGGAGGGCTTCTGAAACTCTGTCCACCACCGGCTCAGAGGAGGACACACATACCTCGGACGAGTCCAGGAGGAGTTCCCGTCTCAAACCGACTGAAGAGCAAGGCTCCAAGGAGTGCAGAAGCAGGATCCCCAGGCCTGTCACCCCCATAAAGAGGCCGTCAGTGGGGCTTGCTGCTTCTGCTCCTTCTCCTCTCTCCTTGCCAGACTCCAGCGCTACCAAAGGAGCATCATCCTTCACTAACGGGTATGATTCTGTTTCTCCCTTTTAGCGTATACAAGTTTTGATTTTGAAGCAGCAATATTTTCTAGGGCTGTCCTCGACCAGACCAAATCTTAGTCGACTAATCGATTACAATCGATTACAATTTAATTCGACAGGACTGTACAAAAGCCCCTTTGTGCGTTCCCAGATGACTGGTGCCAACGTTTGGTTAAAGGAACAGTGTGTACTGTAGCATTTAGGCGGATCTATTGGCAGAAATGGAATATAATATTTATAAGCATGTTTTCTTTAGTGTATAATCACCTGAACATAAGAATCGTTGTGTTTTCGTTTCCTTAAATTGAGCCGTTTATATCTACATAGAGAGTGGGTCTCCGCCATGTTTCTACAGGAGCCCAGAACGAACAAACCAAACTCTGTTAACTTTTCCTGCTTGGGTCGGAGTCGATAACCTTACTCACTCCCGTCGGCGCCACTCTCTGTCTCTTTCTTCACCACTCACTTCCAACGTACACACTCACACTCTACGCACTCTTGTCTTACAACACCTGGCTCTAGAGAGGGGCCATTCGCGTTTTTGCGTCAGCCACCGTAGCAATCCTACACGCTTGGCACACGGGAGAAGTTGTAATCTGCAACCCGCACAGCTAGATACCACCAGATCCTACACACTGTTCATTTAATGCAGTAGTTTCCAAACCTTAAGACCAAAACAACGAATTAGTTGACTAATCGACTTAGAGGGGGCAGCCCTAATATTTTTGTAGAATTTTAAGAAATAACACTTTCAATATATTCGTCTTTCCTCAGGAATCAGAAAATTGGTCTAAGCACTCTCAGCAGTCAACGGAAATCCAAACCTGTCTCAACCAGGTCCTCCTCTTCATGTCCCCGTCCATCTGCTGGCCCGTCTGGCAGCCCTCGAATGCCCCTGCGAGTCCTGTTTGGAACCCGACGCAGCCTTAGCTCCACCCACTGCAGGACTGACAGCCCCTCCCCTCAGAGAGTATGTCCGTCCAGGCAGCCCCTCACGGTTCGAGCCCCAACTGTCCCCATGCTATCGCCCAGGACTACAACAACCATGCGGCGCAGCGCCTCGCAGGAAGCCACCGCCCAGACCTCCTCTGGCACCGCGCCTGCCAGGACCAGGCCGCAACCAGCCGGTGCAGCTAAGGGAAAACCGAATGCCAAGGAGAAGGTGGTGCCAGCTAGATAATACAAAGAGACTCATAGCTGAGACATGTTTGTGTATAATCAGTCTTCGGACAAGCTACGCCTCAAAGGTTCTCACCTGATTCCATATTAGACTGTGATGTTACAATCACCTCCTTCAATTAATTTAATGTACACGGACCTCTTATTTTTTCCAAGGACAGCTTACTGAAATATATTCATATTCATGGGCTTCCAGTACTCTTGACTGACTGTCATACAGGAGCGTTGCTGCCATGGTGCTATGGATACGTCTGCTGCTCCCTGGTCAAACCCTGATTTAACTGGTTTCTGGAGCTGAGAATCATGGCCTCCAACATGTCCAGTGTCAGAAACTCTCACCTTAAACAGTACTCCCAGCTTGTCCACAGCTATACTACTCTTCTATTGACAGTACCCTGCTTGGTTCACATTGCATGGTGAAGTATATCACAAATACATTGAATCTGTAGAAGGAAAACAACATGTACAAAAATCTGTACCTTTAAATTATTTGATATAGTTCTCCCCGTCCTATTGGGATAAACAGGCAAAAAAAGAGACCAAATTGGACTGGTTTGAATGCCCGAATAATGTTAATATGATAATAATAATTCCTAATAACTATATCCTGTACTTATTATGGTCTTGGATAAAGAGAAGAGTTGGATGTGAACACAAAATAAATTGCTCGGCCGCTCGCCTCCTCCTCATGGTGTGACAATGGGCATGCTTTAATCATTCTATTTTCTGGGTGTTTTTATTTTCTTTATGCTCTGAATTGTATATAATAGAATCATTTCCCATAAAGACATCTTTATTTTTTATCTTGCCAAGCAAAGTGTAAAGTCTTTAACCTTCTGTTCCAATGTGTTGGCACTATGCCTGTTTTTTACGCATGAGAAAAACAGGGTTAACCATGAGAGGAAGTTATACCTGCTTGGATTGCTGCTGACAGTGCAAAGGTTTGCTGGTTGTTGGAGCCCATGTTGTGTTTGTACGGGGTCGATGGGCACTGAGCTGTGAAGTAAAGTCTTGGTCATGTGGATGGGCGTCTTGTCATTCTTTTCTCACTGGTTTCCAGTAAACCCAGGGACCCGACCTTATGTGGGTCCCGACTTTCCACCACGCCTTGGGTCCAGATCAGGTGTATTTTAACTTGCCACTGACATCAAGTGGTCTGTATAAACACTAGGGCTGACAATCGAGTAAAATATTTAATCACGATTAATCACAAATTAATTAACATTCATTTGACAGCTTTAGTCACTTTGCAAAATATAAATCAGCTAATAAATCATGTTATATTGTTATAGATTAAGCTACCCAGCAGTATATAAAGTAGCTGACATTAGCTCCACCTTTTAACCAGCTGCAACATTAGTAACGCATACACATTAATGCATCAATAACTATAATCCAGTAAAAAAAAAAATCAGAAATTAGCCATTTTGCATAATGAGCACTTTTACTTTTGGTATAGTAGGCCTATATGTTGATGCTAATACTTGTGTACTTTTACTCAAGTAAGATTTTAAATGCAGGACTTACTTCTAACAGAGTATTTTTACACTGCAAGTCTCTATGGTAATGATCTCATATTAACAGCCTTAATGCCAGTTCTGCCAGAGATGTTATAAAGTAACTATAGTGTAACTGTTGTCTGCCAGGCACACGGCCTCATTATTGGACCTGTGTAGTGAATAATATTATACCAATATTTCAGAGTCTGGTCACTACCAGTGACTGTAAAGATAGAACTTTATTAATCCCGAAGGAAATTCTTGTGCCAGAGATTGCTCAAAATTACAACAAATTAGAAGTTCAAGTGTATAAAATACAAGTGTATAAAATAAAAAGTAAGAAGTACTCTTTCTAGCACCAGTGCCTAATAGAATAACAATTAAGTAAGATACATTTAGTTAAATTAGTAAATAACATAAGATAAGTGAAATAAAAAAGGTAAAGTAAGCTAAAAAAACAGAAAAGAAGTAATAATGCACATGATGGACATTAATATTGCACACTTAACTGTAATATCAGTCTATAGAAATAAAATAAATTATAAAATATATTTAAAAAAAAAAAAAAAAAAAAAACTATTATCATCATTATTATTATGTAGTTGTATGTAGTTCCTCCGGTCGTCCACCAGGTGGCGTTGATGACGCGCCGGAAACCATAGAGAAGCACCAGAAATGACGCGGATCCAACATGGCGGTGCATGTGGAGTTGATTTGTTTGGAGAGTTTCCCCGCACACCTGAGTCCTGTGGATGTTCTGATATTAAAATCTCACCTGGGTTCGGTTTTCCAGAATGACACCGACCCACCGACCGTCCTCTTCACCCCGCAGCGGCCTCAGAGCTCCGAGAGCCCGGGCATTTTACTGCGCGTCCACCCGACCACCGAGAAGGAGACTGCGGACTGCGGAGGAGGAAACTCCCCCAGAGCCGAGTCCGGGTCCGGGAGTCCGGTCCGGGTGTTCACCAGCCGCTTCTTCCTGCGGCACCACGGGCTACACGGGCTCGGCAGCACGGGGACCGTCCGGGCTCTGGAGCCGGTACCCCTTGGCAGACTTGTGCTGGGAGCCCGCAGCAGGCAGAGCCTCCGCTGGGCCGGAGCCGAGCAGTTCACCGGCGGGCTGCTGGAGCTCTGCCGCCCGGGACAGTGGCTGCTGGCCCGGCAGGGAGACCCGCTGCTGCTGCCCCGACACCCGCTGCTGGGAGAGGACCCGGCACAGGTGAGACCCGGGGACGGCTTTATCTCCAGACTGAATACCGTGAAAACTTTATTCATACTTGAATATTATAAGTTTGATTCTTGATAAATGAGACCGAACAGATAATAATTATAAAAGTAATGTTAATCAGTTTGCACTCTTATCACAAGAACATTGAACTATTTCTCAAGTAGACTATTTCTGATTTAAATAATTAAGGGGAGACACCCCAGGTGAATAGAGTAAAATAAGTAACTAATAACACTAGATATCGCCATGAAACCTCCTCAGATGATTACTTACATGAAGGCTTTCTCACAATGTATGTTTACATATGCAAATGGAGCATTATTTTTATCAAATATGTGCAAATTAGCATACATTTCCAGAACAGAGATCTGAACATTGGATAAAGCTAGGTTCAAAATTCTTGTTTCATTTTGTAGACATATAGACATACAGAGGGAATTTTGGATATCTCTTTTCATCACTTCATAAGTCAGAAAATACTGTCAACAGCCATAAAAAAAAATTTCGCCATGTTTTTAGGAATAAAATATTATATAAATTAGGCTACGAATGATATATATAAACAAACCGCTCTGTAAAAGCCTTCAGAATATAGATAGGAATGAAAGTGGAAAGTTTGGTGTATGTAAGTGTTACTGAAGAGGAGATTTCTGGCTCAGAGTGAATGAGAAAAAAACATCCTTTTAAAGATATGGATTGTAAAATTGCATACATTTTGCAAGACACCAAAGGTCAATAGGGTTCATATTTTAACTAATAGGTGTCATCATGAAACTTCCCCAGTTGATTACTTACATACATACAAGTTTTCTGAAATGTTATGTTTAAATTTACAAAGGAGGCATTATCTAATGCTAACTTTTGGTGAATTTAGGAGAAATTTACAAAGTAGTAAAAATAAACACCTAAATGTGTATTTTGGATGTTTTCTATCCACTATTCAGAAAGAAGACTTGTGGAAGCAAAATAGCCTCAAATCTCAAAATTAACGATTGCATGAATAATGATGTTTTTTCCTGTAGTGTCTCCCCTTAAATGTGCAAACTGTACAAAAGGAAACCAGTAGCAGTTTTATACTTTTAGTTTCCTTAAAGTTCTGTAAATGTAGACATTTTATATATTATATTGGGTGACACACATGTATATGTAACAGCTCAGTGTAAAACTGTTATTATAATTTTATCAACACTGTCAGATATTTCTAAATTTCTGATAAAATCAGGCACCTGTTGTTTACTAGAAATGCCATAACTTGGAGTTTGTTCCAAAACATGGTTTGATATCTTTGAAAATACATATATATTTTGTGACATGCAGTTCATCCTGAGAACAGAACAGCTGGTTCGATGAAGTGTTTTGTGTTGTTGTTTCTGTGTCTTCAGGTGCAGCAGCACCTGTTGGAGCTGCAGGTGTTGGAGTGCAGTCCTGTAACGCAGGGACGGATCACCGCCGACACCTCTCTGGTTCTGACAGACTGCTGGGACTCAGTGGACCCCCCGGGCGCCCCCCCACCCTGCAGACCGCTCAGACTGTGTGTGTCAGACTTTGCTCATTACGCCGACGGCCTCGGAGGGGGCCGATCCCTTCTTGACAACAGGAAGCTGCTGGGCTCGGGGTTTTCAGGCGTCCTGCAGGCGCTGGAGTGCAGGGTGGACGTCCGGGTGGTGGACGCTCAGCGATGGCTCGGGGTCAAAGGTAAGCAGGGAGCCGCTGTGGACGTGGACAGCTGTGTGTTTGTGAGCAAACAGCTGCTCCTCAGGCTGGGGCTGTTTAACCAGGAGTGGGTGAAGCTGTCGAGGCCGGGCGGATCCTCCAGACCTCCTGCAGGTCACACCGATGTCAGGGGGGGAGCCTGCAGACAGCGACTGGTCTCTGTGGTGGTGGTGGATTTGACACAGAGTCCAGACCTGCAGAACCACGATGAAGTTGGTTTCATATCAGCAACTCTGTGGTTCAACATGACTGAAGGAGACGTGATCCCTGTGAACAGCTGCACACTGAGGATGAAGGTGCTTCAGCACAACACACACAAACAGTCACTGAACACACAGGTGGTACCCAACCTGAGGGTGGGGACCCCTGCAAGGGTCATGAGGTGAACCTAAGGGGTTCACAAAATGATTACCAGCGTAGGGAGTAAGAAAAAAAAAAAAAAAATTTCTACACATTTTCCTTTATTTTATTTTGTCAAATCCATCACAAGCAAATAAAGGTCAGGCCAAAATGCATTGAAGGTCGAATTACTTCGACTATAAAATTTGTTTCACATGATAAATTTAGTAAATGTTCGTATCCTCAGCATTATTTCCATCAGTACAACAACAGAGACACTTTCTCTGGTTAACAACAGCTAGTTCTCCTTCACGAGTTCATCTCAGTCTTTCCACTTGTCTGTTTTTCCTAATTAAAGTTAAGGTACCATCAAGGACAATATTTCCTTTCACATTGAAAGCTAAGGCCAGAAGACTTTTAATGTGGAAAAATCTGCAGGAAGTGTTGAGTTTATTTCATAGAGGAAAAACTGCAAAAAAGTATCATAACTACCTAGTGAATAATAATTAGTTGTTTCCTTGCTGACCCGTTGTGTCCGATCATCCTGATCTCTTGTTGTTTTGTCTCAGAGGTGGAGACCGTCTCCTCCGGCGCCCGGCGGTCGTCACTCTGACAGTTTCTGTCGCTCAGCTTCTCCAGCGCTCGCCAGCGAGCTTCACATCCAGCCGGTCGTGTCTCCGCTGTACAACAACCTCCGCTGCTACGACAACCTGCTGTCTGAACACTTCCGTACGCCCAGGTCAGCCTGAGTCACCCGCTGTGTCCCAGTTCCATACTGCATACTAACAGCATGTAGTATTATTTAGTGTATACTAAATACTGATCATTATAGTATGCTGTTTTTGCAGTTAGAACACAAGAACATACTTTACCACTTTACACTAATAGGATATTAAATCATGCATATGCTGTCACAAGTCAAACTGTGACTGCCAATTAAACTTCACAAGAATATGGATCCAGGAGGACGTTGAGCAACAAAATCGGATATAAATCTCCACCTGTCCAACACTTCAGTTCACAGAATACTTTGAAACTGCCACAGCTGTACGTTAAGATTAATATTTGTCATGGAAAATGTTATCATGCTATCCTGCTGACTGTACACGTGTTGACAGGCTGACGTGGTTAATGTTATCTGCTAGAATGTTAATATACTAAGAGGTAGGTAGATAGATAGATAGATAGATAGATAGATAGATAGATAGATAGATAGATAGATAGATAGATAGATAGATAGATAGATAGATAGATAGTGGATGTGAGGTATCAGTAGTTATCTGTTTAGCCATCCTGTGTACAGCACTGTCAAATATATTTTAAAATACATGCAAAATATTTATACTAAAATGCTTAAAGTTAATATATCAACATCTAGTTGTTAGCAGGGACAAACTTTACAGATTTGACCCATTACTTTGAAGAACCACAATCTCTTGTTGTGAGCATAATGAGTACATGTTCCAGGGTTTGCAAAAAAATGTCAAGTATGGAGAACCAAACGCTGTACAGTGGTTCAACCAGACAGACTAATGAAAGGGCTGAAAGAGACAAAGATCCCACTGAGCAACAGATGAATAAGAATAGAAGAAATCACCAGTCAGTGGTAAAAGCTGAGCATTAAAATGTGTGCAGATTTCAACAGGAACAGGTTCCTGTTTCAGTGTCAAGGTCACAATAATGCAGCCGATAACAAGCTGGAATTAACAGGCAACGTGTTGCTTTAGCAAAACTCTTCTTCAAACTTCACAATAGAAATAGAGGGTTAGTCTAGGGTTAGCACTACTGGAATATCAGCTGAACAAACTATGGACTGACTAATCCCACTTTAAACCTCTTCAATCTGACCACTGAGTAGACTGCAGAGGGCCCAAAGAAAAACGGACTAACTCAATATTTAGAGCCCAGTTGCACCGTTGTGGTTCAATAATGATCGAGGGTCACTGACGCTTTTCTGGACTGGAAACCAAATTCAAAATCCAAGTTCCAACAGTATTCTCCCATCATGCAACACTGTGGGGACATTGACTAAAAGAAAGCTTGAATCATTTAATTCTTTAAACTATTTCAAATGTAAACTAGAATTTTACTGTTTTTTAATCTCGGTTAAAAAAGTTATTATTGAAGGGAAGAAGAAAAACATGAATATAATAGCTGATTCATAACTTTTTATCAGTGTGTATATATACTGGCTGACTCCCAGTCTAACCAATTTGTCCTCTCTCTCTATGCAGACTGGTTTCACAGGGAGACGTCCTGACAGTTCCAGCTGAAAACCATCCAGACCTGCTGGAGAACAATTCAGAGGGAATACACAGGTACCACACATCCGTCCACAAATACAGTATTATGTCCACATTTGTTCATAGGGCTGTACAAAGAAAAATGTGTATATAAAAAAAAAAAAAATTCTCCATGTTGCAATAAAGTATCTTAATCTGTGAGGACAGCCACTGTCTAAAGCCAGCCTGCTACTTCAGCACACAGCACTTTATATCTATTTATTCAACCTTAATTCAGACCTGGTACCTGGTGCTCCTTCTTTTATGTAGCGTCTATTGGTGTATTGTGTTTTTATGTGAAGGTGTTTTAGTGTGTCCTGTCTGGATGTGATATAATGTACTCTTTTAATAACAGTTTTTGTACATGTTAACCAAAGAAAAATGTATGCCTTTTTTACGTGAAAAGCAGACAATAAAGTATTTTCTATTCTAACAATCTGAGCCTGTCGGTGGCAAGAACAAGCAATTTTAGTCGACGTATATTGACGGTGTGGATTACATTACAGTCCGTTTAGCGGCGCTCTCGCTCAATACTTGACCAATTTCAAAAATTGTTGTCCCCATTAGTCACTTAGACACAAAAACATGGGAAAATAGGGTCCAGATTGAAAAATACAGAAGTTACCCTCTAAACTTTAATATGAACAGTATAAAACACATAAATTGTTATCTGTAGAACACTAGATGAGTCATACCTGTAATCAATAAACATTAAATTATTTTAATTCTCTTTAACTACTGACCTGCTCAGTGATTCCATGTGACCTTTGACCTCCGTCAGGTGTCCAGTGCTGTACTTCAGAGTGCAGAAGGTGTGTCCATCTGCAGAGAGAAAAGAAGAAGAAGAAGAAGAAGGAGCTCACCTGGCTGACAGACTGCACACCTCACTATACATGGTGACCTTTGACCTGTGACCTGTATCAGTGTGTATCAGAGTGTGTATCTCTGACAGCTGACTCCCTGGATGTGTGTGTGTGTGTGTGTGTGTGTGTGTGTGTGTGTGTGTGTGTGTGTGTGTGTGTGTGTGTGTGTGTGTGTGTGTCTGTGTCTGTGTCTGTGTCTGTGTCTGTGTCTGTGTGTGTGTGTGTGTCTGTGTCTGTGTCTGTGTGTGTGTCCTCAGCTAGCGTCCACCAGCAGCCCCGTCCCCTGCATCTCTGTGGAGGGTTCGTCTCTGTGGAGCAGTTTGTCTCCTCCGGGCCTCGTCAAGACCGTGGAGCTCCTCAGCAGCATCATCCCCCCTCACCTGCACCACAGGTAACTCACCTGTGTGTTAGCTGCTCTGACAGGAAGTGCCATACAGAGAAGCACGCTGGGACGGGTGGTCATGTGATCAATGATGTCAGTGTTTTGTGTGGTTGTAGCAGCTCTCTGTCTGGCTGCACCGTCCTCCTTCACGGTCCTGCAGGAAGTGGTAAAATGACGGCGGTCAGCGCGGCGAGTCGCAGACTGAACCTCCACCTGCTGAAGGTACTACGACGGCTTCTTCTTCTCCTTCTTTTTTCTCAGCACTGTAATATTTTTCATCATATTTAACATCCTGAACCGTAACGACCACCATATTTAATTTGATAATTTCATTTTTAACTGAAACATTATTTTGAATGCTCTAAACTACAGTACAAAATGTTTGTTTGAATTTCAGCTTCAGCAGCACTGTATGTGTGTGTAGCCTAAAGCGTCAAATACTGGTCTAGTGTCTTGTTTACTTCTTGTTTGCTCAGATATTTATATTTTATTAGGGCTGTTAATCGATTAAAACCCATTTTCATTCACATATCTTGAGGTCAGAGGTCAAGGGACCCCTTTGAAAATGGCCATGACAGTTATTCCTCGACAAAATTTAGCGCAAGTTTGGAGCGTTATTTAGACTCCATATGAGTTTCATATGATGCCAGTATCTTCACTCGCTTTAAAACTGAGCCCGCCACAACCTCCAAAATATCGATTGCGTTAATGCGTTAAAGAAATTAGCGTTAATACAAATTTGCATTATTGCGTTAACTTTGACAGCCCTATATTTGTAATTATCATTTGTTTAGGTAAAGTTCACTGTTTAACACTGATGCATTTAGCTGTTTGTCACAATTTGTTAAATGTAACAGTTTATTATATTTTGAATGACGTTGTTGTGAGTTACGTGCACTGGGGTTTTTTTCGAGCCCTGTTGTGTTTGTGTGTCTGGCTGCTGTTACACGTTGTTATAGTTACACTTTCTGTTGTCACCTGTGTGCAGGTGGACTGTGTGAGTGTGTGTGCTGACACTCCTGCAGCCTCGGAGATGAAGCTGACCTCGGTGTTTCAGCGGGCTGACGCCCTGCAGCCGTGCGTCCTGCTGCTCAGGAACCTGCAGCTCCTGCTCAGGCCTCGAGGTGGCGCCGGCGAGGACGGCAGGGTCCAGGCCGCGCTCTGCCAGCTGCTCCACAGCGCCCCCAAAAGGTCACCTACTGCCCCTAACCTTCATGCTGTAACACTGATCTGGCTGCAGGTCAACACAGTTCAATTTATTTTTGTCCAGCGTCAAATCTTAACAGAAGTTTTCTCGAGACGCTTTTCATATAGAGCAGGTCTAGACCGTACTCTATAATTTAGAGACCCAACAAGAGATCCCCCATGAGCATGAATTGTTATGCGACAATGGCAAGGAAAAACTCCCCTTTGTGGTTTGTGGACAGTCCTGTCTAACTGAGTGTCAACATTTTGTGTTTGACACTTTCCTGTTTACTGCTTTTTGTTTGTAGCAGGGCTGTCAAAGTTAACATGATAATAACGTATTAAGGCAAATGCGTTTTAACACCACTAATTTCTATAACGCATTAACGCAACTTGCGATTTTTAGGTTGTAGCGTTTTAAAGCTAGAGTGTAGATACTGTTTTGAAACTAGAAAAACCTAAGGAATCCATTGGTACCAACCATGTCATACTAGCTTGTTGCCAAGGAGGCTAAATAACGCTCCAAAGTTAAGCTAACTTTTGGCAAGAAAAAACTGTCGTGGCCATTTTCAAAGGGGTCCCTTGACCTCTGACCTCAAGATATGTGAATGTAAATGGCTTCTTTGGGTACCCACGAGTCTCCTCTTTAAAGACATCATTTGACCCTGAACTCCGACCGGCTCATAAACTCCTTCTGAAGTTGATTAAAAGTTTGTTGGTGGTTTTAATTGAAGTTAAATTGAGGCTCTGATTGAGTTTTTAATGAGTCTCACCGCTGTTTGTGTGAAATGAAACCCGAGTGAATCACAGCTCAGAGGAAATGTAACGTTGTTGTTTTTGTGTTTCAGTGTGGTGGTGGTGGCGACAGTCTGCAGGCCTCGGGAGCTGTCTGCAGGTGTCATGGCAGCCTTTGTCCACCAGGTGGCGTTAGAGAGTCCCACCGAGGAGCAACGGCGCTCCATGCTGGTCAGCCTGAGCCAAGACCTTCACCTGGGTAGGGACGTCAACCTGGAGAAACTCTCCAAACTCACTGCGGTACGTCTTTGTTAACAGTCGGGACACAGACCAGAATGGACCAGTTGGCATCAGAGTCTTTTTGCCATTAATGGTGTTATTGATAACATTGATATTTTGTTGGTTTTATTTAATTTCCACATAATTAATGGAGTGTAACAGACATCCAGGAGCTGAAGGGGTAAATCAATCAATAACTCAAGACTTTAAATGAAGTTATCTAGAAGCATAAAAAGAGACATAACATCATTTTAACTTTAAAGGTTTCTGTTTGATCACATTTTTAGGGAACAAACGCATTTTTCTAAATTATATTTAATACTTATATTAACAGACGGGGTGTCCCTGACTAGGAATTTAGATAGTCGATTGGTCGTCGACTGATTTTTCTGAATAATTTTTTTTTTTGCTTGTTGATCCCCCTCTGCTTAAGCTTTATGTATCTATAGAAAAATGGTAAAAACAACAAAATTATTGAGATGCATGTGACTATTGCTTAGTTGTTTCAGAATAATTAACAGCACTGTTTGTTGTGTGTAGGTGCGGCGCTGTCCAAAGTACTGAAACGGAGCGGAGGAGATTGATAGACAGACAGAACATGGTTTCTTAGCCTGCTTGTTTTTCGTGGTTGTAAATAGGCTCGAATGGAATGATCCTTTGTTTCATAACCACATTTTCCCGCCACTGCGACGATTGAACTGTGAGATTGGCAGTTGAATCAGGCTCCTTCGATCGAATCGTCAAATAGTCGACTATTCGGTGTCGCCTTTAGTTAGTAGAGAGTGATGTTTGGATAATAATAATAATATCCATGCTGAATCCAACAGGTCACAAACTTCCGCCAAAATAAAAAACATTTTCTGGGTGAAACATCAGGCGTCAGGTTCACAACAGAGAGCTAAACATATACAATAACACATGAGCCGTGTGCAAAGGATATTTTAATTTCAGTGTCAGTGTGTTCATTAATGATTCCTCTTCCTCCTCAGGGGTTTGTGTTGGGAGACCTGAGTGCTCTGATTGTTGAGGCTGGTCGAGCTGCCTGCAGGAGGCTGATTCACACCTGGTGAGACTAAAGATAAAGGGCCGTAGGCGAGGCTGTAGTTAAAAAATAAAGTGTGGGTAAACTCTGCCCTACATCATCTTACTTCCAGTTTCTCCAATATGAATATGTCCTGGTTGTCTTAGTCTCTATCTTCTGCAGGGCATCTTTAACTGTAGGTTTTAGAAACACGGGGTGATTGGTACATTTACAGACTGTAAAAATTGAATTAGCAACTCATGTTATTAAAGGCTAACTTTGGTATTTTTCAACCTATTTTCCCATGTTTTTCTGTCTAACTCACTAATGGGGACAACAATTTCTTAAATTGATCCGGTATTGAGGGATAACGCTGTAATTGGCAGCCGCAAAACGAGCTGCGAGGGCAAGTGAGCAGCGTCAATGTAACGTTACGTCCACTAAAAGTGCTTGTTTTTGCCACTGACAGGCTAAGATTGTTATTATAAGTGTCTGACAACATTATCGAAAGAACCCTGCAGAGAAATACGTTTTTCCTCCTTTCCATGATGTCAGACATTATAATAACAATCAGAGCCTGTCATGGCAAAAACAAGCACTTTTAGTGGACGTAAATGACGGTGCCAGCTTTCCCCAATAGCACCATATTGTAGGCTGTGAGCAGCTGCCGTCTACAGCGCTCTCCCTCAATACTGAACCAATTACAGAAATTGTTGCCGCTATTAGTCAGTTAGACACAAAAACGTGGGAACGGTCTAGGTTGAAATATACCAAAGTTACCCTTTTAAGAATGTGTAAAACAGGCAGTCAAACGTGAGCGTCTTCCTGTTATGTGTGTGTGCAGTGGTGGCCGGCAAGAGGAGGAACTGTGCTCCAGTGGAGTGACCATCCTGAACCAGGACTTCAGCTCCGCCCTGGAGACCCTGCAGGACGCCCAGTCCATGGCCATCGGAGCCCCCAAGGTGAGGACACAACAAGCCTCTAAAACTGTTAACAGTTTGTGTGATTGAGTTTAAAGTTCTTCTGCCCTCTAGTGACCAAATGACTGCACCAATGACTGCATCATTAAAAACTGCTGAGATGTTTGTGTCCTCTGTAACTCTGACCCAGCTGCTGGTTGAACTCTGTGTGTGAACAGATCCCTGATGTGCGTTGGGAGGATGTTGGAGGTTTGCAGCAGGTGAAGAAAGAGATCCTGGACACAGTTCAGCTTCCTCTGCAGCGTCCGGAGCTCCTGTCTCTTGGTCTGAACCGGACCGGAGTCCTGCTGTACGGACCACCAGGAACGGGGAAAACTCTGCTGGCCAAAGCTGTGGCTACCGAGTGCTCCATGACCTTCCTTAGGTATGATCACCTTCACCTTCTTTAGTTAGGAACACATTTCAGGGTTTGAAATGTGTGGCGCTCGGCACCCCTGAAAGACACACAAGTTTCCCAGATTTGAGGGGGGGGAGCTCTAAAATATCCTTACTTTTGGTGCGACTGTTGTTTTCTGTATAAATGTACTGAATATTTAGGTTCCTGAGATATATAGTAAAGCACTTGTCATCGTGCGTGTTTATTCGTTCATAACAATTTCTGATAATTCTGATAAATATGTGTTGTGTTTAAAGTAGCTGCTGGAAAAGTTATCTAGCTGTGTTTTCCGTAAGACCAACATTTGCTTTGGATTCATAATCATCATGGGATGCAGCGTCGGTCTGGTCTGCTTAACAAATTAACACAAACCATTACCTGTCTTCTCTGCATTCTGTGTTTTTATTGTTTCTCAGCAGAGAACAGTTTTAAAAAAAAATGTTGCAACGTTGGACAATGTTTCAGTTTCTATGTTGTCCCAGGCTAAATAATCTCTGCATTAATTGAAATGTATTGATAGTAGGTGACCTGAATGCTTCGACCGTTGCCATGTTAATTTACCTCCAAATCAGTATTCGAATGCTTTGGGGATTTAAAAAAAATGTTTGTAAATAAGTAGGCTATATGCGGATTTTGCACGTGACTTTAAACTCCTTGAACCTGTTTGTGTGTTTCAGTGTTAAAGGTCCAGAGCTCATCAACATGTACGTGGGTCAGAGTGAAGAGAACATCAGAGAAGGTCTGTTTCACTTAAAGGATCATTCCGGTGTATTTCAGCCTGTACTTACCAAGTTAATATCTGAGATCAGTGAATGTGTGTGTTGTGTTCAGTGTTCTGCAGAGCGCGCTCAGCAGCTCCTTGTGTCGTCTTCTTTGATGAGCTGGACTCTCTGGCTCCCAGCAGGGGGCGCAGTGGAGACTCTGGAGGGGTGATGGACAGGTGAGTGTGAACTTTGTGTACCTTTATATCCTTATTTACGGTATTCAGCTTTTTTTTATCACACCTTATTACCCGGCTTTGTTGAATACTCGATTCTGATTGGTTAATCACAGCGTTCTACGGTCTGTTATTTCTTAATAGCTGACCGTTGCTATGTATAACGGACCGTTGCTATGGGCGCAGTTCTGATGTCGGACCGTTTTTGTGTCAAATTGATTTCTTTCACAACAATGACCGGCTCGCTGCACGTTATCCCTTATGTATCTTTTGTTGCTTTTTGTTCAGTTTAGCTTCGTGTTATATTTGTATTTAATATTGTTTCTTTTGTCTTTTATTGTGAAACCCTCTGTGACAGCAGGATCAATAAAGTTTGACTGAATCTCTCCATACAGAGTTGTGTCTCAGCTGCTGGCCGAGCTCGACGCTCTGCAATCGTCTGTCGGGGTTTTTGTGATCGGAGCCACAAACCGTCCGGACCTGCTGGACCAATCACTGCTGAGGCCCGGAAGGTCAGAGGTCACGCACACACACAGACATGCTACCACATACACCTGTATCACTGCTATCATGTGGACACAACACTCTGTGTTATTTTGACTTAGGGCTGTTAATCGATTCAAATATTTAATACCATAATTGTCCATAGTTAATCGCGATTAATCACACATTTTATCTGTTCAAAATGTACCTTAAAGGGAGATTTGTCAAGTATTTAATTCTCTTATTAACATGGGAGTGGACAAATATGCTGCTTTATGCAAATGTATGTATATATTTGATTGGAAATCAATTATCACAAAACCATGATGAATATTGTCCAGAAACCCTCACAGGTACAGCATTTAGCATAAAAAATTTATACATACATGGTTGGTACCAATGGATTCCTTAGGTTTTCTAGTTTCATATGATACCATGATCTTCACTCTAGCTTTAAAACTGATCCCGCTACAACTTAAGAATCGCAAGTTGCATTAAAGAGATTTGTGGCGTTAATTTTGACAGCCCTATTTTTACTGTTTGAAATAATCCTTTACTATGTGTACACTATTTAAGGTGGCTCAGGAAGATTTAGTCTCTCCTGAAGTAAAAGTTGTGTTTAGATATTTTTCCATGAACCTCAGAATTAAACATGTTGCTTCTCCCATTAATGACACGAGAGTTCCATTTACTGGGGCACATCGTTTGTAATATTTTATCAGATTTTACTTTCAAAGTCTAATTATGAACACATAGGACAGATGATGAAATGTTAAATCTCTTGTGGACGCTGTGTCTTCTTCAGGTTTGATAAACTAGTCTACGTTGGAATCAACGAGGACCGAGTCTCTCAGCTGCAGGTTCTCCAGGCCATCCTCAGAAAGTAAGAACAGCTCTCCCTGCTGGAACACACTACATCTACAGTTAATCTAGACCCCGATCAGAATAACAAAAACTTTAAGAAATTCTTACCGAGGCTGCGGTCGAAATCAAATACTAACGTACTGCATACTACATACTTAATGAACGATTAAGTATGATTTTCTCCCAGCAGACTGTTCACACTGAAGTATGCTCAAGCGGCCCGGCCGTTGCTTGAGCAAGATATAGATCCTGTTAGCCAAAGCTAACATTTAAAAAGTAGTAATAATTGGGGGCTCTGTAGTACTGGTGTGATTATCCTTTAACCTGACTCTATGACAACATAAACGGAGGATGTCTGAGTGTTTTTGTGTCCTAAATCTAAATAACTGTGGTGTTCAGGTTCCAGTTGGACTCCGCTGTGGACCTACAACAAGTGGTGGATCGCTGCCCCGATCACATGACCGGCGCCGACCTGTACGCTCTCTGTTCAGACGCCATGACCGCCGCCATCAAGAGGAAGATCTCTCTCATCGACGACGGTAAGAAAACGTCCAACTAAACTACAGAACTCAGACACTTCCTGTCAGGTTGATAGACATTCAGCTGAAATCATTTCCAGTGCACTCGTTAATATATTATACACTGAACGGTTCTGATATAAAGTCCAGTTAAATCTGTTCATCCCCACTGACTAATTGATCATCAAGTTATTAACATTTTTCCACACGTGTTCAGTTTTTCCATCAGCTAATACAGTGTCGGCACCAAAACATTCACTTTGACAAAACTTAAGTATTTGTAACTTTTTATTTCAAAGCATCGGATGATGTTTGTGACTGTATTATTCTCTCTGTCTCCCTCCCTCTTAACCACCTGCCTGTCTCTCTCTCTCTCTCCCCCTCTCTTCTCCCTCGCTCTCCCTCTTAACCACCTGCCTGTCTCTCTCTCTCCCCCTCTCTTCTCCCTCGCCCTCCCTCTTAACCACCTGCCTGTCTCTGTCTCACCCCTCTTCTCTCTCACGCCCTTTACCACCTACCTGTCTGTCTCTCTCTCTCTCGCCCTCGCCCTTTACCACCTACCCGTCTCCCTATCCCCCCTTCTCTCTCGCCCTCCCTCTTTACCACCTGCCTGTCTCTTTCTCTCTCCCTCTTCACCACCTGTCTGTCTCTCTATTGCCCTCCCTCTTTACCACCTACCCGTCTCTCTCTCCCCCTCTTCTCTCTCATCCTCTTTACCACCTGCCCATCTCCCTCTCCCCCTTCTCTCTCGCCCTCCCTCTTTACCACTTACCTGTGTCTATCTCTCCCCCCCTTATCTCTCTCTCGCCCTTTACCACCTGCCCGTCTGTCTCTCTCTCTCTCGCCCTTTACCACCTGCCCGTCTGTCTCTCTCTCTCTTTCGCCCTTTACCACCTGCACGTCTCTCTCTCTCTCGCCCCTTACCACCTGCCCGTCTCTCTCTCTCTCGCCCTTTACCACCTGCCCGTCTGTTTCTCTCTCTCTCTCGCCCTTTACCACCTTCCTGTCTCTCTCTCTCTCTCGCCCTTTACCACCTGCCCATCCTTCTCTCTCTCTCTCTCGCCCTTTACCACCTGCCCGTCTGTCTCTCTCTCTCTCTCTCTCTCGCCCTTTACCACCTGCCCGTCTCTCTCTCTGTCTCTCTCTCGCCCACGGTCTGTTTTTGTCTTACCTGTATCTTTCTGTGTCTCTCAGGTCTGGACTCAGAGGTCTCTCCTGTCCTCGTCTCCGTTGAGGATTTCTCTTCAGCGTTAGAAAACTTCAAGCCGTCAGTTTCAGACGAGGAGTTGCTGAGATACAGAAACATTCAACAGAAACTCACTGCAAAGTAGGAACTGAGGATGATGTTCACTCTCCAACAGGACATAAAGACTCAGATTAAGGTATCATTTAAAGTGCCAACCACATCTGAATAATCAGCATTGTAAAATATTGTAGATGTTGTAAACAAAAAGTTAATTTATAAAATTGTGTAATGTAATTAATAAATACAGAAGTTAACGGTAACTGATCAGCCAATCATTATCGGCCAATATTTAGTAAAAATATGTGAAAGAGAGATCGGCATTAATGCTTTCTAGTTGCCCATCACGGCACGGGGGGACAAACTAGTACTACACACCTGTGATTAAACCATATAATGTCTATGGGTTAAACACTCTTATGCGTATGTGTAATGTAGTCCCCCGCCTCCCATCTCGTTCACTGGCCAGGACATGCACATATGGTTGCTCTGGCACGCGACACGCTACTAAAATTAAACATGTTGACTTGTTGAACTTAAAGTGTGTGAGACAGATAATCGTCAGGAGAAGAGCTAGTAACGTTAGCTGTTAGCAGCCAGTGGACAGCACAGTCCTGCTTAGCTAAATAACGGAGCTAACAGCTAACGGCAACGGAGGTTCCATAGACAGTTTGTGGTTTATATACATACATTTATACATAGAGTTTCGTCTGGTCTCTGTAAAAATATGATGTACTAACGTAGCTCTGGGTGCCCACAGACGGCTGCAATATATTTTCCTCTATTTGATTCAACAACATCAGGATGTCAGCGACGACAGGAGGAGAATCTCAATGCTGATAGGCTTTCGCGACACAGCGTTATGCGAATTTCTCGCTCCAGTTGAAATAATTATTCACTCTCGTGAATACGCGAATGACGCGCAAAAAGTTTGCTTCGCTCTTGGTGTGAATGCGCCATTAGAGAGGGAATTATGACCTATTTAACTTCCTAGCTCTAAGCAGCTTATTTTTTACCTAACTTTTTTTTAATCAAAGCAAACATTTAAAAAAAGACATTTATTTCCTAATAATTTTCAATAGTGTGTTTTTATGCAAAAAAACACTATAGATGACAATAACAAAGTAAAAGGATAATATTTAGAATTTCGACTTCGGGACGGTTGAAATTATTTTTCAGGATGGTTCTGGGACGGTGGTGAAAAAAGTTATTCTGGAGCATACCAGCAGAGTATACCAGCTGCTATAACAAAAAAAAACAACGATTGGTATCGGCCGATACGGCTCATCGACAATCGAGTCTGCCAAAAAAATGTGATCGGGGTATCTGTACTTCACATGATTTCTATGGCTTTTTTTATGATTGATAATTACGTGCTTACTATTGTGACATTAGCCTACCAGCCCTACATTTACTGCAGTACCACTATACTATTATACTATTAATACTGTAATCATAATCAGTTTAAAATATACTGACTCAATCATGCATGTGTATTTAATGTTTTAAACAACAGGTCACATAATCACACAGACATTTAAAAATAGATAAAATAAAAAGATAACATTTAAAAAGATAAAGAATAGTCCAGGTGTAAAGAAGGATTAAAATGTTCGGATTAAAGAAAAAGTCATGAAACTTTAAATAATGATGCTGATTTTATAATTTTTGTCAAAACAAAAACTGAAGTAGTCATTTTTTTAAAGTCATAAATGGTTCTACTAAATGCAACTGGGCAGAATATAAAGAAGCTGCTACGCGATTCAATCAAAATACATTTTCAATATCAAACACAACTGTAAAGGCTGCTTCTACATTTCACTGCAGTCAAAACTATAATATGAAATCAGGAAATTCCAGTGGACAATATCACAATCTATCAGTTTACTGAAAATTTGATTTTTGAAATCCGTTAAGCAAAACATGAAATTTTTCAAAAATTCAGCTATTTGGCAGATGTTGAGTTTTTGTTTCACAAATTCATGACATGCCAGGATGCTAAGCTATACAGCTAGCCACTTTTATTTTTTAATTTTCAAAACATCAGAATCACCTCAACAAATAAAGCAGTGCAGAATAGAGGAACCACAAAAGCAGAAATAATCAGCGGTAGAATTAGATGCAACTAAATATACCCCCGTCTGTTCATTTTAACACTCGATATAAAGCAAGTAGCCATGACCCAAAATGTCTCGTTTTGAGTTTAAATTATGTCACAATTGAAACTGAAACACACAGTCGACAGTTAAACAACACAGATTTACAAGAAAACACCTGAAGGGTTTATCGTCATGCTGTTTTCCCGCTTCTGTTCTCAAAATCTAAACTTCTAGCTAGCATGTTAGCCTGTCAGAATATTAGCAGGCTTACTTTCACATGCTGCTGTAAAAAAACCTTGTAAAATGGTAAGAAGTAATTATGTAGTAATACTAATACGATACACATTTGTGTGTAGTGTAGTTTAGCCAGTTAGCTGTCTTCTACTGTAAAGCTATACAGAAAACAACGGTTAGCATAGTTAGCTAGCTTTTGCCCGCACATTCCTCACAGTTACTGATGCATTACTTCTACCACGTCATAACATTTTATTATACATTTATTTATCACGAAAAAGTCCTAATTCATATCCTATACCTCTAGGTGCTCAATAGCTAAACAGTTTGCTTTGGCTTGTGAGCTCATAACCTTTGGTCACTTTAAATTCATCATTTGAACGTGGGAAAAATATTATATTCTATTTGTAATGATCTGTCCAACTTTAAAACTAGATAAGTTATCTGTTCAGAAAACTATCAGTGCTAAACGAGTTACAACACCAAACCATCCGTGAAGTAATGTGCAAAAGCATTTTGGATTTTGCACCACAGATTGAGAAATCTTAGATAGGATGTTTGCTGATGGTGCAATGCAACTACAGTACAGTAACGTTAGCTTGTGAGGCACCACGAATAAAATTATATTTCTACAGTGCAATTTAGTAGTCTGTTCAAATTAATTGTAGTGAATTATATGTTTGTTCTCATTCTTTTAAACAGCATTTTCTTTTTTTTAAAGTGATAGCAGTGTTTAGCTTAGCATCAGCTAACAAGTGCTATCAAACATTAGCACATTTTCAGGTAAGCTGTAGTGCGGGCAGTTAACTAAAACAGCTCTGAATCACACAGGCTACCGAAATACAAATGTGACATACAAATGAAATAGCCCGCCAGATAACGTTAGCAAAAAAATTCAGCCATCATAGCATGATAGATACCACGTTGTCTGTGTTAATTATGCCTAAACTCATTTAATTCCCAAATTGTATACATCTTACAATCACAGCATCAGTTTTAAATGTCATATTTCTCAGTTTTAGTTGTTATTGTGAGTGACACAATATAAATAGAGATCAGTAGCATTAGCAGTTAGCTAACCTGCTTTTTGCTAACGGGTATAATGAGAAACTGATGCTTAGCTTGCTAGCTGGCTAGGTAGCCAGACTGTAGTCTAGAAGGTAACACGCAAATTGCAAAACTCTGGCGAGATGTTTAAGGTTAGGCATTGACCTTGACTAGTTAAGGTTAGACATTGACCTTGAATAGTTAAGGTTAGACATTGACCTTGAATAGTTAAGGTTAGGATAGGTCGTCGGGCAGCGAGTTCCACGAGACTTCTTGCAAGTTTTCGCAATTTTAGGGTTACCTTCTAGACACAACCAGCCAGACCTTGCAGATTTTCTAAATAAGTTCCCAGAACTTTATTTAAACAATCTTTGTAGCAGAGCTGACTTTGCAACAAAATATAGCAACATAACCAGCTAGCCACTCCTCAAAATGGCAAAGTAACCCAGAAATAGGGAGTAAAATCTGAATAAACCTTAAGAGTAAAGATATCCAACTTTCTGAAATGTGTTGGTGGATTAACACTTCATTAGCCATCCCATTAATCAATACAAATATTCGGTGACACTTTATATTAAGTCAGTGGTTTATTTTTTTACAGCAGCAGGTTGATATGGTTAACAAAGATTAGGTTTCCTTGATGGATGTCACCATGAAGATTTTAAAAATGGCCTGAAATAGAGATTCATCAGATATCTTAAAATTTTGGTCCTTTTTTAAAATGTTGACTGACAGGTAATAAAAACTACAAAAAGTGGAGAACTTAATATAAAGTGTTACCATGTTAGATTCAGCTGTTAACATGCTGAATGTGTTTTTATTTGTTTTGAAGTGAATCCATCATCATAGCAAAGTGACTATACCATATGACATCCACCATGACATAACCACAGAAACACCCCAAAGAGTGGGAATCTGGAGAAATTTTAAATAGTTGGTAAGAAAAGGACTGAAGATTGCTATCGACGTTCTCACTGGCCAGATTTCAATCAGCATTATTTATTACTGTCACATGAACAACGGTTAGTTATCTCACTGAAGCCAACCAACTGTAAAACTCTAAAATGATTCTGATGTAGCCTAGACTTTTAAATAAAACTGCTTCAGCTATCTGTGGTGTTGAAAGTTATTTAGCTAAAATAACAAAATGAGACTGAAGGCTCCATTTAGTCAAAAGAAAAATGCGTTTCCATTTTATTTAATAATTTCTTTCCTCCATATAATGCTTCAAATAAATCAAACTAGATTTTAAGCACACCATTACGCCCCTGTTCTTAAGTGTAAATCAGTCTCTCTGACTTGCCAGTATCTGATCTGGTGATATTTCTGACTGGGATCTTCCTCAACCAACGGAATTCTTAGTCAGATACTAGAAAAAGGACGCTTTCGGCTAGATGCCATTCAAATCTGCGTGCCTTTTTCTTCAACTTATGGTGCCTTCAAATGGGATTGTGTTTACCGTGTTCACGAGAAGAGTATTCACGACCTCGTAAGTGGAAAGTTTCTGAAAGTTCAGGGTTCACGAGTTGTGACGTGTTTGTTGACATCAGAAATGGCGGAGGCCATGGAAGTTCATTTTTTCGGCGCATAATAAGTTAATATATTGTCATTTTAGTCGTATATTGTTTTTCGTCATAAATTTATAATAGGTCTGAGGAAAATGTTGATATTCCCGACGGCCTCATCTTTCTCCTCTGTCATTATACCTTTGCATTTACTACATTATGTTACCCACTTGCTAAATTGTTAGCCTCTGTGGCTTCTAGACGCCGACAGTAACGTTAATATTGCCGTTGCCTAGCAGCGATGTTCTCACGACTTAACCACTTTAACGCCAAGCATATATAGCATATAGACGACTTCCCGCGTTGTAAACATGAGCTCACGAGTTCCATTTGAAGGCACCATTAGCTGCTAAAAATTCCATTCCCTTTCCATCTATTTGGCTCAGCGAGATTCAATCATCCCACATGAAGCTAATTTCTCCAGACTCTCCATCGTTTGAGCCGGCGGTTTGGCCACGATTACGTACAGACAAATACAACGAACATTAACGTTTTGTTCTATTCACTTTATGAAAAATGTAATGGAAAAAACAAAACACATTAAGTTTGACTAAAACCTAGAAGCTCCAGTCTGCAAATGTGTCTCATTTAGTCAATTAAAGACTTCAAGTTCCGCGAGTGCATGTCCCGCAACAACAGCACAGATAATTAAGATAATTCCTTTTAGATTGTATTGAAAACAGTAATTAGCACGATTAGCAACCGTGTTTCCCAGTTGCAGTGTCTGAATCTCGACATT
The DNA here is from genome assembly GCA_916701645.2 of Sebastolobus alascanus. Lineage (NCBI taxonomy): Eukaryota > Metazoa > Chordata > Actinopteri > Perciformes > Sebastidae > Sebastolobus > Sebastolobus alascanus. The sequence continues at coordinate 615,873 of CAKAOJ020000032.1, forward strand.
ACAAATTTCCATGCCATCAAGGATTGAATGATGCAACGTTTCGTGGTGTCTGTCAATTGACGCTTCGTATTGTGTGGAAGTGAGCTACTTGTTAAGTTTTGATCTGACAGAAGAGTGAGGCAGCAGTTGGCGTCCCGTCAGAGTTTAATCAGAAGCTGGTTTGGACTCTGAGACTCAAACACATGGACCTGGAGACCTGAAAGAGTCTGAAACCACAGGGACAGTTTGTCTTTGGATAGGAATGATGTACACGCCACAGTCTTTACATTCTAATGAGCCAAAACAGATGTGAATTTGAAGAGAGGGGGTGAAGCTGGTAGTCCAGGTCTGGGTTTAATCCGGATTAATCTGGAGGTCTCAATCTCTGTGGTTCGTCCTCTTGCTTCACTCTGTTTTGTGGTTCCTGGATTTTAGTTCGTTGCTGGGGCAAAGATCCGACACACAGGTCTTCCTCTTCTTTGTCTTCCATATCTAACGAGCAGATCCTCTTCGTTGAGGACTCAGGTGAAGTGGGGCATCCGGCTGCAGGTTCTGAAAGAGAGGGAACGTTGGGTTTTTGATGGACCGCATCAAAATTAGTCTTTTCACTCAGACTGTTTTCTTTGTTCACTTTCACTGAACAAAGAAAACAAGCAGACAAAAAAGGTCGTATGGAAAAAGACACTTTTTTGGAGGATATTAATGATTACAGAATTGGACATTTTTCTAACCAACAACCACAAACTGAACACAAAGAAATGAAATATGTTCTAAAGCTAGGGCTGTCGCATTAACCGCAATATTGCAATATCGCGCTATTGACAAGTCAACCGCAGGGAATGGCGAGCAACCACCACAACCACTGTTCACATTTTTCTTTTTTGAATTCCTACCAATGAGAGCGCCACGTATTTACTCTATGCTGAAAACAGCAGCAGCATGACGAGGTGTTCTGCGCTGAATGCTGCACGTTTGGATTTTTTTTTTGGTCGCTGTGAGTTGAAAAACTTTGGATAAAACGCTGCGCTCGTCACTTTCACTTTTTACCCAGCTGCCTAATCACAGTGGAGGAGGGGCGGGACAAATTGGACAAAGACCAACCGTCACATCCTACATGTCAGCTACAAGTGCTGAACAACAACAACAACAACAATGGAGGAGAAATTAACCGACATAGACTGGCGGGTCCGTCTTCTCTCCCTACGTGCTTCAGCCTTCCCTTCATCCAGAGAGAGTAATCTACCTTGTGCCGACATTTTTACTTACGTATTAAAACTTGCGGAAATTATGTATCATAGTAACCAGACGCAACCAAAGTGTCTCAGCTGAAAAAACGCTGCGCCTCTTTGTCCTTCTGTGTTCTGCATTTAACAATAAACAAGTATTAATTAGTCTTTGTTATTTTAAAAAAGAAACAATATACCTAATAATAGCCTAACAATAAAGCTTATTTTTATAGCACTAAAATCAGGACAAATTAAGTAATTTGCAAAAAAAAAAAATTGCAATAATACCACATATCGCGCTGTTGTGCCAATCATTATCATCGCAGGGGAAATTGCTTCACCGCGACAGCCCTATCTGAAGCATGAAATAAAACAATTAAAGCAGAACGTAAATCCCACATTTGTCACACTCTCTATCCTGCCAAACTGCCAGTTTTTGTCTTTTTATGGCCCTCATCATCTGTGAAACAATTAGCTGTGACTCGGTCTGAAGAAGATTTTGACTCTTAAATTTGGTTCAACTGAAGGAACTAAAGGTGCATCCCAAGTCTCTTAAATTGCATCCACGTTTCTCCGCACTTGCGTCCCTCCCACCGGTGATGCATGGAGACTCAAGGAAAAGAAGCAAATGAGGGAAATATGGATGCAATTTAAGAGACTTGGCATGCATCCTGAGGGTCCGTACACATGCCGCGTCTTTTTGCGCGCTCAAATCCAAGCGTTCCCAAGCGCCCCTTTTTTTCAGGGCGCAACAGCACAACCTTCGAAGCACCTTGGATAAAAGGATGAAAAAGGCACGGCTGGCCACGTGGCATTTATACGGCCCCGTAGTCTACCGGACACACTACAAATAACCCACAATGCAACACTCTGTAATACCCTCACCATTCAACAGAACATCTGATCTTGTGAACATATAATTGTCTCGTACTCGAATATAAGACCAACTTTTTCAAACGTAATTGAGTCTAAATGTTGTGTTGACAAACACTTTAACACTGAACAGCCAATCCTTTTGAGAAAATGTAATCTGTCCAGCAATACGTATCTCACAAAACAGATCTGCTAATGCAAATGAGTTGAATATGAACAGAATATTTAGGAGGCCATGTTGGTTAAACAGTGAAGTAATAGAGGGACAGTCTGTAGGCTGCTGTGTGGTTGTTAGTGAGTTGGCTCGCAAAAAGAAACCTTATCACACTAATTTTGACTGGTTCAGTTTTGGAATCAGTGTGACGAATGAGGAATAAAATGAGAACAACAACACAAACGGTTTGAATAAAACCTCGTCTGGTATTTAACCTGTAACCTGACATTTACTGAGTCATATGTTATTATATAATAGGCTATCTTTAACTATACCCTGGACATTACTCCTCACAGCCAGTAATGATTAATCTAGTTTACAATCATTATTCTATAACAAACTTCAGTCCAGTTCAGTGTGTCTGATGCTAATTTGTGTGTGCAGCTCTATCGTAACCTGTTTCTGTTTACGTTTTCCTCCTTTCTAAGCACCTCCTGTGTTTTCGTTGACGGTGGGGTTCAGCATTCCTCCATGCAACATAAGCCATATTTACCGCTTACGTGGCCTTTGCTACTTTTGTGCGCTTCATCCTTTTCCTCCTCATGAGGGTCACCTGAGGCCTCTTCAACCCTGCGATCAGCAGCAGCAACCTGGGCCGCGACTTGGTGAGCCAGCTTCTCAGTAGCGTCCCCTTGGGAAACCTGTAGGAACAGGAGCAGTCTGTTAAAGCCATTACATCCACAGAACCAGTCGATTTGAATAACCTATGGTTATTAGTCATTCACTACTTAGTTTAAACAACCACAAAGATAAAATAAAGCCTTTAACAACCTCATTGTGCAATAAAAAAACTCCAACATTTCAGGCCAACTTTCCAATAAAGCATAGAAGTAGATTCAAATCCTACTTAAAAATCACACAGTATTCTTCCAAAGATACAAATCTTTAGAAAATGTAAGCAATTGTGCTGTACTTTGTGTTTACTGCTAACTAGCTAATGTTTGCATGCTAACATGCTAAACTAAAATGGGGAACATGGTAAGATTTATAATATAGTCCTGACACTTTTTACTCGGGGTGTAAGAAAATATCGCGATATTATGTTTTGTGATACTGGGTCGATTCTCAAAAACACTATCGATTTTTAGTTAATAGCTTACACGCAAAGATTAACTCAGTCAATACTTTATTTCATTTGCAAAGATATGCGCCCTCTTAGTGTATGTGCACTCTAAAAGTAGTGCTACGATGTTGGATGTTACAGGGACCGTGATAAATGCAAATGCAGATCCCACTGTACATATGGTGGTGTGTTCTTTATACTATGACAGTTTTGCTAAAATTAGATTTAAAAACAAAAAAGGATATATCGCCTTACTTACAATATCGCAATATATATTGCAATTAGGGCTGTCAAAGTTAAGGCGATAATTAATTATTATTACGCATTAACGCAAATTTGTTTTAACGCCACTAATTTCTTTAACTTGCAATTTATCTTATCTTGTAATTTTTAGGTTTTAGCTGGCTCAGTTTTAAAGCTAAAATACTAAAAATGCTGATGATACTGACATGAAACTGGAAAACCTAAGGAAACCATTGGTACCAACCATGTCATACTAGCTTGTCGGGAAGGAGGTTAAATAATATTCCAAATTTACACTAAATTTTGGCGAGGAAAAACTGGCGTAGCAATTTTCAAAGGGGTCCCTTGACCTTTGACCTCAAGATGTGTGAATGAAAATGGGTTCTATGGATACCCAGGAGTCTCCCCTTTACAGACATGCCCACTTTATGATAATCACATGCAGTTTGGGGCAAGTCATTGTCAAGTCAGCACACTGACACACTGACAGCTGTTGTTGCCTGTTGGACTTGAGTTTGCGATGTTATTATTTGAGCAGATTTTTTATACTAAATGCAGTACCTGTGAGGGTTTCTGGACAATATTTGTCATTGTTTTGTGTTGTTAATTGATTTGCAATAATAAATATATACATTCATTTGCATAAAGCAGCATATTTGCCAACTCACATGTTGATAAGAGTATTAAATACTTGACAAATCTCCCTTTAAGGTACATTTAGAACAGATAAATGTGTGATTAATTTGCGATTAATCACAATTAACTATGGACAATCATGCGATTAATCGAGATTAAATATTTTAATCGATTGACAGCCCTAATCGCAATATATTGAATCGTAACCCCTGTATCATGATACGTATCATATCACCAGTTTCTTGCCAATACACAGCCCTACTTTTTACACACATGCAGTCTGATAAAGAACTTAACAGCTTTTAGTCTGAACAGCCTCAGTCTTTAGCCTAAAGTACGTCTGTTCACCGTTTCACGTTAATGTGCAGAACCAATTCATTCCATCCAAACAACAGACTCCACCAGCAGCTGAAGTCTGTACACTGAATCACTAATTATTAATCTGACTCACAACTTCTCATTTTTATACGCCTGTACGTCACAATATTTACCAGTAAACAGTGAAGAAACCTAAATGTCTGCTAAGCGTTAGAACATGGAAACCATCTGCAGAACACAGACGATGAGCAGAAAATACTAAACCACAGTAATTGCTTGTGTTTTTGACTGTTGCCTCTCTAAAGCAAGTTTAAAGTCTTTGCAGATAGATTTAAATAAACAGAAAAGAATGGAAGTTTGGGGTCCCCTGCTGGAGCTGTTGCCCCCACGACCCGACCCCGGATAAGCGGTTGAAGATGAGTGAGTGAGAAAAGAATGGAAACCAATGGCTAACTGGACAATAGGAAAAGCATACTGAACTAAACAGGCTAAAACATGCAGAAACAAATGATCCTCCAGGAACCCTGATGACCATAAACACCAGCTGGATGTGACCTTAGAAACAACTTCCTATCCCACAGTCTCATGAGACGTATATGGTCTTTTCCAATAGCTCAGACAGGTGTGACAGTGTATATTAGGCCACGCAGCCGGACTGCAAGATTCAAAACTAGTTCAGCATTTCCTGTGGTTGCTTTTTGTGCTCCAACAGGTTGGAAACAAACCTTCGAACCTTCAAACTTAAAGATAGGGTCGACAATCTTGGAGAGCTAGCATCATTTGAAAGTAGCATGCCTCAGGAGCTCCGTCTAAACCCACCCCCTCCCCTCGAAACTCCTTCCAAGGCATCGCCCCCCACACACATGCACGAGCACCGCCGCATCGTAACTACTTCACAGACACAGAGCGGAGAGAGGACCTCAACTCAACAACGCTACCTCATGACAAGTAATTGCGGCAGTGATACTGCAGGGCTGAGTTTTCTCTTCCATTCTCCAGTAAACGTGCGGCGGCGACGCGCGTTGAGTTCAGGCTGGTGCACGGCAAGGGTAGAGAACGAGCAGGGAGGCAGGGAGGCAGGGAGGCATCTGATTGGTTCTTTACAACTGGGCGCAGAGGCTCTGATTGGTATACGTTTTTACAGGATTACAGCAGCTACAGATGACGGCTCTTTTACGGTCCTTTTTCAGAGCTCATAAGTAATGGATCGCTGTCGGGGTGTAAAGACCATTTCAACCAATATAACAAATAGTGTATACTGGATAAAATCGTCAACACTGCCTTTAACTTGGAAGAGAAAACGCATGTGAACAGTTAAATCAAACTATCTGTTGTAAACATCTATCACAGTTAAAGGAAAAGTGTGTAGGATCTGGCGGTATCTAGCGGTGAGGTTGCAGATTACAACTCGTGTGCCAAGTGTGTAGGATTGCTACGGTGGCCGATGCAAAAACGCGAATGCCCCTAGTAGAGTTGAGTAGAGTGCTTGGAGTGTGTGTGTACGTGAGAAGTGAGTGGTGAAGCAAGAGAGGGCGGCGGCAGCGGCAGCGAGTATCGTTATCGACTCCATTCCAAGCAGGGAAAGTTAAGAGTTTAGTTTGTCCATTCTGGGCTACTGTAGAAACATGGCGGACTCCGTGAAGAGGACCCGCTCCCTATGTAGATATAAACGGCTCCTATTAAGCTAACGAAAACACAACCCTTGTTTTCAGGTGATTATACACTAAAGAAAACAAACTTATTAATATTACATTCCATTTCTGCCAATAGATCCCCCTAATTGTTACACACTGGTCCTTTAACAGAACCACTTCCTGTCTCAGGTTCAGACTTCTCTTTAGTGATGTTGCCATGTCCTCAGATCTCATTAATTACTTTGATGAGGACAATACTATCATTAATAATGGGGAAAACTACAAAAATAAGACCAAAGTTGTAACAAAGCGGAATTATCCTTCAATATGATGGACGACACAAATTCAAACCGAATCAATACGCTAGGAATAAAGTTTGTTAGCATTTTGATTCGCAGCTGTGTAACAGTCATGAAAAGGCGCAAACTAATGATTATTTTCAGTGAATCTGTCAATTATTTTCTTGATTAATCTGTAAAACACCAGAACGCAGTGAAACATAGCCATCACAATATCCTCAAGCACAAGGTGACGTCATTAAATATCTTGCGAAAATATTCAATTTCTACAATGGAAGTAAGTAATGTGCAATTTCCCACATCAAATTTAGTCTATAAAATGTAAAAAAAACAACTAAAATACGTTGTCTCTAGAAGTCAGCACGCAAATTGCAAAATCTGATCTGAGATCTGCAAAAACTCTTGCGAGACTCGCTGCACGACGACCTATCGTGACCTTAACTATTCAAGGTCAATGCCTAACCTTAACCATCTCGTTTCCCCAGTTTGCTGGCTCCCTTCTGGCCACTACCAAAAACGCTCTTTCTTGTGACGTCACTACCGCTGTCATCTTTTAACTCTTAATCTGGGATTCGACGCCTTGTGACCACAGAACCAACCGACCAATCACATCCACTCCTCGCGCACTTTCCGACAAAGCACCACATCACTCAAGCCTGGATTAGAAAGCAGGACAGTACCTCACAACCAGTAACACTCCTCACCGAAGCACCATAGCAAACGCGTTCAGCCTCCTTCAGAAGCTTCACATTCTCGACAAACAGCCTTTTAAGCAGCAGCGCAGCGTGACGCCGCGGCAGCTGCAACCTTTGTGTCTTTATACGAGTTGTGACCTGCTGAGCGCGATGGAAAAAACCTTTGTGCTGTTCGAGCACACTGAAACCAGCCAGAGAGAAATCTAGCAACGTGTAGACGTGGACGGGCCTTGCTGACGCCATTGTTGTCGCCTGCGGGGCTCGATGTTAAATGTACCGAGGGGAACATTGTTTGTGTAGCTGACCCAACGCCCCCCCCCCCCCTTTAGCCCTCATCCTGTTCATTATCCTCATGTGATTGTTTCCAGTTGAGCTTTGTCTTCTCCTCAACTGCTCCTGGATGTTTCAGATGCATCTTGACTTTTAATTGACTTCTTCTCCTCCATGTGATCGGCGGCCATCTTTAAATCCTCTTCAGGCTCCACTCAAGTTCAGGTTTCTTTGGCGTCTTTCTGAATTCTTCTTTACCTTTCACACTTTCGTCTTCTTTTGTTTTATTTCCTTTTGTTCTGTATTTCCTTGTTATTGTTGTCTTGGCCCTCACTTCCCTCTGTTGTTTCCCTTTAAGAAATCTTCCCTTTCTCCGCAGATCCGTCTAATAAAAGCATTTTCAGTACCTTACCTACTTATTATAAATCACTCCATTCTGTTTTCACAGCTGTTTTTTCCTCCATATTGTTTGTCTTTTTAGGTTCTAAATATCATCCAAGTTGTTTTTCCCTACCCAAGCCTACCGCCACCACCACCTCCTCCTCCTCCTCCCTCTCCTCCACAGCAGACATCTTTGTTGTTTTCTCTTACTGACCGGTTGCCGGCATCCTTAGCGTCAGAGGAACCAGGTAACTTTGACATTGTCCTCGTCAGTCCGGCCTGTAGCAGCTAGCGAGAGGAGCTCACTCTTAATGTCTGAGTCACCTAACAAACAAGCTGGCAGATCATCATCAGCAACGTCACAAACGCTCCCTTCTGCCTGCTTCAGCATGAAAAGAACCATTCATTCCAAAATTTAGTAATCCAAGTGACAAGTTTATTTTCACAAACACACATCAGAGAATAGAGGTACTACTAAGTTGTTTTTCAGAGCAGCAGAGCAAACTTTTAACTACAACTTTACAGCACTGACAAACCAAAACACTTGCCTTAAATTCATCAAGAGTCCAAGTTCTCACTGTGAGGCTCTGAAATATATGGAGTGAACACTTTTAAAAGTGGAGTCCCGGTCGATGTTATCCAAATCCATCACCTCAGCACACAACTTAGCAGTCCTCTACCTCCACTCCCTACCTCTGCACAAGGAACACAACAGAAAGCAGTCCTTACCAATTGACCCCACACATTTGTTAGGTTATGCCCCCGGCGTCCCTGCAGAAGCACATATATGATCCCCGCTGCAGTTTTTTCCTCTCACACTAGAAGCTTCAGCCAGGACGCAAAAACAAATCTGCTAAATAATAGGAGGCCATGAAGCGGCCGGGTGGGGCCTTTAAAAAGGAGGGTCCACTCAGCACTTCTGACTGCAAACGGCAACGGGTGATCCCAGGACACACAGCCAATCAGGGAGCAGACTGCACCTGTTGCCATGACGCCCGGCACTGTCCGGTATAAAAAGGTGGTGGGGGGAGGGGGGGGGGGGGGGGATTTGGAGAGTGAGGGAAGAGGTTAGTTTAAGTGTCGCTGAGGCTGCAGGACTGTCAGCTGCTGCACGTTTAACACACCAACATCCTGTGTGACACTAAATATATACAATTTATTTATATATGAAGTTCTGCATCCATTGAAAACCTCTAAGAAAGTTTCTTTTAACGTCTAGTCTTCTATTAGTTTCCATTCAGTTCCAGTGGTGGAATGTAACTAAGTACATTTACTCAAGTACTGTAAGTACTGTACCTAAGTACAATTTTGAGCTGCTTGTACTTTACTTAAGTGTTTCAATTTCATGCTACTTTATAATTCCACTACATCTCAGAGAGAAATAATGTACTTTTTACTGCACTACATTTATTTGATAACTTAAGCTACTTGTTAATTTACAGATTCAGATTACTGATACAAAATATAATCAACAATAAATTATGATGTAGTGTTATAGATTAAGATAAAACTTTACTGATCCACGGAAGAAAGTCACAAACCCAGCAGTATATAAACTAGGGCTGTCAATCGATTCAAATACTTAATCACATGATTGTCCATAGTTAATCGTGTTTATCGCAAATTAATCGCTCATTTTTTTATCTGTTCAAAATGTACCTTAAAGGGAGATTTGTCAAGTATTTAACACTCTTATCAACATGGGAGTGGGAAAATATGCTTGCTTTATGCAAATGTATGTGTATATACAGTATTTATTATTGGAAATCAATTAACAACACGAAACAATGACAAATATTGTCCAGAAAACCTCACATGTACATATACTCATACGTATGCATATATACAAATATGCTCAAATCATAACATGGCAAACTGAAGCCCAACAGGCAACAACAGCTGTCAGTGTGTCAGTGTGCTGACTTGACTATGACTTGCCCCAAACTGCATGTGATTATCATAAAGTGGGCATGTCTGTAAAGGGGAGACTCGTCGGTACCCATAGAACCCATTTTCATTCACATATCTTGAGGTCAGAGGTCAAGGGACCCCTTTGAAAATGGCCATGCCAGTTTTTCCTCGCCAAAATCAAGTTTGGAGCGTTATTTGGCCTCCTTCACGACAAGCTAGTATGACATGGTTGGTGCCAATGGATTCCTTAGGTTTAGTTTCATATGATGCCACTATCTTCACTCTCGCTTAAAAACTGAGCCCGCTACAACCTAAAAGTTAATGCGTCAAAGAAATTAGTATCGTTAAAACAAATTTACGTTATCGCGTTATTATTAAACTTAAAATTAGCTCCACCTTTACAAGCTGCAATATTTAAGTGATGATCACATTAATGAATCAATAATTATAATCCAATAATATATTATTCTGAAATGGGCCATTCTGCATGATGAGTACTTTCACTTTTGGTACTTTAAGTATATATTGATGCCAATACTTTTATCATTTTCCTCTTTAATTCTGAATGCAGGTTTTTTACTTGTAACTTGACTATTTCTACACTGTGGTAGTACTACTTTTACTGAAGTACAAGATCAGAGTACTTCTTTTACCTGAAAAATAACTTAAGATGTAAATCCTGCTGATTTATTATTATTATTTTATTCCATTTTTTGCCATTTATAGTTTTTAGTATTTTCTACTCAAATATAAATCCAGTATTTCACCAATACAACAAATCTCTCAGTCAGGAGTGCAGTAACACATCCATAATAATGATATTCAAAATATGTTGATCCTCATCATATTTATTTAAATAGAAGGTTTGAATCATTATGTATATGGTCCATGTAATAGTCCATCATTAGCTCAGCATTTCCAACAAGTAGTGTATCTCTTAATTTGGCTTGATAAAGTTTTGCAGTTGTTCCCCATACTGACCGCAGAGTAGTAAACTCTTAAATGAATGGTTCTACAATGAAGAATAATATTGTGATGCGTCATTACCAAATACACCCTGTACTTGTTTAAAGGACCAGTGTGTAACATCTAGGGGGAACTATTGGCAGAAATCAACTTTTTTTTAATGATTTTCGACATGATTTTTTTTTTTTATGATTTTCGCATTACTTTTTTTTTCGTGATGTTCGACAGGCATTAAAAGTATCTTTTTATTTTAATCATTAAAAGTATGACTTTTACTGATTTGACATTACTTTTTTTTCGTGATTTTCGACATTAATTTTTTTTCATGATTTTCGACATGAATTTTTTTTCGTGATATTCAACAGGCAGCGGTATGAGTTTTTTTTTATGATTTTCAACACGCGATATGACTTTTTTTTTATGATTTTCGACATTACTTTTTTTCCGTGATTTTCGACAGGCTTTTTTATGGCTTTTTTTTTACTGATTTTTGACATGGCTTTTTTTTCATGATTTTCGACAGGCCGCGGTATTACTTCTAATGATTTTTGACGTTACTTTTTTTCATGATTTTCGACAGGGCTTTTTGTTTTTCTGATTTTCGACATTACTTTTTTTTTATTTTCAACAGGCAGCGGTATGACTTTATTTTTTAATGATTTTCGACCAGCCTCAGTATGACTTTTAATTATTTTTGACATTACTTTTTTTTCGTGATTTTTGACAGGCGCGGTATGGCTTTTTTTTTAATGATTTTCGACATAACTTTTTATTTTTATTTTCAACAGCCAGCGGTATGACTATTTTTAATGATTTTCAACATAACTTTTTTTTCATGATTTTCGACATGAATTTTTTTTCGTGATATTCAACAGGCAGCGGTATGAGTTTTTTTTATGATTTTCAACACGCGATATGACTTTTTTTTAATGATTTTCGACATAACTTTTTTTCCGTGATTTTCGACAGGCGCGGTATGGCTTTTTTTTTACTGATTTTTGACATGGCTTTTTTTTCATGATTTTCGACAGGCGCGATATGGCTTTTTTTTTATGATTTTCGACAGGCCGTTTTTTATTTTTAACAGGCAGCGGTATGACTTTATTTTTAATGATTTTCGACAGGCCGCGGTATTACTTCTAATGATTTTTGACGTTACTTTTTTTCGTGATTTTCGACAGGGCTTTTTGTTTTTCTGATTTTCGACATGACTTTTTTTTTTATTTTCAACAGGCAGCGGTATGACTTTTTTTTAAAATTATTTTCGACATTACTTTTTTTTTTTCAACAGGCAGCGGTATGACTTAATTTTTAATGTTTTTCGACAGTCTTTTTTTTATGACTTTTGGTGATTTTTGACATGACTTTTTCTTCGTGATTTTCGACAGGCGCGGTAAGGCTTTTTTTTAAATGATTTTCGACATGACTTTTTTTTTATTTTCAACAGACAGCAGTATGGCTTCATTTTTCCTGATTTTTGACATGACTTTTTTTTCGTGATTTCCACAGGCGCGGTATGGCTTTTTTTATTTTCAACAGGCATCGGTATGACTATTTTTAATGATTTTCGACAGGCCGCGGTATGACTTTTAATGATTTTCGACATGAATTTCTTTTCGTGATATTCAACAGGCAGCGGTATGATTTTTTTTTTTTTATGATTTTCAACACGCGTTATGACTTTTTTTTCGTGATTTTCGACAGGGCTTTTTTTTTACGATTTTCGACATTCCTTTTTTTTTTTTTTGAACAGGCAGCGGTATGACTTTATTTTTAATGATTTTCGCCAGGCCGCGGTATGACTTCTAATGATTTTTTACATTCCTTTTTTTTAATGATTTTCGACAGGCTTTTTTTTTTTTTTCAACAGGCAGCGGTATGACCTTATTTTTTATAATTTTCGACAGGCTTTTTTTGTGACTTTTAATGATTTTTGACATGACTTTTTCTTCGTGATTTTCGACAGGCGCGGTAAGGCTTTTTTTAAAATGATTTTCGACATGACTTTTTTTTATTTTCAACAGGCAGCGGTATGAGCTTATTTTTAATAATTTTCGACAGGCTTTTTTTGTGACTTTTAATGATTTTTGACATGACTTTTTTTTCGTGATTTTCGACAGGCGCGGTAAGGCTTTTTTTTGTAATGATTTTCGACATGACTTTTTTTTTATTTTCAACAGGCAGCGTTATGACTTCATTTTTAATGATTTTCGACATATGACTTCTAATGTCGACATTTAAAGGCCGTGATATAACTTTTAATGATTTTTATCATTACTTTTTTTTCGTGATTTTCTAGAAAAAAAAAGGTTTTTTTTTGAAGGATGTTTGACGTTCAATACTATGACTTTTTTTTTCATGTAATTTCCGACATGCTATAGCATGACTTTTTTCATGAAAATTTTCGACATACTATACTATGAGTTTTTTCCCCACAAAATTAATCGACATTGTATACTATGACATTTTTCATGAAAATTTTCGACATACTATACTATTACATTTTTTCATGAAAATTTTCGACATACTATACAATGATTTTTTTTTCATGAAAATTTTCGACATTCTATACTATGACTTTTTTTTCCACAAAATTAAATCGACATACTATACTATGACTTTTTTCATGAAGCTTTTCGACATAGTATACTATGACTTTTTTTTCCATCAAAAATTTCGACATTCTATACTATTATTTTTTTTTCTACAAAATTAATCGACGTACTATACTATGAAATTTTTTCATAAAAATTTTCGACATGCTATAAAATGACTTTTTTCATGAAAATTTTCGACATACTATAGTGTGACTTTTTTCATGAAAATTTTCGACATACTATACTATGACTTTTTTTTCACGAAATGTTTAGACATACTATACTAATATTTTTTCATGAAAATTTTCGACATACTATACTATGACTTTTTTCATGAAAATTTGACATACTATACTATGACGTTTTTTTCATGAAATTTTTCAACTTACTATACAATGACTTTTATTCATGAAAATTTTCGACTTACTATACTATGACTTTTTTCATGAAACTTTCGACATAGTATACTATGAATTTTTTTTCCATCAAAATTTTAGACATTCTATACTATTACTTTTTTTTCCACAAAATTAATCGACGTACTATACTATGACTTTTTTCATGAACATTTTTGACATACGATACTATGACTTTTTTTTCATGAATATTTTTCGACATACTATTCTATGACTTTTTTCATGAAAATGTTCGACATAGTATACTATGACATTATTTCATAAAAATTTTCGACATACTATAGAATGACTTTTTTTCATGAACATTTTTGACATACTGTACTACGACATTTTTTCCACAAAATTAATAGACATACTATACTATGACTTTTTTCATGAATATTTTCGACATACTAGTGTGACTTTTTTCATGAAAATTTACGACATACTATAGAATGATTTTTTTTCATGAAAATTTTCAACATGCTATACTATGACTTTTTTTTCACGAAATGTTTCGACATACTATACTAACACTTTTTTCATGAAAATTTCCGACATACTATACGATGACTTTTTTCATGAAAATTTGACATACTATACTTTGACTTTTTTTCATGAAAATTTTCGAAATACTATATTATGATTTTTTTTTCATGAAAATTTTCGACATGCTAAACTATGACTTTTTTAACGAAATGTTTCGACATACTAAACTAACACTTTTTTCATGAAAATTTTCGACATGCTATATTATGACTTATTTCGCGAAATTTTGCGACATACTAAACTAACACTTTTTTCAAGAAAATTTTCGACGTACTATACTTTGACTTTTTCATGAACATTTTCGACATACTATAGTATGACTTTTTTTTGCCAAATTTCGACATACACATTTTTGCAACTTTTTTTCGCCAAAATTTTGACATACTATACAATGACGTTATTTTGCAAAAAAAAGGTCATACTATAGTATGTCGAAATTTTTTGCAAAAAAGTCATACTATAGTATATCGAAATATTTGCGAAAAAAACGTCATAGTATAGTATGTCGAAAAGTTTCATGAAAAAAACGTCATAGTATAGTGTGTCGTAAAATTTCATGAAAAAAACGTCATAGTATAGTATGTCAAAAATTTTCATGAAAAAAGTCATAGTATAGTATGTCGAAAATTTTCATGAAAAAATATTAGTATAGTATGTCTAAACATTTCGTGAAAAAAAAGTCATAGTATAGTATGTCGAAAATTTTCATGAAAAAAGTCACACTACAGTATGTCGAAAATTTTCATGAAAAAAGTCATTTTATAGCATGTCGAAAATTTTTATGAAAAAATTTCATAGTATAGTACGTCGATTAATTTTGTAGAAAAAAAAATAATAGTATAGAATGTCGAAATTTTTGATGGAAAAAAAAGTCATAGTATACTATGTCGAAAAGCTTCATGAAAAAAGTCATAGTATAGTATGTCGATTTAATTTTGTGGAAAAAAAAGTCATAGTATAGAATGTCGAAAATGTTCATGAAAAAAAAGTCAGTATATAGTATGTCGAAAATTTTCATGAAAAAATGTAATAGTATAGTATGTCGAAAATGTTCATGAAAAATGTCACAGTATACAACGACGATTAATTTTGTGGGAAAAAACTCATAGTATAGAATGTCAAAAATGTTCATGAAAATAGTCATAGTATAGTATGTCGATTCATTTTGTGGGAAAAAAACTCATAATATAGTATGTCGAAAATTTTCATGAAAAAAAGTCAAAGTATAGTATGTCAAATTTTCATGAAAAAAGTCATAGTATAGTATGTCGAAAATTTTCATGAAAAAAGTGTTAGTATAGTATGTCGAAACATTTCGTGAAAAAAAGTCAGAGTATAGCATGTTGAAAAGTTTCATGAAAAAAACGTCATAGTATAGTGTGTCATAAAATTTCATGAAAAAAACGTCATAGTATAGTATGTCGAAAAATTTCATTAAAAAAAAGTCATACTATAGTATGTCGAAATTTTTTGCAAAAAAAGTCATACTATAGTATGTCTATTTTTTGCAAAAAAACGTCACAATATACTCGGACATTTTTCAGACTTCTTTTTTTTTTACTCTTTTACTCGGACATTTTTCCAGACTTTTTCACTCAGACATTTTTCAGACTTTTTTTACTCTGACTTATTTTTGACTTTTTTACTCTGACTTTTTTTTTTTTACTTTTTTACTCTGACATTTTTCAGACTTTTTTTACTCGAACATTTTTCCAGACATTTTTACTCGGACATTTTTCTGACTTCTTTTTTTATACTTTTTTACTCAGACATTTTTCAGACTTTTTTTACTGTGACTTTTTTTTTTAACTTTTTTACTCGGACATTTTTCAGATTTTTTTTACTCGGAGATTTTTCCAGACATTTTTAGTTAGACATTTTTCAGACTTCTTTTTTTTTTAGACTTTTTTACTCGGACATTTTTCAGACTTTTTTTACTCTGACTTTTTTTTTACTTTTTTACTTTTTTACTCGGACATTTTTCCAGACATTTTTACTCAGACATTTTTCAGACTTCTTTTACTCTGACTTTTTTCACAGTTTTTTACTCGGACATTTTTACTCAGACATTTTTCAGACTTTTTTTTTTTATACTGTTTTACTCGGTGTTAGAATGCCCGAGCGGTCAATGAGGCAATGATGAGAAGTCCAAAATCAGATGGCGTTTCAGCATGCAAACATTTATTTTTCTTACACCGCACCTCACACACATGTTGGCCTCCACCATAGCAATCCCCAACTCCACTGAATTTCCTCCGCAGTATATATCCGGTTAATTGGTCCATACCATTACTAATATTACATTTAACCCACAAATATACAAAAATATACACATCTATTTACATACAACCTTTACCCAACATATAAATACTATAAATAAATATATATATACCTAAATATGCTACTAATATACCAATAAACATTTAAACAGAATAAATACATTTAAAACAGTCCCGTCGAACTCCCCTCCACCCACTTCCCCTTGGTTTCACCCTCCCGGACATATTTAGGGGTGCGCCAGCCCCCGGGGATCACTTTCGCCCGAACACCCTGGGAGACGGAAACAGGCAGAGGTAAGTCCGTGTTCCAATCCACGTACTTCTGGAAGTACACTTCAATGTAGTGCACTGTGTGAACTCTGTACTTACTTGAGTAGTGCGTAAATTTCAACGGGGTAGTGTCGTCTCAAATCGAATACTCTGCGGCGCCCTTACCGGAAATGACGATCGCAACATTTCACCGCGGCTCGCTATCGTTCTGTTAATACATCCATGCTCGCTATCCGCCAAAATATCTTCTTCTTCTTCGGGGTTTTAGGGCAGCTGGCACATGAGCTGGCATCTATAAGGTACGTTGTTCAGCTCATGGATGTATTAAAAGAACGGTTCAGCTCCGCAAAAGCTCTTGCATCATTTGCCGCCATTTTCAAATGTTTGAATGGTGTTCGTGGCCCCGCCCCTTCCGCTACGTAGACAAGATGACGACAGTTGAGGGTGAGAAGTGTCCAGCGTTCTACACTCAACGATTTGACCGTTTTGAGTACAACATCCGGGTACTTACAGTGCACTGCATTTTGCTGTACTTCACAGTGTGAACGCACTTATACACTCAAAATAGTAAGTGTAAGTACAGAAGTACGCGGATTGGAACACACTGCATGCATTATATTCATGACTGTTTAAATGTTAATACTTCCCAATCAACCTTCTTCCATCTACGTTATTATCACCCATTACCTTCTCTTACTAGTGAGGTGTAAGTCGATGTACATTTGAATAAAGTATTGTCGTATTTTGTAGGAGAATGACGAGGAAGAGTATGCTGCTCGTCGGCATCACCCCACTGAAAAACCTCCAACAATAAATTACTTTAAGCAATAAATCCTGTGTGTTTATATATGCTGTTATTAACGTGTGACATGAAGTGTGTTCAGTAACAATTACGTACTGTAATTAACATTATCCAGCGCCAGTAACGGCGAGCCGTCGTTACACTCGGACATTTTTCAGACTTCTTTTTTTTTTTTTTACTTTTTTACTTCTTTTTTTTTTTTTTTACTTTTTTACTCAGACATTTTTCAGACTTTTTCACTCAGACATTTTTCAGACTTTTGTTACTCTGACTTTTTTTTTACTTTATTACTCAGACATTTTTCAGGCATTTTTCAGACTTTTATTACTCGGACATTTTTCAGACTTTTTTTTTTCTACTTTTTTACTCAGACATTTTTCAGGCTTTTTTTACTCTGACTTTTTTCAGACTTCTTTTTTTTTTACTTTTTTACTCGGACATTTTTCCAGACTTTTTTTCTGACATTTTTCAGACTTTATTACTCAGACATTTTTCAGACTTTTTTTACTCTGACATTTTTACTCAGACATTTTTCAGACTTCTTTTTTTTTTACTTTTTTACTCAGACATTTTTCAGACTTTTTCACTCACACATTTTTCAGACTTTTTTTACTCTGACTTTTTTCACACTTTTTTACTCTGACTTCTTTTTTTTGACTTTTTTACTCGGACATTTTTCAGACTTTTTTTACTCTGACTTTTTTCACACTTTTTTACCCGGACATTTTTCAGTCTTCTTTTTTTTTTTACTTTTTTACTCAGACATTTTTCAGACTTTTTCACTCACACATTTTTCAGACTTTTTTTACTCTGACTTTTTTCACACTTTTTTACTCTGACTTCTTTTTTTTTACTTTTTTACCCGGACATTTTTCAGACTGTTTTTACTCAGACATTTTTACTCAGACATTTTTCAGACTTCTTTTTTTTTATACTTTTTTACTCAGACATTTTTCAGACTTTTTCACTCTGACATTTTTCAGACTTTTTTTACTCTGACTTTTTTTTTACTTTTTTATTACGTCTTCTTTTTTTTAACTTTTTTACTCGGACATTTTTCAGGCATTTTTTACTCTGACTTTTTTTTACTTTTTTACTCGGACATTTTTCCGACTTTTATTACTCGGCCATTTTTCAGACTCCTTTTTTTTTTACTTTTTTACTCGGACATTTTTCAGGCTTTTATTACTGGGACTTTTTTTTGACTTTTTTACTCAGACTTCTTTTTTTTTTACTTTTGGACTTTTTTACTCGGACATTTTCAGACTTCTTTTTTTTATACTTTTTTACTCAGACATTTTTCAGACTTCTTTTTTTTAAAACTTTTTTACTCTGACATTTTCACAGTTTTTTACTCGGACATTTTTTCAGACTTTTATTACTCGGATATTTTTCAGACTTTTTTTCTGATATTTTTCAGAGTTCTATTTTTTGGACTTTTTTACTCAGAGATTTTTCCAGATTTTTTTTTTTACATTTTTCATACTTTTTTACTCGGACATTTTTCAGGCATTTTTCAGACTCCTTTTTTTTTTACTTTTATTACTCGGACATTTTTCAGGCTTTTATTACTGGGACTTTTTTTTGACTTTTTTACTCAGACTTCTTTTTTTTTTACTTTTGGACTTTTTTACTCGGACATTTTCAGACTTCTTTTTTTTATACTTTTTTACTCAGACATTTTTCAGACTTCTTTTTTTTAAAACTTTTTTACTCTGACATTTTCACAGTTTTTTACTCGGACATTTTTTCAGACTTTTATTACTCGGATATTTTTCAGACTTTTTTTCTGATATTTTTCAGAGTTCTATTTTTTGGACTTTTTTACTCAGAGATTTTTCCAGATTTTTTTTTTTACATTTTTCATACTTTTTTACTCGGACATTTTTCAGGCATTTTTCAGACTTTTATTACTCGGACATTTTTCAGACTTTTTTTACTCTGACATTTTTACTCAGACATTTTTCAGACTTCTTTTTTTTGACTTTTTTACTCGGACATTTTTCAGACTTTTTTTACACTTTTTTACCCGGACATTTTTCAGTCTTCTTTTTTTTTTTTACTTTTTTACTCAGACATTTTTCAGGCATTTTTCAGACTTTTATTACTCGGACATTTTTCAGACTTCTTTTTTTTTTACTTTTTTACTCAGACATTTTTCTGACTTTTTCACTCAGACATTTTTCAGACTTTTTTTACTCTTACTTTTTTTTAACTTTTTTACTCGGACTTCTTTTTTTTTTACTTTTTTACTCTGACATTTTTCAGACTTTTATTACTCGGACATTTTTCAGACTTCTTTTTTTTTTACTTGTTCACTCAGACATTTTTCAGACTTTTTTTACTCTGACTTTTTTGACTTTTTTTCTCGGACTTCTTTTTTTTTTACTTTTTTTCTCGGACATTTTTCAGACTATTTTACTCAGAGATCTTTCCAGACATTTTTACTCGGACATTTTTTAGACTTCTTTTTTTTTTACTTTTTTACCCAGACATTTTTCAGACTTTTTCACTCACACATTTTTCAGACTTTTTTTACTCTGACTTTTTTCACACTTTTTTACTCTGACTTCTTTTTTTTTACTTTTTTACTCGGACATTTTTCAGACTGTTTTTACTCAGACATTTTTACTCAGACATTTTTCAGACTTTTTCACTCTGACATTTTTCAGACTTTTTTTACTCTGACTTTTTTTTTACTTTTTTATTACGTCTTCTTTTTTTTTAACTTTTTTACTCGGACATTTTTCAGGCATTTTTTACTCTGACTTTTTTTTACTTTTTTACTCGGACATTTTTCCGACTTTTATTACTCGGCCATTTTTCAGACTCCTTTTTTTTTACTTTTTTACTCGGACATTTTTCAGGCTTTTATTACTGGGACTTTTTTTTGACTTTTTTACTCAGACTTCTTTTTTTTTTACTTTTGGACTTTTTTACTCGGACATTTTCAGACTTCTTTTTTTTATACTTTTTTACTCAGACATTTTTCAGACTTCTTTTTTTTAAAACTTTTTTACTCTGACATTTTCACAGTTTTTTACTCGGACATTTTTTCAGACTTTTATTACTCGGATATTTTTCAGACTTTTTTTCTGATATTTTTCAGAGTTCTATTTTTTGGACTTTTCTACTCTGAGATTTTTCCAGATTGTTTTTTTTTACATTTTTCAGACTTTTTCACTCAGACATTTTTCACACTTTTATTACTCGGGCATTTTTCCGACTTTTTTTCTGATATTTTTCAGAGTTCTATTTTTTGGACTTTTTTACTCGGACATTTTTCAGGCATTTTTCAGACTTTTATTACTCGGACATTTTTCAGACTTCTTTTTTTTTTACTTTTTTACTCGGACATTTTTCGGACTTTTTTTCTGATATTTTTCAGAGTTCTATTTTTTGGACTTTTTTACTCGGACATTTTTCAGACTTCTTTTTTTTTTACTTGTTCACTCAGACATTTTTCAGACTTTTTTTACTCTGACTTTTTTGACTTTTTTTCTCGGACATTTTTCAGACTATTTTTACTCAGAGATCTTTCCAGACATTTTTACTCGGACATTTTTTAGACTTCTTTTTTTTTTTACTTTTTTACCCAGACATTTTTCAGACTTTTTCACTCACACATTTTTCAGACTTTTTTTACTCTGACTTTTTTCACACTTTTTTACTCTGACTTCTTTTTTTTTACTTTTTTACCCGGACATTTTTCAGACTGTTTTTACTCAGACATTTTTACTCAGACATTTTTCAGACTTCTTTTTTTTTATACTTTTTTACTCAGACATTTTTCAGACTTTTTCACTCTGACATTTTTCAGACTTTTTTTACTCTGACTTTTTTTTTACTTTTTTATTACGTCTTCTTTTTTTTCATTTTTTCACTCGGACATTTTTCAGGCATTTTTCACTCTGACTTTTTTTTACTTTTTTACTCGGACATTTTTCCGACTTTTATTACTCGGCCATTTTTCAGACTCCTTTTTTTTTACTTTTTTACTCGGACATTTTTCAGGCTTTTATTACTGGGACTTTTTCTTTTTTTTTACTGATTTTTTTTTTTTTTTTGACTTTTTTACTCGGAATTTTTCTTTTTTTTTACTTTTTTATACATTTTTTTTTTTCTAATTTTTCATAGTTTTTTTTTGGACTTTTTTACTTTTTTTTTTTTTTTTACATTTTTCAGACTTTTTTACTCGACATTTTTCAGATTTTTTAGACTTTTACTCTGACTTTTTCAGACTTTTTTTTTTTGACATTTTTTACTACACTTTTTACTTTTTACTCGACATTTTTTCTTTTTTACTCTCTTTTTTCGACTTTTTTACTCGGAATTTTTCTTTTTTTTTCTTTTTTTTACTTTTTTACTCGGACATTTTTCAGCTTTTTTTTGACTTTTTTTTGACATTTTTTGAATTTTACTTCTTTTTTTATACTTTTTTACTCACATTTTTCAGACTTCTTTTTTTTAAAATTTTTTACTCTAATTTTCATTTTTTGGACATTTTTTGATTTTATTTCGGATTTTTACTGATTTTAATTTTTGTTTACTTTTTTCGACTTTTCATTTTTATTTTTTTTTTGATTTTGACTTTTTTACTCGACATTTTTCACACTTTTTTTGATTTTTCTTTTTTCTTTTTTTTTCTTTTTTTGTTTTTTCTCGGACATTTTTCGGCATTTTTTCAGACTTTTTTACTTTTTTACTCTTTTTTTTTTTTTTTGATTTTTCGACTTTTTTTCTGATTTTTCTTTTTTTTTTTTACTGATTTTTCCAGACTTTTTCTTTTTTACTTCTCTAATTTTTCACATTTTTTTCAATTTTTGACTTTTTTTTGAATTTTTCAGACATTTTTTCAGACTTTTTTCAACATTTTTTCACTTTTTTTGACTTTTTTTTTTTACTTTTTTACCGACTTTTTTTTTTTACTTCTTTTTTTTTTTACTTTTTCACTTTTTTACTCTGACTTTTTTTTTTTACTTTTTTACTCGACATTTTTTTTTTTACTCATTTTTTCAGACTTTTTTCACTCTTTTTTTTACTTTTTTTACTCAGACTTTTTTTAACTTTTTACTCTGACTTTTTACTTTTTTTTCTCTTTTTTTTTACTTTTTTTCATTTTTTTTACTTTTTTACTCGGACATTTTTCAGACTTTTTCTTCTTTTTTTTTTTTTTACTTTTTTCCGACTTTTTTTCTTTTTTCTTTTTTTTACTTTTTTACTCGGACATTTTTTTACTTTTTTACTGGACTTTTTTTTTTTCTTTTGATTTTTTTTTTTGACTTTTGCTTTTTACTCGACATTTTTCTTTTTTTTTTTTTTTTATATTTTTTTCTTTTTTTTTTTTTCAGATTTATTTTTGGACTTTTTTTCAATTTTTATTTTTTTTCTGACATTTTTCAGTTTTTGACATTTTTACTGCATTTTTAACTTTTTTACTACATTTTTCTGACTTTTTTTCGACATTTTTCAACTTTTTTACTTTTTTTTACTTTTTTAGACTTTTTTTTTACTTTTTTTTTTTATCTGACTTTTTTTACTTTTTTTTTTTTTTTTTACTTTTTTGGACTTTTTTCTTTTTTTGACATTTCTCAGACTTTTTTTTTTTTACTATTTTACTTTTTTTTGCTTTCTTATTTTTTAACTTTTTTTTGACATTTTTCAACTTTTTTACTCGACATTTTTCAAATTTTTTACTTATTTTTCACTTTTTCGATTTTTTTTTATTTTTTGACTTTTTTCTGAGATTTTTCATTTTTTTTTATTTTTTTTTTTCTGACATTTTTCACACTTTTTTACTATTTTTCGACTTTTTTTTTGATTTTTTCGATTTTTTTTTGACTTTTTTACTCAGACATTTTTGTTATTTTTTTTTCGGAATTTTTGATTTTTTTGACTTTTTTACTTTTTTACTTTTTTTCGGCATTTTTCAGATTTTTTACTGTTTTTTTTCTTTTTATTCTTTTTAATTTTTACTTTTTTCAACTTTTTTACTTTTTTTTTTTTTTTACTTTTTTTGACTTTTATTTTTTACTTTTTTTAATTTTTGGACTTTTTTCTTTTTTTATTTTTTTTGTTTACATTTTTCAGACTTTTTTTTTTTTACTTTTTTACTTACTTTTACTTTTTTAACTTTTTTCTGACTTCTTTTTATTTTTTACTTTTTTTTTCGACTTTTTTTATTTTTCGACTTTTTCATTTTTACTCAGACATTTTTCAGACTTTTTTTACTCTTTTTTTTCAACTTTTTTTCGACTTTTTTTTTTTTTTTTCTGACATTTTTTTACTTTTTCAATTTTTTACTCAGACATTTTTCAGACTTCTTTTTTTTTAACTTTTTTACTCAACATTTTTACTTTTTCTCTGACATTTTTCAGACTTTTTTATCTGACTTTTTTTTTACTTTTTTATTACTTTTTTTTTTTTTTTTTACTCGGACATTTTTCATTTTTTTACTTTTTTCACTTTTTACTTTTTTTTTTTACTTTTTTACTCGGACATTTTTCGACTTTTTTACTCGCTTTTTCTTTTTTTTTTATTTTTTCTGACTTTTTTTCTTTTTTCTTTTTTTGACTTTTTTACTTTTTTTCTTTTTTTTTTTTTCTTTTTGACTTTTTTACTCGGACATTTTTCAGACTTTTTTTTTTTTACTTTTTTACTCGACATTTTTTTTTTTTTTTTTCTTACTTTTTTCTGATTTTTATTTTTTTTTATTTTTACTTTTGACTTTTTCTTTTTTTACTTTTTTTCGACATTTTTCACTCTTTTTTCGACTTTTTTACTCGGACTTTTTTTTTTTTTTTGATTTTGCTTTTACTGGACTTTTTTTTTTTTTTAAACTTTTTTTTTTTTTGATTTTTTTCGACATTTTCAGTTTTTTATCGATTTTTTACTTTTTTCTGAATTTTTTCTTTTTTTAAATTTTTACTCTGATTTTTCAATTTTTTTTAATTTTTCAGACTTTTTTACTGAATTTTTCAGACTTTTTTTCTAATTTTTTATTTTTTTATCGTTCTTTTTTTTATTTTTTTTTTTTTTTTAGACTTTTTTACTCGACATTTTTCAGACTTTTTTTTTTTTTCTTTTTGACTTTTTGACTTTTTTTTTTTTTACTTTTTTTCGCTTCTTTTTTTTTTACTGGTTTTTTCTGTTTTTTTTTTTTTCTCAACTTTTTCAGATTTTTTTACTGATTTTTTTTTTTTTTTTGACTTTTTTTTTTTACTTTTTTCCACATTTTTCACTTTTTCTCTCTTAACTTTTTTCGACTTTTTTTCTGACTTTTTTTTTTTTCTTTTTTCGAATTTTTTATTTTTCCTGACTTTTTTCAGACTTTTTTTACTCTCTTTTTCTTTTTTTTTTTACTTTTTTTTTTTACTTTTTTACTGGACATTTTTCAGGCTTTTTCACTCTGACTTTTTTTTTTTTTCTGGCATTTTTCGCTTTTTTACTGCCTTTTTTACTTTTTTTTGTATTTTTTACTGGACTTTTTTCTTTTTATACTGGTTTTTTTTACTTTTTTTACTTCTTTTTACTCTTTTTTTTTACTTTTTACTCGGACATTTTATTTTTTTTGTTTTTTGACTTTTTACTTCTTTTTTATTTTTTTTCGATTTTTCAATTTTTTCCGGACATTTTTTACTTTTTTACTCGGACTTTTTTCGATTTTATTTTCGATTTTTCACTTTTTTTTATTTTTTCCAGAATTTTTCGATTTTTTTTTTACATTTTTATTTTTTCGTTTTTTTTTTACTTTTTTCTCGGATTTTTCAGACTTTTTTTATTTTTGACTTTTTTGACATTTTTAGCTTTTTTTACTTTTTTCGATTTTTCAGACTTTTTTTACTTTTTTTCACTTTTTTACTTTTTTTTTTTTACTTTTTTACTCGACATTTTTCGCATTTTTAACTTTTTTTCGACTTTTTACTTCTTTTTTTTTTTTCTTTTTTCCAGACATTTTTCGACTTTTTCTCACATTTTTAACTTTTTTTTTTTCTCATTTTTCCGGATTTTTCTTTTTTTACTACTTTTTCTTTTTTATTTTTCGACTTTTTCACTCACATTTTTGACTTTTTTTTTTTACTTTTTTCGACATTTTTCACTTTTCTCTTTTTTTTACTTTTTTACTCGGACATTTTTCGATTTTTACCTTTTTTACTTTTTTTTTCGACTTTTTTTGGACTTTTTTTCAGCTTTTTCGACTTTTTTTTTTTTTTAACTTTTTTACTCGGAATTTTTCACTTTTATCGGCCATTTTTCGACTTTTTTTTTTTACTTTTTTTGACTTTTTTTCAGGCTTTTTACTGCTTTTTTTTACTTTTTTACTCGACATTTTTTTTTTTTTCTTTGACTTTTTTACTCGGACATTTTCAGACTTTTTTTTTTTACTTTTTTGACTTTTTTTCTTTTTTTTACTTTTTACTCTGAATTTTTTTTTTTTTTTTTTTTTTTTTTTTTTTTTTTTTTTTTTTTTTTTTTTTTTTTTTTTTTTTTTTTTTTTTTTTTTTTTTTTTTTTTTTTTTTTTTTTTTTTTTTTTTTTTTTTTTTTTTTTTTTTTTTTTTTTTTTTTTTTTTTTTTTTTTTTTTTTTTTTTTTTTTTTTTTTTTTTTTTTTTTTTTTTTTTTTTTTTTTTTTTTTTTTTTTTTTTTTTTTTTTTTTTTTTTTTTTTTTTTTTTTTTTTTTTTTTTTTTTTTTTTTTTTTTTTTTTTTTTTTTTTTTTTTTTTTTTTTTTTTTTTTTTTTTTTTTTTTTTTTTTTTTTTTTTTTTTTTTTTTTTTTTTTTTTTTTTTTTTTTTTTTTTTTTTTTTTTTTTTTTTTTTTTTTTTTTTTTTTTTTTTTTTTTTTTTTTTTTTTTTTTTTTTTTTTTTTTTTTTTTTTTTTTTTTTTTTTTTTTTTTTTTTTTTTTTTTTTTTTTTTTTTTTTTTTTTTTTTTTTTTTTTTTTTTTTTTTTTTTTTTTTTTTTTTTTTTTTTTTTTTTTTTTTTTTTTTTTTTTTTTTTTTTTTTTTTTTTTTTTTTTTTTTTTTTTTTTTTTTTTTTTTTTTTTTTTTTTTTTTTTTTTTTTTTTTTTTTTTTTTTTTTTTTTTTTTTTTTTTTTTTTTTTTTTTTTTTTTTTTTTTTTTTTTTTTTTTTTTTTTTTTTTTTTTTTTTTTTTTTTTTTTTTTTTTTTTTTTTTTTTTTTTTTTTTTTTTTTTTTTTTTTTTTTTTTTTTTTTTTTTTTTTTTTTTTTTTTTTTTTTTTTTTTTTTTTTTTTTTTTTTTTTTTTTTTTTTTTTTTTTTTTTTTTTTTTTTTTTTTTTTTTTTTTTTTTTTTTTTTTTTTTTTTTTTTTTTTTTTTTTTTTTTTTTTTTTTTTTTTTTTTTTTTTTTTTTTTTTTTTTTTTTTTTTTTTTTTTTTTTTTTTTTTTTTTTTTTTTTTTTTTTTTTTTTTTTTTTTTTTTTTTTTTTTTTTTTTTTTTTTTTTTTTTTTTTTTTTTTTTTTTTTTTTTTTTTTTTTTTTTTTTTTTTTTTTTTTTTTTTTTTTTTTTTTTTTTTTTTTTTTTTTTTTTTTTTTTTTTTTTTTTTTTTTTTTTTTTTTTTTTTTTTTTTTTTTTTTTTTTTTTTTTTTTTTTTTTTTTTTTTTTTTTTTTTTTTTTTTTTTTTTTTTTTTTTTTTTTTTTTTTTTTTTTTTTTTTTTTTTTTTTTTTTTTTTTTTTTTTTTTTTTTTTTTTTTTTTTTTTTTTTTTTTTTTTTTTTTTTTTTTTTTTTTTTTTTTTTTTTTTTTTTTTTTTTTTTTTTTTTTTTTTTTTTTTTTTTTTTTTTTTTTTTTTTTTTTTTTTTTTTTTTTTTTTTTTTTTTTTTTTTTTTTTTTTTTTTTTTTTTTTTTTTTTTTTTTTTTTTTTTTTTTTTTTTTTTTTTTTTTTTTTTTTTTTTTTTTTTTTTTTTTTTTTTTTTTTTTTTTTTTTTTTTTTTTTTTTTTTTTTTTTTTTTTTTTTTTTTTTTTTTTTTTTTTTTTTTTTTTTTTTTTTTTTTTTTTTTTTTTTTTTTTTTTTTTTTTTTTTTTTTTTTTTTTTTTTTTTTTTTTTTTTTTTTTTTTTTTTTTTTTTTTTTTTTTTTTTTTTTTTTTTTTTTTTTTTTTTTTTTTTTTTTTTTTTTTTTTTTTTTTTTTTTTTTTTTTTTTTTTTTTTTTTTTTTTTTTTTTTTTTTTTTTTTTTCACTCGGACATTTTTAGATTTTTTTTTTACTTTTTTGACTGTTTTTCGACTTTTTTTATTCTTTTTTCAGACATTTTTTGATTTTTTACTGATTTTTCACTTTTTTACCCGAATTTTTTAGACTTTTTTACTCAACTTTTTCCATTTTTTTCTGACTTTTTTCACACTTTTTCAGACTTTTTTTTTTTACTTTTTTACTCGGACATTTTTCAGACTTTTTTTTTTAACTTTTTTACTCGACATTTTTCAGACTTTTTTTTTTTTAACTTTTTTACTCAGACATTTTTCAGACTTTTTACTCTGACATTTTTCAGATTTTTTTTTTTTTACTTTCTTTTTTTTCGTTTTCTTTTTTTTTACTTTTTTACTCGGACTTTTTCACATTTTTACTTTTTTTCACTTTTTTACTCGGACTTTTTCGACTTCTTTTTTTTTTACTTTTTTTTGACATTTCTCTTTTTTTTTTTTTTTTCGGACATTTTTCAGACTTTTTTCTGGACTTTTTTTTGACTTTTTTTACGTCTTTTTTTTTTTTTGGACTTTTTTACTCGATTTTAATTTTTTTTTTTACTTTTTTACTCAGACATTTTTACTTTTTTTAAACTTTTTTACTCTATTTTTTCACTTTTTTACTCAGACATTTTTTCAGACTTTTTTACTCGATTTTTTCAGATTTTTTTCTCGATTTTTTCAGATTTTTTTTTGATTTTTCAGATTTTTCGATTTTTTTCATTTTTATACTTTTTTACTCGGAATTTATTTTTCAGACTTTTTTTACTCGACATTTTTCGACTTTTTACTCTACATTTTTACTTTTTTACTTCTTTTTGACTTTTTACTTTTTTCGACTTTTTTTTTTCTTTTTTTTTTTTACGGACATTTTTCATTATCTTCTTTTTTTTTTTTCGTTTTTCTGACTTTTTCGGCATTTTTCAGACTTTTTTACTTTTTTCAGACTTTTTCTTTTTTACTTTTTTACTACATTTTTCTGTTTTTCACTCAGACATTTTTCTTTTTTTACTGATTTTTCCGACATTTTTCAGACTTTTTACTTCTTTTTTTTTTTACTTTTTTACTTTTTTCAGACTTTTTTACTCTGACACTTTTTCAACTTTTTTACTCGGACTTTTTTCAGACTTTTTTACTCTGACTTTTTTTTTTTTTTTACTCGGACTTTTAGTCATTTTTACTCTGACTTTTTTTTACTTTTTTATCACTTTTTCTTTTATTTTGCGACTTTTTTACTCGCATTTTTTAACTTTTTTCTGAATTTTTTCTCGGACATTTTTAGACTTTTTACTTTTTTTTGACTTTTTTACGACTTTTTCGTTTTTACTGACTTTTTTACTCGGACATTTTTCAGACTTCTTTTTTTACTTTTTGACATTTTTCGATTTTCTTCTTTTATTTTTTACTTTTTTATACATTTTTACTCGATTTTTTCAACTTTTTTTCTGATTTTTCAGATTTTTTCTGCATTTTTCAGACTTTTTTACTCGATTTTTTCAGATTTTTCCAGATTTTTTCGACTTTTTTTAGACTTTTTTAATTTTTCTTCTTTTTTTTACATTTTTTTTTTTACTTTTTTCAGACTTTTTTTACTTTTTTTTTACTTTTTTCTCGACTTCTTTTTTTTTACTTTTTTCTCGACATTTTTAACTTTTTTACTCGACATTTTTCAGACTTTTTTTACTCTGACTTTTTCACTTTTTTCTCGGACTTTTTTTTCTTTTTTTACTTTTTTTCTCGGACTTTTTTTTTTTTCTTTTTTTCCGACTTTTTCAGACTTTTTACTCGACTTTCCAGCTTTTTACTCGGACTTTTTTGACTTTTTTTTTTTTACTTTTTTACCCTTTTGACTTTTTACTCGACATTTTCAGACTTTTTTTTTACTTTTTTCCACTTTTCTGACTTCTTTTTTTTTAATTTTTTACTCGGACATTTTCAACTTTTTTACTCGACATTTTTCAGACTTTTTTTACTCGATTTTTTACTTTTTTTATTTTTTTTTTATTTTTTGGACTTTTTCAGATTTTTCCTGATTTTTTTTTTTTACATTTTTCCGACTTTTTTACTCGCATTTTTCAGACTCCTTTTTTTTTTACTTTTTTACTCGGACTTTTTCGGTTTTTTTGACTTTTTTTTGACTTTTTTTCAGACTTTTTTTGATTTTTGACTTTTTTTGACTTTTCGACTTTTTAGACTTTTTTTACTTTTTTTCTTTTTTTTGACTTTTTTTTTTTTACTTTTTTTCTCGGACATTTTTCAGACTTTTTACTCGAATTTTCGACATTTTTACTGATTTTTTAGACTTCTTTTTTTTTTTTTACCAGACTTTTTCAGACTTTTTTCACATTTTTCATTTTTTTACTTTCGACTTTTTCACTTTTTACTTTTATTCTGAATTTTCAGTTTTTTTTCTGCATTTTTACTTTTTTCAGACTTTTTTTTTTACTTTTTTGCTTTCAGACTTTTTTTTCGACATTTTTCACTTTTTTTTTACTTTTTTTACTTTTTTATTTTTCCTTTTTTTGATTTTTCGACTTTTGTTTTTACTTTACTTTTTTTACTTTTTACTCGACATTTTTCGACTTTTTTATCTTCCATTTTTACTCGCTTTTTTTTTCTTTTTTTTTTGACTTTTTTCGCATTTTGACTTTTTGCTTTTTTTCAGACTTTTTTTTTTACTTTTACTTTTTTACTCGATTTTTTTCTTTTTTATTTTTTTTCAGGCATTTTTCACTTCTTTTTTTTACTTTTTTACTCGACATTTTCGTTTTTACTCGGACATTTTTGATTTTTTATGTTTTTTACTTTGTTTTTATTTTATTCTCTTTTTGACTTTTTTTTAAATTTTTATGTTTTTTTCATTTTTCTACTTTTTTTGACTTTTTACTTTTCTTTTTTTTTTTGCTTTTTTACTCGACATTTTTCAGACTTTTTTTCTTTTTTTGACTTTTTTCTCTTTTTAAACTTTTTTTACATTTATTTTACTCGGACTTTTTCACTTTTTTTTTGATTTTTTTCAGACATTTTTCGATTTTTAGATTTATTTTGGACTTTTTCAGATTTTTCTATTTTTTTTTTTTACATTTTTCAGACTTTTTTACTCACATTTTTCAGACTTTTTTTCTTTTTTTTTTAACTTTTTACTCGGATCTTTTTAGACTTTTTTTTTTTTTTCTTTTTTCGACATTTTTCAGACTTTTTCTTACTTTTTCAGACTTTTTTACTTTTTTTACTTTTTTTGACTTTTTTTTGACTTTTTTTGATTTTTCCGGCATTTTTCGACTTTTTTTTTTCCTTTTTACTCGGACATTTTTTGACTTTTTTTTACTTTACCGACATTTTTCAGACTTTTTTTTTTTAACTTTTTTTCGACATTTTTCACTTTTTTACTCGCTTTTTCTCTTTTTTTGACTTTTTCGACTTTTTCATTTTTACTGTTTTTTGACTTTTTTTACTTTTTTTTTTTTCTTTTACTTTTTTTCGACATTTTTCGTTTTTTTACTTTTTTACTTTTTTACTTCTTTTTTACTTTTTTACTCTGACATTTTCAATTTTTTTTACTTTTTTCGACTTTTTTCGGTTTTTTGACTTTTTTTTGATTTTTCAGATTCTTTTTTTTTACTTTTTTCTGGATTTTCAGATTTTTTTTTTTTTATTTTTCAGACTTTTTTACTCTTTTTTTTAACTTTTTTCTCTACTTTTTTTTATTTTTTTGCTTTTTTCGACTTTTTTACTCGGAATTTTTCAGACTTTTTTTCTGTTTTTTCAGATTTTTTTTTTTTACTGTTTTTCAGACTTTTTCTTTTTTTTCTTTTTTTGATTTTTCACTTTTTTTTTTTCTCGGACATTTTTCAGACTTTTTTACTTAATTTTACTTTTACTCGACTTTTTCTTTTTTTTTTTTACTTTTTTCAGACATTTTTCAGACTTTTTACTCGACATTTTTCAGACTTTTTTACTCTGACTTTTTCAATTTTTACGACTTTTTTTTTTTACTTTTTTCATTTTTCAGACTTTTTACTCACATTTTCAGACTTTTTTTCTGACTTTTTACTTTTCTCTTTTACTTTTTTACTCGATTTTTATTTACTGACTTTTTACTTTTTATCGCTTTTTCACTTTTCGCTTTTACTTTTTTTACTTGTTCACTCAGACATTTTTCAGACTTTTTTTACTCTGACTTTTTTGACTTTTTTTCTCGGACTTCTTTTTTTTTTACTTTTTTTCTCGGACATTTTTCAGACTATTTTACTCAGAGATCTTTCCAGACATTTTTACTCGGACATTTTTTAGACTTCTTTTTTTTTTACTTTTTTACCCAGACATTTTTCAGACTTTTTCACTCACACATTTTTCAGACTTTTTTTACTCTGACTTTTTTCACACTTTTTTACTCTGACTTCTTTTTTTTTACTTTTTTACTCGGACATTTTTCAGACTGTTTTTACTCAGACATTTTTACTCAGACATTTTTCAGACTTTTTTTTTTTTATACTTTTTTACTCAGACATTTTTCAGACTTTTTCACTCTGACATTTTTCAGACTTTTTTTACTCTGACTTTTTTTTTACTTTTTTATTACGTCTTCTTTTTTTTTAACTTTTTTACTCGGACATTTTTCAGGCATTTTTTACTCTGACTTTTTTTTACTTTTTTACTCGGACATTTTTCCGACTTTTATTACTCGGCCATTTTTCAGACTCCTTTTTTTTTTACTTTTTTACTCGGACATTTTTCAGGCTTTTATTACTGGGACTTTTTTTTGACTTTTTTACTCAGACTTCTTTTTTTTTTACTTTTGGACTTTTTTACTCGGACATTTTCAGACTTCTTTTTTTTATACTTTTTTACTCAGACATTTTTCAGACTTCTTTTTTTTAAAACTTTTTTACTCTGACATTTTCACAGTTTTTTACTCGGACATTTTTTCAGACTTTTATTACTCGGATATTTTTCAGACTTTTTTTCTGATATTTTTCAGAGTTCTATTTTTTGGACTTTTTTACTCAGAGATTTTTCCAGATTTTTTTTTTTACATTTTTCATACTTTTTTACTCGGACATTTTTCAGGCATTTTTCAGACTTTTATTACTCGGACATTTTTCAGACTTTTTTTACTCTGACATTTTTACTCAGACATTTTTCAGACTTCTTTTTTTTGACTTTTTTACTCGGACATTTTTCAGACTTTTTTTACACTTTTTTACCCGGACATTTTTCAGTCTTCTTTTTTTTTTTTACTTTTTTACTCAGACATTTTTCAGGCATTTTTCAGACTTTTATTACTCGGACATTTTTCAGACTTCTTTTTTTTTTACTTTTTTACTCAGACATTTTTCTGACTTTTTCACTCAGACATTTTTCAGACTTTTTTTACTCAGAGATCTTTCCAGACATTTTTACTCGGACATTTTTTAGACTTCTTTTTTTTTTTACTTTTTTACCCAGACATTTTTCAGACTTTTTCACTCACACATTTTTCAGACTTTTTTTACTCTGACTTTTTTCACACTTTTTTACTCTGACTTCTTTTTTTTAACTTTTTTACTCGGACATTTTTCAGGCATTTTTCACTCTGACTTTTTTTTACTTTTTTACTCGGACATTTTTCCGACTTTTATTACTCGGCCATTTTTCAGACTCCTTTTTTTTTAACTTTTTTACTCGGACATTTTTCCGACTTTTATTACTCGGCCATTTTTCAGACTCCTTTTTTTTTTACTTTTTTACTCGGACATTTTTCAGGCTTTCATTACTGGGACTTTTTTTTGACTTTTTTACTCAGACTTCTTTTTTTTTTACTTTTGGACTTTTTTACTCGGACATTTTCAGACTTCTTTTTTTTATACTTTTTTACTCAGACATTTTTCAGACTTCTTTTTTTTAAAACTTTTTTACTCTGACATTTTCACAGTTTTTTACTCGGACATTTTTTCAGACTTTTATTACTCGGATATTTTTCAGACTTTTTTTCTGATATTTTTCAGAGTTCTATTTTTTGGACTTTTCTACTCTGAGATTTTTCCAGATTGTTTTTTTTTTACATTTTTCAGACTTTTTTACTCAGACATTTTTCAGACTTTTTTTACTCTTACTTTTTTTTAACTTTTTTACTCGGACTTCTTTTTTTTTTACTTTTTTACTCTGACATTTTTCAGACTTTTATTACTCGGACATTTTTCAGACTTCTTTTTTTTTTACTTGTTCACTCAGACATTTTTCAGACTTTTTTTACTCTGACTTTTTTGACTTTTTTTCTCGGACTTCTTTTTTTTTTACTTTTTTTCTCGGACATTTTTCAGACTATTTTACTCAGAGATCTTTCCAGACATTTTTACTCGGACATTTTTTAGACTTCTTTTTTTTTTACTTTTTTACCCAGACATTTTTCAGACTTTTTCACTCACACATTTTTCAGACTTTTTTTACTCTGACTTTTTTCACACTTTTTTACTCTGACTTCTTTTTTTTTACTTTTTTACTCGGACATTTTTCAGACTGTTTTTACTCTGACATTTTTCAGACTTTTTTTACTCTGACTTTTTTTTTACTTTTTTATTACGTCTTCTTTTTTTTAACTTTTTTACTCGGACATTTTTCAGGCATTTTTCACTCTGACTTTTTTTTACTTTTTTACTCGGACATTTTTCCGACTTTTATTACTCGGCCATTTTTCAGACTCCTTTTTTTTTTACTTTTTTACTCGGACATTTTTCAGACTTTTATTACTTGGACATTTTTCAGACTTCTTTTTTTTTTTACATTTTTAATCTGACATTTTTCAGGCATTTTTCAGACTTTTTTTACTCTGACTTTTTTTTACTTTTTTACTCGGACATTTTTCCGACTTTTATTACTCGGCCATTTTTCAGACTTCTTTTTTTTTTACTTGTTCACTCAGACATTTTTCAGACTTTTTTTACTCTGACTTTTTTGACTTTTTTTCTCGGACTTCTTTTTTTTTTACTTTTTTTCTCGGACATTTTTCAGACTATTTTACTCAGAGATCTTTCCAGACATTTTTACTCGGACATTTTTTAGACTTCTTTTTTTTTTACTTTTTTACCCAGACATTTTTCAGACTTTTTCACTCACACATTTTTCAGACTTTTTTTACTCTGACTTTTTTCACACTTTTTTACTCTGACTTCTTTTTTTTTACTTTTTTACTCGGACATTTTTCAGACTGTTTTTACTCTGACATTTTTCAGACTTTTTTTACTCTGACTTTTTTTTTACTTTTTTATTACGTCTTCTTTTTTTTAACTTTTTTACTCGGACATTTTTCAGGCATTTTTCACTCTGACTTTTTTTTACTTTTTTACTCGGACATTTTTCCGACTTTTATTACTCGGCCATTTTTCAGACTCCTTTTTTTTTTACTTTTTTACTCGGACATTTTTCAGGCTTTCATTACTGGGACTTTTTTTTGACTTTTTTACTCAGACTTCTTTTTTTTTTACTTTTGGACTTTTTTACTCGGACATTTTCAGACTTCTTTTTTTTATACTTTTTTACTCAGACATTTTTCAGACTTCTTTTTTTTAAAACTTTTTTACTCTGACATTTTCACAGTTTTTTACTCGGACATTTTTTCAGACTTTTATTACTCGGATATTTTTCAGACTTTTTTTCTGATATTTTTCAGAGTTCTATTTTTTGGACTTTTCTACTCTGAGATTTTTCCAGATTGTTTTTTTTTTACATTTTTCAGACTTTTTTACTCAGACATTTTTCAGACTTTTTTTACTCTTACTTTTTTTTAACTTTTTTACTCGGACTTCTTTTTTTTTTACTTTTTTACTCTGACATTTTTCAGACTTTTATTACTCGGACATTTTTCAGACTTCTTTTTTTTTTACTTGTTCACTCAGACATTTTTCAGACTTTTTTTACTCTGACTTTTTTGACTTTTTTTCTCGGACTTCTTTTTTTTTTACTTTTTTTCTCGGACATTTTTCAGACTATTTTACTCAGAGATCTTTCCAGACATTTTTACTCGGACATTTTTTAGACTTCTTTTTTTTTTACTTTTTTACCCAGACATTTTTCAGACTTTTTCACTCACACATTTTTCAGACTTTTTTTACTCTGACTTTTTTCACACTTTTTTACTCTGACTTCTTTTTTTTTACTTTTTTACTCGGACATTTTTCAGACTGTTTTTACTCTGACATTTTTCAGACTTTTTTTACTCTGACTTTTTTTTTACTTTTTTATTACGTCTTCTTTTTTTTAACTTTTTTACTCGGACATTTTTCAGGCATTTTTCACTCTGACTTTTTTTTACTTTTTTACTCGGACATTTTTCCGACTTTTATTACTCGGCCATTTTTCAGACTCCTTTTTTTTTTACTTTTTTACTCGGACATTTTTCAGGCTTTTATTACTGGGACTTTTTTTTGACTTTTTTACTCAGACTTCTTTTTTTTTTACTTTTGGACTTTTTTACTCGGACATTTTCAGACTTCTTTTTTTTATACTTTTTTACTCAGACATTTTTCAGACTTCTTTTTTTTAAAACTTTTTTACTCTGACATTTTCACAGTTTTTTACTCGGACATTTTTTCAGACTTTTATTACTCGGATATTTTTCAGACTTTTTTTCTGATATTTTTCAGAGTTCTATTTTTTGGACTTTTTTACTCAGAGATTTTTCCAGATTTTTTTTTTTACATTTTTCATACTTTTTTACTCGGACATTTTTCAGGCATTTTTCAGACTTTTATTACTCGGACATTTTTCAGACTTTTTTTACTCTGACATTTTTACTCAGACATTTTTCAGACTTCTTTTTTTTGACTTTTTTACTCGGACATTTTTCAGACTTTTTTTACACTTTTTTACCCGGACATTTTTCAGTCTTCTTTTTTTTTTTTACTTTTTTACTCAGACATTTTTCAGGCATTTTTCAGACTTTTATTACTCGGACATTTTTCAGACTTCTTTTTTTTTTACTTTTTTACTCAGACATTTTTCTGACTTTTTCACTCAGACATTTTTCAGACTTTTTTTACTCAGAGATCTTTCCAGACATTTTTACTCGGACATTTTTTAGACTTCTTTTTTTTTTTACTTTTTTACCCAGACATTTTTCAGACTTTTTCACTCACACATTTTTCAGACTTTTTTTACTCTGACTTTTTTCACACTTTTTTACTCTGACTTCTTTTTTTTAACTTTTTTACTCGGACATTTTTCAGGCATTTTTCACTCTGACTTTTTTTTACTTTTTTACTCGGACATTTTTCCGACTTTTATTACTCGGCCATTTTTCAGACTCCTTTTTTTTTAACTTTTTTACTCGGACATTTTTCCGACTTTTATTACTCGGCCATTTTTCAGACTCCTTTTTTTTTTACTTTTTTACTCGGACATTTTTCAGGCTTTCATTACTGGGACTTTTTTTTGACTTTTTTACTCAGACTTCTTTTTTTTTTACTTTTGGACTTTTTTACTCGGACATTTTCAGACTTCTTTTTTTTATACTTTTTTACTCAGACATTTTTCAGACTTCTTTTTTTTAAAACTTTTTTACTCTGACATTTTCACAGTTTTTTACTCGGACATTTTTTCAGACTTTTATTACTCGGATATTTTTCAGACTTTTTTTCTGATATTTTTCAGAGTTCTATTTTTTGGACTTTTCTACTCTGAGATTTTTCCAGATTGTTTTTTTTTTACATTTTTCAGACTTTTTTACTCAGACATTTTTCAGACTTTTTTTACTCTTACTTTTTTTTAACTTTTTTACTCGGACTTCTTTTTTTTTTACTTTTTTACTCTGACATTTTTCAGACTTTTATTACTCGGACATTTTTCAGACTTCTTTTTTTTTTACTTGTTCACTCAGACATTTTTCAGACTTTTTTTACTCTGACTTTTTTGACTTTTTTTCTCGGACTTCTTTTTTTTTTACTTTTTTTCTCGGACATTTTTCAGACTATTTTACTCAGAGATCTTTCCAGACATTTTTACTCGGACATTTTTTAGACTTCTTTTTTTTTTACTTTTTTACCCAGACATTTTTCAGACTTTTTCACTCACACATTTTTCAGACTTTTTTTACTCTGACTTTTTTCACACTTTTTTACTCTGAATTTTTTTTTTTTTTACTTTTTTACTCGGACATTTTTCAGACTTTTTTTACTCTGACATTTTTCAGACTTTTTTTACTCTGACTTTTTTTTTACTTTTTTATTACGTCTTCTTTTTTTTAACTTTTTTACTCGGACATTTTTCAGGCATTTTTCACTCTGACTTTTTTTTACTTTTTTACTCGGACATTTTTCAGACTTTTTTTACTCTGACTTTTTTTTTCAGACTCCTTTTTTTTTTTTTTACTTTTTTACTCGGACATTTTTCAGGCTTTCATTACTGGGACTTTTTTTTGACTTTTTTACTCAGACTTCTTTTTTTTTTACTTTTGGACTTTTTTACTCGGACATTTTCAGACTTCTTTTTTTTATACTTTTTTACTCAGACATTTTTCAGACTTCTTTTTTTTAAAACTTTTTTACTCTGACATTTTCACAGTTTTTTACTCGGACATTTTTTCAGACTTTTATTACTCGGATATTTTTCAGACTTTTTTTCTGATATTTTTCAGATTCTATTTTTTGACTTTTTTACTCAGAATTTTTCCAGATTTTTTTTTTTACATTTTTCATACTTTTTTACTCGGACATTTTTCAGGCTTTTTCGACTTTTATTACTCGGACATTTTTCAGACTTTTTTTACTCTGACATTTTTACTCAGACATTTTTCAGACTCTTTTTTTTGACTTTTTTACTCGGACATTTTTCAGACTTTTTTTACACTTTTTTACCCGACATTTTTCAGTTTCTTTTTTTTTTTACTTTTTTACTCAGACATTTTTCAGGCATTTTTCAGACTTTTTTTACTCGACATTTTTCAGACTTTTTTTTTTTTTACTTTTTTACTCAGACATTTTTCTGACTTTTTACTCGACATTTTTCAGACTTTTTTTACTCGAATTTTCAGACTTTTTACTCGACTTTATTTTTTAGACTTTTTTTTTTTTACTTTTTTACCAGACATTTTTCGACTTTTTACTCACATTTTTCAGACTTTTTTTACTCGACTTTTTTCACACTTTTTTACTCTGACTTCTTTTTTTAACTTTTTTACTCGGACATTTTTCAGGCATTTTTCACTCTGACTTTTTTTTACTTTTTTACTCGGACATTTTTCCGACTTTTATTACTCGGCCATTTTTCAGACTCCTTTTTTTTTACTTTTTTACTCGGACATTTTTCCGACTTTTATTACTCGGCCATTTTTCAGACTCCTTTTTTTTTTACTTTTTTACTCGGACATTTTTCAGGCTTTCATTACTGGGACTTTTTTTTGACTTTTTTACTCAGACTTCTTTTTTTTTTACTTTTGGACTTTTTTACTCGGACATTTTCAGACTTCTTTTTTTTATACTTTTTTACTCAGACATTTTTCAGACTTCTTTTTTTTAAAACTTTTTTACTCTGACATTTTCACAGTTTTTTACTCGGACATTTTTTCAGACTTTTATTACTCGGATATTTTTCAGACTTTTTTTCTGATATTTTTCAGAGTTCTATTTTTTGGACTTTTTTACTCAGAGATTTTTCCAGATTTTTTTTTTTACATTTTTCATACTTTTTTACTCGGACATTTTTCAGGCATTTTTCAGACTTTTATTACTCGGACATTTTTCAGACTTTTTTTACTCTGACATTTTTACTCAGACATTTTTCAGACTTCTTTTTTTTGACTTTTTTACTCGGACATTTTTCAGACTTTTTTTACACTTTTTTACCCGGACATTTTTCAGTCTTCTTTTTTTTTTTTACTTTTTTACTCAGACATTTTTCAGGCATTTTTCAGACTTTTATTACTCGGACATTTTTCAGACTTCTTTTTTTTTTACTTTTTTACTCAGACATTTTTCTGACTTTTTCACTCAGACATTTTTCAGACTTTTTTTACTCAGAGATCTTTCCAGACATTTTTACTCGGACATTTTTTAGACTTCTTTTTTTTTTTACTTTTTTACCCAGACATTTTTCAGACTTTTTCACTCACACATTTTTCAGACTTTTTTTACTCTGACTTTTTTCACACTTTTTTACTCTGACTTCTTTTTTTTAACTTTTTTACTCGGACATTTTTCAGGCATTTTTCACTCTGACTTTTTTTTACTTTTTTACTCGGACATTTTTCCGACTTTTATTACTCGGCCATTTTTCAGACTCCTTTTTTTTTAACTTTTTTACTCGGACATTTTTCCGACTTTTATTACTCGGCCATTTTTCAGACTCCTTTTTTTTTTACTTTTTTACTCGGACATTTTTCAGGCTTTCATTACTGGGACTTTTTTTTGACTTTTTTACTCAGACTTCTTTTTTTTTTACTTTTGGACTTTTTTACTCGGACATTTTCAGACTTCTTTTTTTTATACTTTTTTACTCAGACATTTTTCAGACTTCTTTTTTTTAAAACTTTTTTACTCTGACATTTTCACAGTTTTTTACTCGGACATTTTTTCAGACTTTTATTACTCGGATATTTTTCAGACTTTTTTTCTGATATTTTTCAGAGTTCTATTTTTTGGACTTTTCTACTCTGAGATTTTTCCAGATTGTTTTTTTTTTACATTTTTCAGACTTTTTTACTCAGACATTTTTCAGACTTTTTTTACTCTTACTTTTTTTTAACTTTTTTACTCGGACTTCTTTTTTTTTTACTTTTTTACTCTGACATTTTTCAGACTTTTATTACTCGGACATTTTTCAGACTTCTTTTTTTTTTACTTGTTCACTCAGACATTTTTCAGACTTTTTTTACTCTGACTTTTTTGACTTTTTTTCTCGGACTTCTTTTTTTTTTACTTTTTTTCTCGGACATTTTTCAGACTATTTTACTCAGAGATCTTTCCAGACATTTTTACTCGGACATTTTTTAGACTTCTTTTTTTTTTACTTTTTTACCCAGACATTTTTCAGACTTTTTCACTCACACATTTTTCAGACTTTTTTTACTCTGACTTTTTTCACACTTTTTTACTCTGACTTCTTTTTTTTTACTTTTTTACTCGGACATTTTTCAGACTTTTTTTACTCTGACTTTTTTCAGACTTTTTTTACTCTGACTTTTTTTTTACTTTTTTATTACGTCTTCTTTTTTTTAACTTTTTTACTCGGACATTTTTCAGGCATTTTTCACTCTGACTTTTTTTTACTTTTTTACTCGGACATTTTTCCGACTTTTATTACTCGGCCATTTTTCAGACTCCTTTTTTTTTTACTTTTTTACTCGGACATTTTTCAGACTTTTATTACTTGGACATTTTTCAGACTTCTTTTTTTTTTTACATTTTTAATCTGACATTTTTCAGGCATTTTTCAGACTTTTTTTACTCTGACTTTTTTTTACTTTTTTACTCGGACATTTTTCCGACTTTTATTACTCGGCCATTTTTCAGACTTCTTTTTTTTTTACTTGTTCACTCAGACATTTTTCAGACTTTTTTTACTCTGACTTTTTTGACTTTTTTTCTCGGACTTCTTTTTTTTTTACTTTTTTACTCAGACATTTTTAAGACTATTTTACTCAGAGATCTTTCCAGACATTTTTACTCAGACTTCTTTTTTTTTTACTTTTGGACTTTTTTACTCGGACATTTTCAGACTTTTATTACTTGGACATTTTTCAGACTTCTTTTTTTTTTTACATTTTTAATCTGACATTTTTCAGGCATTTTTCAGACTTTTTTTACTCTGACTTTTTTTTTACTTTTTTATTACGTCTTCTTTTTTTTAACTTTTTTACTCGGACATTTTTCAGGCATTTTTCACTCTGACTTTTTTTTACTTTTTTACTCGGACATTTTTCCGACTTTTATTACTCGGCCATTTTTCAGACTCCTTTTTTTTTTAATTTTTTACTCGGACATTTTTCAGACTTTTATTACTTGGACATTTTTCAGACTTCTTTTTTTTTTTACATTTTTAATCTGACATTTTTCAGTCATTTTTCAGACTTTTTTTACTCTGACTTTTTTTTACTTTTTTACTCGGACATTTTTCCGACTTTTATTACTCGGCCATTTTTCAGACTCCTTTTTTTTTACTTTTTTACTCGGACATTTTTCAGGCTTTTATTACTGGGACTTTTTTTTGACTTTTTTACTCAGACTTCTTTTTTTTTTACTTTTGGACTTTTTTACTCGGACATTTTCAGACTTTTATTACTTGGACAT
This sequence comes from Sebastolobus alascanus, assembly GCA_916701645.2. Lineage (NCBI taxonomy): Eukaryota > Metazoa > Chordata > Actinopteri > Perciformes > Sebastidae > Sebastolobus > Sebastolobus alascanus. The sequence goes on from CAKAOJ020000032.1 coordinate 657,925, forward strand.
TTTTCAGACTTCTTTTTTTTTTTACATTTTTAATCTGACATTTTTCAGGCATTTTTCAGACTTTTTTTACTCTGACTTTTTTTTTACTTTTTTATTACGTCTTCTTTTTTTTAACTTTTTTACTCGGACATTTTTCAGGCATTTTTCACTCTGACTTTTTTTTACTTTTTTACTCGGACATTTTTCCGACTTTTATTACTCGGCCATTTTTCAGACTCCTTTTTTTTTTACTTTTTTACTCGGACATTTTTCAGGCTTTTATTACTGGGACTTTTTTTTGACTTTTTTACTCAGACTTCTTTTTTTTTTACTTTTGGACTTTTTTACTCGGACATTTTCAGACTTTTATTACTTGGACATTTTTCAGACTTCTTTTTTTTTTACTTGTTCACTCAGACATTTTTCAGACTTTTTTACTCAGAGATCTTTCCAGACATTTTTACTCGGACATTTTTTAGACTTCTTTTTTTTTTACTTTTTTACCCAGACATTTTTCAGACTTTTTCACTCACACATTTTTCAGACTTTTTTTACTCTGACTTTTTTCACACTTTTTTACTCTGACTTCTTTTTTTTTACTTTTTTACTCGGACATTTTTCAGACTGTTTTTACTCTGACATTTTTCAGACTTTTTTTACTCTGACTTTTTTTTTACTTTTTTATTACGTCTTCTTTTTTTTAACTTTTTTACTTGGACATTTTTCAGGCATTTTTCACTCTGACTTTTTTTTACTTTTTTACTCGGACATTTTTCCGACTTTTATTACTCGGCCATTTTTCAGACTCCTTTTTTTTTTACTTTTTTACTCGGACATTTTTCAGACTTTTATTACTTGGACATTTTTCAGACTTCTTTTTTTTTTTACATTTTTAATCTGACATTTTTCAGGCATTTTTCAGACTTTTTTTACTCTGACTTTTTTTTACTTTTTTACTCGGACATTTTTCCGACTTTTATTACTCGGCCATTTTTCAGACTCCTTTTTTTTTACTTTTTTACTCGGACATTTTTCAGGCTTTTATTACTGGGACTTTTTTTTGACTTTTTTACTCAGACTTCTTTTTTTTTTACTTTTGGACTTTTTTACTCGGACATTTTCAGACTTTTATTACTTGGACATTTTTCAGACTTCTTTTTTTTTTTACATTTTTAATCTGACATTTTTCAGGCATTTTTCAGACTTTTTTTACTCTGACTTTTTTTTTACTTTTTTATTACGTCTTCTTTTTTTTAACTTTTTTACTCGGACATTTTTCAGGCATTTTTCACTCTGACTTTTTTTTACTTTTTTACTCGGACATTTTTCCGACTTTTATTACTCGGCCATTTTTCAGACTCCTTTTTTTTGACTTTTTTACTCGGACATTTTTCAGGCTTTTATTACTGGGACTTTTTTTTGACTTTTTTACTCAGACTTCTTTTTTTTTTACTTTTGGACTTTTTTACTCGGACATTTTCAGACTTTTATTACTTGGACATTTTTCAGACTTCTTTTTTTTTTACTTGTTCACTCAGACATTTTTCAGACTTTTTTACTCAGAGATCTTTCCAGACATTTTTACTCGGACATTTTTTAGACTTCTTTTTTTTTTACTTTTTTACCCAGACATTTTTCAGACTTTTTCACTCACACATTTTTCAGACTTTTTTTACTCTGACTTTTTTCACACTTTTTTACTCTGACTTCTTTTTTTTTACTTTTTTACTCGGACATTTTTCAGACTGTTTTTACTCTGACATTTTTCAGACTTTTTTTACTCTGACTTTTTTTTTACTTTTTTATTACGTCTTCTTTTTTTTAACTTTTTTACTTGGACATTTTTCAGGCATTTTTCACTCTGACTTTTTTTTACTTTTTTACTCGGACATTTTTCCGACTTTTATTACTCGGCCATTTTTCAGACTCCTTTTTTTTTAACTTTTTTACTCGGACATTTTTCCGACTTTTATTACTCGGCCATTTTTCAGTCTCCTTTTTTTTTTACTTTTTTACTCGGACATTTTTCCGACTTTTATTACTCGGCCATTTTTCAGACTCCTTTTTTTTTTACTTTTTTACTCGGACATTTTTCAGACTTTTATTACTTGGACATTTTTCAGACTTCTTTTTTTTTTTACATTTTTAATCTGACATTTTTCAGGCTTTTATTACTGGGACTTTTTTTTGACTTTTTTACTCAGACTTCTTTTTTTTTTACTTTTGGACTTTTTTACTCGGACATTTTCAGACTTCTTTTTTTTTTACTTTTTTACTCAGACATTTTTCGGACTTTTTTTCTGATATTTTTCAGAGTTCTATTTTTTGGACTTTTTTACTCAGAGATTTTTCCAGATTTTTTTTTTTACATTTTTCATACTTTTTTACTCGGACATTTTTCAGGCATTTTTCAGACTTTTATTACTCGGACATTTTTCAGACTTTTTTTACTCTGACATTTTTACTCAGACATTTTTCAGACTTTTTCACTCACACATTTTTCAGACTTTTTTTACTCTGACTTTTTCACACTTTTTTACTCTGACTTTTTTTTTACTTTTCTATTACGTCTTCTTTTTTTTAACTTTTTTACTCGGACATTTTTCAGGCATTTTTCACTCTGACTTTTTTTTACTTTTTTTTATACTTTTTTACTCAGACATTTTTCAGACTTCTTTTTTTTAAAACTTTTTTACTCTGACATTTTCACAGTTTTTTACTCGGACATTTTTTCAGACTTTCATTACTCGGATATTTTTCAGACTTTTTTTCTGATATTTTTCAGAGTTCTATTTTTTGGACTTTTCTACTCTGAGATTTTTCCAGATTGTTTTTTTTTACATTTTTCAGACTTTTTTACTCAGACATTTTTCACACTTTTATTACTCGGGCATTTTTCCGACTTTTTTTCTGATATTTTTCAGAGTTCTATTTTTTGGACTTTTTTACTCAGAGATTTTTCCAGATTTTTTTTTTTTACATTTTTCAGACTTTTTTACTCAGACATTTTTCAGGTATTTTTCAGACTTTTATTACTCGGACATTTTTCAGACATTTATTACTTGGACATTTTTCAGACTTCTTTTTTTTTTTACATTTTTAATCTGACATTTTTCAGGCATTTTTCAGACTTTTATTACTCGGACATTTTTCAGACTTCTTTTTTTTTTACTTTTTTACTCAGACATTTTTCGGACTTTTTTTCTGATATTTTTCAGAGTTCTATTTTTTGGACTTTTTTACTCAGAGATTTTTCCAGATTTTTTTTTTTACATTTTTCATACTTTTTTACTCGGACATTTTTGAGGCATTTTTCAGACTTATTACTCGGACATTTTTCAGACCTTTTTTTTTTACTTTTTTACTCGGACATTTTTCAGACATTTATTACTTGGACATTTTTCAGACTTCTTTTTTTTTTTACATTTTTAATCTGACATTTTTCAGGCATTTTTCAGACTTTTTTTACTCTGACTTTTTTTTTACTTTTTTATTACGTCTTCTTTTTTTTTAACTTTTTTACTCGGACATTTTTCAGGCATTTTTCACTCTGACTTTTTTTTACTTTTTTAATCGGACATTTTTCCGACTTTTATTACTCGGCCATTTTTCAGACTCCTTTTTTTTTACTTTTTTACTCGGACATTTTTCAGGCTTTTATTACTGGGACTTTTTTTTGACTTTTTTACTCAGACTTCTTTTTTTTTTACTTTTGGACTTTTTTACTCGGACATTTTCAGACTTCTTTTTTTTTTACTTTTTTACTCAGACATTTTTTGGACTTTTTTTCTGATATTTTTCAGAGTTCTATTTTTTGGACTTTTTTACTCAGAGATTTTTCCAGATTTTTTTTTTTACATTTTTCATACTTTTTTACTCGGACATTTTTCAGGCATTTTTCAGACTTTTATTACTCGGACATTTTTCAGACTTTTTTTACTCTGACATTTTTACTCAGACATTTTTCAGACTTTTTCACTCACACATTTTTCAGACTTTTTTTACTCTGACTTTTTCACACTTTTTTACTCTGACTTTTTTTTTACTTTTTTATTACGTCTTCTTTTTTTTAACTTTTTTACTCGGACATTTTTCAGGCATTTTTCACTCTGACTTTTTTTTACTTTTTTACGCGGACATTTTCAGACTTCTTTTTTTTATACTTTTTTACTCAGACATTTTTCAGACTTCTTTTTTTTAAAACTTTTTTACTCTGACATTTTCACAGTTTTTTACTCGGACATTTTTTCAGACTTTTATTACTCGGATATTTTTCAGACTTCTTTTTTTTTTACTTTTTTACTCGGACATTTTTCAGACATTTATTACTTGGACATTTTTCAGACTTCTTTTTTTTTTTACATTTTTAATCTGACATTTTTCAGGCATTTTTCAGACTTTTATTACTCGGACATTTTTCAGGCATTTTTCAGACTTTTTTTACTCTGACTTTTTTTTTACTTTTTTATTACGTCTTCTTTTTTTTTAACTTTTTTACTCGGACATTTTTCAGGCATTTTTCACTCTGACTTTTTTTTACTTTTTTACTCGGACATTTTTCCGACTTTTATTACTCGGCCATTTTTCAGACTCCTTTTTTTTTAATTTTTTACTCGGACATTTTTCAGGCTTTTATTACTGGGACTTTTTTTTGACTTTTTTACTCAGACTTCTTTTTTTTTTACTTTTGGACTTTTTTACTCGGACATTTTCAGACTTCTTTTTTTTTTACTTTTTTACTCAGACATTTTTCGGACTTTTTTTCTGATATTTTTCAGAGTTCTATTTTTTGGACTTTTTTACTCAGAGATTTTTCCAGATTTTTTTTTTTACATTTTTCATACTTTTTTACTCGGACATTTTTCAGACTTTTTTTACTCTGACATTTTTACTCAGACATTTTTCAGACTTTTTCACTCACACATTTTTCAGACTTTTTTTACTCTGACTTTTTCACACTTTTTTACTCTGACTTTTTTTTTACTTTTTTATTACGTCTTCTTTTTTTTAACTTTTTTACTCGGACATTTTTCAGGCATTTTTCACTCTGACTTTTTTTTACTTTTTTACTCGGACATTTTTCCGACTTTTATTACTCGGCCATTTTTCAGACTCCTTTTTTTTTAACTTTTTTACTCGGACATTTTTCCGACTTTTATTACTCGGCCATTTTTCAGACTCCTTTTTTTTTTACTTTTTTACTCGGACATTTTTCCGACTTTTATTACTCGGCCATTTTTCAGACTCCTTTTTTTTTTACTTTTTTACTCGGACATTTTTCAGGCATTTTTCAGACTTTTTTTACTCTGACTTTTTTTTTACTTTTTTATTACGTCTTCTTTTTTTTAACTTTTTTACTCGGACATTTTTCAGGCATTTTTCACTCTGACTTTTTTTTACTTTTTTACTCGGACATTTTTCCGACTTTTATTACTCGGCCATTTTTCAGACTCCTTTTTTTTTAATTTTTTACTCGGACATTTTTCAGTCTTCTTTTTTTTTACTTTTTTACTCAGACTTCTTTTTTTTTTACTTTTGGACTTTTTTACTCTGACACTTTCACAGTTTTTTACTCGGACATTTTTTCAGACTTTTATTACTCGGACATTTTTCAGACTTCTTTTTTTTTTACTTTTTTACTCAGACATTTTTCTGACTTTTTCACTCAGACATTTTTCAGACTTTTTTTACTCTGACTTTTTTTTAACTTTTTTACTCGGACTTCTTTTTTTTTACTTTTTTACTCTGACATTTTTCAGACTTTTATTACTCGGACATTTTTCAGACTTCTTTTTTTTTTACTTTTTTACTCAGACATTTTTCAGACTTCTTTTTTCTTTACTTTTTTACTCGGACATTTTTCAGACTTTTATTACTCGGACATTTTTCAGACTTCCTTTTATTTTTACATTTTTAATCTGATATTTTTCAGACATTTTTCTGACTTTTTTTACTCGGACATTTTTTAGACCTCTTGTTTTTTTACTTTTTTACTCAGACATTTTTCAGACTTTTTTTACTCTGACATTTTTCACACTTTTTTACTCTGACTTTTTTCTGACTTTTTCACTCAGACATTTTTCAGACTTTTTTTACTCTGACTTTTTTTTAACTTTTTTACTCGGACTTCTTTTTTTTTTACTTTTTTACTCTGACATTTTTCAGACTTTTATTACTCGGACATTTTTCAGACTTCTTTTTTTTTTACTTTTTTACTCAGACATTTTTCAGACTTCTTTTTTCTTTACTTTTTTACTCGGACATTTTTCAGACTTTTATTACTCGGACATTTTTCAGACTTCCTTTTATTTTTACATTTTTAATCTGATATTTTTCAGACATTTTTCTGACTTTTTTTACTCGGACATTTTTTAGACTTCTTGTTTTTTTACTTTTTTACTCAGACATTTTTCAGACTTTTTTTACTCTGACATTTTTCACACTTTTTTACTCTGACTTCTTTTTTTTTTTACTTTTTTACTCTGACATTTTTCAGACTTTTTCACTCTGACATTTTTCAGACTTTTTTTACTCTGACTTTTTTTTTTACTTTTTTATTACGTCTTCTTTTTTTTACTTTTTTACTCTGACATTTTTCAGACTTTTTCACTCACATTTTTCAGACTTTTTTTACTCTGACTTTTTTTTTTTATACTTTTTTACTCGAACATTTTTCAGACTTTTAATTACTCGGACATTTTTCAGTCTTCTTTTTTTTTACTGTTTTACTCAGACATTTTTCAGGCTTTTTTTACTCTGACTTTTTTCCCACTTTTTTACTCAGACTTCTTTTTTTTAATACTTTTTTACTCGGACATTTTTCAGACTCCTTTTTTTTTTACTTTTTTACTCAGATATTTTTCAGACTTTTATTACTCGGACATTTTTTTGACTTTTTTACTCTGACTTCTTTTTTTTTGACTTTTTTACTCTGACATTTTTCAGACTTCTTTTTTTTTTTTTTACATTTTTAATCTGACATTTTTCAGGCATTTTTCAGACTTTTATTACTCGGACATTTTTCAGACTTCTTTTTTTTTAACTTTTTTACTCGGACATTTTTCAGACTTTTATTACTTGGACATTTTTCAGACTTCTTTTTTTTTTATACATTTTTAATCTGACATTTTTCAGACTTCTTTTTTTTTTACTTTTTTCTCAGACATTTTTCAGACTTTTTTACTCGGACATTTTTTAGACTTCTTTTTTTTTACTTTTTTACTCGGACTTCTTTTTTTTTTACTTTTTTACTCTGACATTTTTCAGACTTTTATTACTCGGACATTTTTCAGACTTCTTTTTTTTTTACTTTTTCACTCAGACATTTTTCAGACTTTTTTTACTCTGACTTTTTTGACTTTTTTTCTCGGACTTCTTTTTTTTTTACTTTTTTTCTCGGACATTTTTCAGACTATTTTTACTCAGAGATCTTTCCAGACATTTTTACTCGGACATTTTTTAGACTTCTTTTTTTTTAACTTTTTTACCTAGACATTTTTCAGACTTTTTCACTCACACATTTTTCAGACTTTTTTTACTCGGACATTTTTCAGTCTTCTTTTTTTTTACTTTTTTACTCGGACATTTTTCAGGCATTTTTCAGACTTTTATTACTCGGACATTTTTCAGACTTTTTTTACTCTGACTTTTTTCACACTTTTTTACTCGGACATTTTTCAGTCTTCTTTTTTTTTTACTTTTTTACTCAGACATTTTTCAGGCATTTTTCAGACTTTTTTACTCGGACATTTTTTCCGGCATTTTTTACTCCGACTTTTTTTTACTTTTTTTCTCGGACTTCTTTTTTTTTTTTGCTTTTTTACTCGGACTTCTGTTTTTTTAGATTTTTTTCTCGGACATTTTTCTGACTTTTATTACTCGGCCATTTTTCAGACTCCTTTTTTTTTTTACTTTTTTACTCAGACATTTTTCTGACGTTTTCACTCAGACATTTTTCAGACTTTTTTTACTCTGACTTTTTTTTTCTTTTTTACTCGGAATTCTTTTTTTTTTCCTATATTACTCTGATATTTTTCAGACTTTTTTTACTCGGACATTTTTCAGACTTCTTTTTTTTTTACTTTTTCACTCAGACATTTTTCAGACTTGTTTTACTCTGACTTTTTTTACTTTATTTCTCGGACATTTTTCAGACTATTTTTACACGGAGATTTTTCCAGACATTTTTACTCAGACATTTTTCAGACTTTTATTACTCGGCCATTTTTCGGACTTCATTTTTTTTTACTTTTTTACTCAGACATTTTTCAGACTTTTTCACTCAGACATTTTTCAGACTTTTTTTACTCTGACTTTTTTGACTTTTTTTCTCACTTTTTTTTTTAACTTTTTTTTAAATTTCAACATACTATACTATGACTTTTTTTCTTGAAATGTTTCGACATACTATACTATGAATTTTTTTTCGCCAAAAGTTTCTACATACTATACTATGACTTTTTTTAATGAAATTTTTCGACATACTATACTATGACTTCTTTTTCGCAAAAAATTTCGACATACAATACTATGACTGTTTTTTTCGCAAAACATTTGGACATACTATACTATGTCTATTTTATAGAAAAAAATTTCGACATACTATACTATGACTTTTTTTCATGAAATTTTTCGACATACTATACTATGACTTTTTTTTCACAAAAAAATTTCGACATACTATAGTTTGACTTTTTTTCACAAAAAATGTCGACATACTATAGTATGACTTTTTTTGCAAAAAAATCTGAGATACTATACTATGACTTTTTTTTCACAAAAAATTCGACACACAATACTATAACTTTTTTTTTGCAAAAAATGTCGACATACTATCCTATGACTTTTTTCGTAAAAGATTTCGACATACTATTCTATGACTTTTTTTTCGTAAAAAATTTCGACATACTAAACTATGACTTTTTTTTGCAAAAAATTTCGACATATTATTCTATGACTTTTTTTTCGTAAAAAAATTTCGACATACTATACTATGACTTTTATTTCGCAAAAAATTTGGGCATACTATACTATGACTTTTTTGCAAAAAAGTTCGACATACTACAGTATGACTTTTTTTTCGTAAAAAAATTCGAGATACTATACTATGACTTTTTTTTCGCAAAAAAATTCAATATACTATCCTATGACTTTTTTTTCGTAAAACATTTGGACATACTATACTATGACTTTTTTTTCGTAAAACATTTGGACATACTATACTATGACTTTTTTTTTAGTAAAAAATTTCATAATACTATAATATGACTTTTTTTTGTAAAATTTCGACATACTATACTATGACTTTTTTTTTGCAAAAAAATTCGACATACTATACTATGACTTTTTTTTTGCAAAAAATGTCGACATACTATCCTATGACTTTTTTTCATAAAAGATTTCGACATACTATACTATGACTTTTTTTTGCAAAAAATGTCTACATAATATACTGACTTTTTTCGCAAAAAATTTCGACGTACTATACTATGACTTTTTTTCAGTCAAAAATTTAGACATACTATACTATGACTTTTTTTCCGTAAAAAATTTAGACATACTATACTATGACTTTTTTTTGCAAAAAAATTCGACATACTATACCATGACTATTTTTCATGAAATGTTTCGACATACTATAGTATGACTTTTTTTTTTACAAAAAATTTCGACATACAATACTATGACTTCTTTTTCGCAAAAGTTTCTACATACTATACTATGACTTTTTTTCATGAAATTTTTCGAGATACAAAACTATGACTTTTTTTTTTACAAAAAAATTCGACATACTATACTATGACTTCTTTTTCGCAAAAAAATTCTACATACTATACTATGACTTTTTTTCATGAAATTTTTCGAGATACAAAACTATGAATTTTTTTTGCAAACAATTTCGACATACTATACTATGACTTTTTTTTCGCCAAAAGTTTCTACATACTATACTGACTTTTTTTCATGAAATTTTTCGACATGCTATATGCTATACTATGACTTTTTTTTTTGCAAAAAAAAAAAAAAAAAAATCGACATACTATACTATGACTTCTTTTTCGCAAAAAATTTCGACATACTATACTATGACTTTTTTTCATGAAATTTTTCGACATACTGTACTATGACTTCTTTTTCACAAAAAAATTTCGACATACTATAGTTTGACTTTTTTTCACAAAAAATGTCGACATACAATACTATGACTTTTTTTTTAGCAAAAAATGTCGACATACAATACTATGACTTTTTTTTTGCAAAATATTCAACATACTATACTATGACATTTTTTTAGCAAACAATTTCAACATACTATACTATGACTTTTTTTTCTTTAAAAAATTTCGACATTCTATACTATGACTTATTTCGCAAAAAATTTCGGCATTCTATAGTATGACTTCTTTTTGCAAAAAATGTCGACATACTACAGTATGACTTTTTTTTCGTAAAAAATTTCGACATCCTATACTATGACTTCTTTTTCGCAAAAAATTTCGACATAAAATACTATAACTGTTTTTTTCGCAAAACATTTAGACATACTATACTATGACTATTATTTAGCAAAAAATTTTGACATGCTATACTATGACTTATTTTTTGGAAAAAATTTCAAGATATTATAGTATGATTTTTTTTTTGCAAAAAATTTCGACATACTATACTATGACCTTTTCTTTCGCAAAAAAATTTCGACATACTATACCTGACTTTTTTTTTGCAAAAAATGTCAACATACTATCCTATGACTTTTTTTTCGCAAAACATTTCGGCATACTATACTATGACTTTTTTTTGCAAACTTTTTTTACATACTACAGTATGACTTTTTTTTCTTAAAAAATTTCGACATACTATACTATGACTTTTTTTTCGCAAAAAAATTCGACACACAATACTATGACTTTTTTTTACGAAAAATGTCGAAATACTATCCTATGACTTTTTTTTCGTAAAAGATTTCGACATACTAAACTATGACTTTTTTTTGCAAAAAATTTCGACATACTATACTACGACCTTTTCTTTTGCAAAAAAATTTCGTCATACTATACTATGACTTTTTTTGCAAAAAATGTCGACATAAAATACTATAACTGTTTTTTTCGAAAAAAATTTCGGCATACTATACTATGACTTTTTTTTTGCAAAAAATTTCGACATACTATACTGTGACTTTTTTTTCGCAAAAAAATTCGAAATACTAAACTGACTTTTTTGCAAAAAAAAAAAAAATCGACATACTATACTATGACTTCTTTTTCGCAAAAAATGTCGACATACTACAGTATGACTTTTTTTTCGTAAACAAATTCGAGATACTATACTATGACTTTTTTTTCGCAAAAAAATTCGACACAATACTATGACTTTTTTTTCTGCTAAACATTTGGACATGCTATACTATGACTTATTTTTTAGCAAAAAATTTCATCATACTATAATATGACTTTTTTTGCAAAAAAAAAAATCGACATACTATACTATGACTTTTTTTTCGTAAAATTTCGACATACTATACTATGACTTTTTTTTCGCCAAAAGTTTCTACATACTATAATGACTTTTTTTCATGAAATTTTTCGACATGCTATACTATGACTTTTTTTTTTGCAAAAAAAAAAAAAAAAAAAAAAATCGACATGATACTATGACTTCTTTTTCGCAAAAAATTTCGACATACTATACTATGACTTTTTTTCATGAAATTTTTCGACATACTGTACTATGACTTCTTTTTCACAAAAAAATTTCGACATACTATAGTTTGAATTTTTTTCACAAAAAATGTCGACATACAATACTATGACTTTTTTTTTAGCAAAAAATTTCGACATACTATACTATGACTTTTTTTTTGCAAAATATTCAACATACTATACTATGACATTTTTTTAGCAAACAATTTCGACATACTATACTATGACTTTTTTTTCGTAAATAATTTCGACATACTATACTATGACTTATTTCGCAAAAAATTTCGGCATTCTATAGTATGACTTCTTTTTGCAAAAAATGTCGACATACTACAGTATGACTTTTTTTTCGTAAAAAATTTCGACATCCTATACTATGACTTCTTTTTCGCAAAAAATTTCGACATAAAATACTATAACTGTTTTTTTCGCAAAACATTTAGACATACTATACTATGACTATTATTTAGCAAAAAATTTCGACATGCTATACTATGACTTATTTTTTGGAAAAAATTTCAAGATACTATGGTATGATTTTTTTTTTGCAAAAAATTTCGACATACTATACTATGACCTTTTCTTTTGCAAAAAAAATTCGACATACTATACCTGACTTTTTTTTTGCAAAAAATGTCGACATACTATCCTATGACTTTTTTTTGCAAACTTTTTTACATACTATAATATAACTTTTTTTTCATAAAATTTTCGACATATTATACCTTGACTTTTTTTTCATGAAAATTTTCGACCTACTATACCATGACTTTTTTTTATAAAATTTTCGACATACTATACTATGACTTTTTCTTCATAAAAGTTTCGACATACTATACTATGACTTTTTTTCATAAAATTGTTCGACATGCTATACTATGACATGCTATATGCTATACAATGACTTTTTTTTTTGCAAAAAAAAAAAAAAAAATCATCGACATACTATACTATGACTTCTTTTTTGCAAAAAATTTCGACATACTATACTATGACTTTTTTTCATGAAATTTTTCGACATACTGTACTATGACTTCTTTTTCACAAAAAAATTTCGACATACTACAGTTTGACTTTTTTTCACAAAAAATGTCGACATACAATACTATGACTTTTTTTTTAGCAAAAAATTTCGACATACTATACTATGACTTTTTTTTAGCAAACAATTTCGACATACTATACTATGACTTTTTTTTCGTAAAAAATTTCGACATTCTATACTATGACTTATTTCGCAAAAAATTTCGGCATTCTATAGTATGACTTCTTTTTGCAAAAAATGTCGACATACTACAGTATGTACTCTGACATTTTTCAGACTTTTTTTACTCTGACTTTTTTTTTACTTTTTTACTCAGACTTCTTTTTTTTTACTTTTGGACTTTTTTACTCGGACATTTTCAGACTTCTTTTTTTTATACTTTTTTACTCAGACATTTTTCAGACTTCTTTTTTTTTAAACTTTTTTACTCTGACATTTTCACAGTTTTTTACTCGGACATTTTTTCAGACTTTTATTACTCGGACATTTTTCAGACTTCTTTTTTTTTTACTTTTTTACTCAGACATTTTTCTGACTTTTTCACTCAGACATTTTTCAGACTTTTTTTACTCTGACTTTTTTTTAACTTTTTTACTCTGACTTCTTTTTTTTTGACTTTTTTACTCGGACATTTTTCAGACTTTTATTACTCGGACATTTTTTAGACTTCTTTTTTTTTCACTTTTTTACTCAGACATTTTTCAGACTTTTTCACTCACACATTTTTCAGACTTTTTTTACTCTGACTTTTTTCACACTTTTTTACTCTGACTTCTTTTTTTTGACTTTTTTACTCGGACATTTTTCAGACTTTTTTTACTCAGACATTTTTACTCAGACATTTTTCAGACTTCTTTTTTTTTATACTCTTTTACTTGGACATTTTTCAGACTTTTATTACTCGGACATTTTTCAGACTTCTTTTTTTTTTACTTTTTTACTCAGACATTTTTCAGACTTTTTCACTCAGACATTTTTCAGACTTTTTTTACTCTGACTTTTTTCACACTTTTTTACTCGGAAGCTTTTACTCAGACATTTTTCAGACTTCTTTTTTTTATACTTTTTTACTCTGACATTTTTCAGAATTTTATTACTCGGACATTTTTCAGACTTCTTTTTTTTTTACTTTTTTACTCTGAGATTTTTCAGACTTTTATTACTCGGACATTTTTCAGACTTCTTTTTTTTTTACTTTTTTACTCAGACATTTTTCAGACTTCTTTTTTTTATACTTTTTTACTCGGACATTTTTCAGACTTTTATTACTCGGACATTTTTCAGACTTCCTTTTATTTTTACATTTTTAATCTGATATTTTTCAGACATTTTTCAGACTTCTTTTTTTTTTTACATTTTTAATCTGACATTTTTCGGACATTTTTCAGACTTTTATTACTCGGACATTTTTCAGACTTCTTTTTTTTTTACTTTTTACTCAGACATTTTTCAGACTTTTTTTACTAAGACATTTTTTAGACTTCTTTTTTTTCACTTTTTTACTCAGACATTTTTCAGACTTTTTCAGTCACACATTTTTCAGACTTTTTTTACTCTGACTTTTTTCACACTTTTTTACTCTGACTTCTTTTTTTTTTTACTTTTTTACTCAGATATTTTTCAGACTTCTTTTTTTTTTACTTTTTTACTCAGACATTTTTCTGACTTTTTCACTCAGACATTTTTCAGACTTTTTTTACTCTGACTTTTTTTTTACTTTTTTACTCGGACTTCTTTTTTTTTACTTTTTTACTCTGACATTTTTCAGACTTCTTTTTTTTTACATTTTTAATCTGATATTTTTCAGACATTTTTCTGACTTTTTTTACTCGGACATTTTTTAGACTTCTTGTTTTTTTACTTTTTTACTCAGACATTTTTCAGACTTTTTCACTCACACATTTTTCAGACTTTTTTTACTCTGACTTTTTTCACACTTTTTTACTCGGACATTTTTCAGACTTTTATTACTCGGACATTTTTCAGTCTTCTTTTTTTTACTTTTTTACTCGGACATTTTTCAGGCATTTTTCAGACTTTTATTACTCGGACATTTTCCAGACTTTTTTTACTCTGACTTTTTTCACACTTTTTTACTCGGACATTTTTCAGTCTTCTTTTTTTATTCCTTTTTTACTCAGACATTTTTCAGGCATTTTTCAGACTTTTTTACTCGGACATTTTTCCGGCATTTTTTACTCCGACTTTTTTTTACTTTTTTTCTCGGACTTCTTTTTTTTTTTTACTTTTTTACTCGGACTTCTGTTTTTTTAGATTTTTTTCTCGGACATTTTTCTGACTTTTATTACTTGGCCATTTTTCAGACTCCTTTTTTTTTTTACTTTTTTACTCAGACATTTTTCTGACGTTTTCACTCAGACATTTTTCAGACTTTTTTTACTCTGACTTTTTTTTTCTTTTTTACTCGGACTTCTTTTTTTTTTCCTATATTACTCTGATATTTTTCAGACCTTTTTCACTCGGACATTTTTCAGACTTCTTTTTTTTTTACTTTTTCACTCAGACATTTTTCAGACTTGTTTTACTCTGACTTTTTTTACTTTATTTCTCGGACATTTTTCAGACTATTTTTACTCGGAGATTTTTCCAGACATTTTTACTCAGACATTTTTCAGACTTTTATTACTCGGCCATTTTTCGGACTTCATTTTTTTTTACTTTTTTACTCAGACATTTTTCAGACTTTTTCACTCAGACATTTTTCAGACTTTTTTTACTCTGACTTTTTTGACTTTTTTTCTCACTTCTTTTTTTAACTTTTTTTTAAATTTCAACATACTATACTATGACTTTTTTTCTTGAAATGTTTCGACATACTATACTATGACTTTTTTTTCGCCAAAAGTTTCTACATACTATACTATGACTTTTTTTAATGAAATTTTTCGACATACTATACTATGACTTCTTTTTCGCAAAAAATTTCGACGTACAATACTATGACTGTTTTTTTCGCAAAACATTTGGACATACTATACTATGTCTATTTTATAGAAAAAAATTTCGACATACTATACTATGACTTTTTTTCATGAAATTTTTCGACATACTATACTATGACTTTTTTTTCACAAAAAAATTTCGACATACTATAGTTTGACTTTTTTTCACAAAAAATGTCGACATACTATAGTATGACTTTTTTTGCAAAAAAATCTGAGATACTATACTATGACTTTTTTTTCACAAAAACTTCGACACACAATACTATAACTTTTTTTTTGCAAAAAATGTCGACATACTATCCTATGACTTTTTTCGTAAAAGATTTCGACATACTATTCTATGACTTTTTTTTCGTAAAAAAATTCGACATACTAAACTATGACTTTTTTTTGCAAAAAATTTCGACATACTATTCTATGACTTTTTTTTCGTAAAAAAATTTCGACATACTATACTATGACTTATTTCGCAAAAAATTTGGGCATACTATACTATGACTTTTTTGCAAAAAATTTCGACATACTACAGTATGACTTTTTTTTCGTAAAAAAATTCGAGATACTATACTATGACTTTTTTTTCGCAAAAAAATTCAATATACTATCCTATGACTTTTTTTTCGTAAAACATTTGGACATACTATACTATGACTTTTTTTTCGTAAAACATTTGGACATACTATACTATGACTTTTTTTTAGTAAAAAATTTCATAATACTATAATATGACTTTTTTTTGTAAAATTTCGACATACTATACTATGACTTTTTTTTTGCAAAAAATTTCGACATACTATCCTATGACTTTTTTTCATAAAAGATTTCGACATACTATACTATGACTTTTTTTTGCAAAAAATGTCTACATAATATACTGACTTTTTTCGCAAAAAATTTCGACGTACTATACTATGACTTTTTTTCAGTCAAAAATTTAGACATACTATACTGTGACTTTTTTTTCGCAAAAAAATTCGAAATACTAAACTGACTTTTTTGCAAAAAAAAAAAAAATCGACATACTATACTATGACTTCTTTTTCGCAAAAAATGTCGACATACTACAGTATGACTTTTTTTTCGTAAACAAATTCGAGATACTATACTATGACTTTTTTTTCGCAAAAAAATTCGACACAATACTATGACTTTTTTTTCTGCTAAACATTTGGACATGCTATACTATGACTTATTTTTTAGCAAAAAATTTCATCATACTATAATATGACTTTTTTTGCAAAAAAAAAAAATCGACATACTATACTATGACTTTTTTTTCGTAAAATTTCGACATACTATACTATGACTTTTTTTTCGCCAAAAGTTTCTACATACTATAATGACTTTTTTTCATGAAATTTTTCGACATGCTATACTATGACTTTTTTTTTTGCAAAAAAAAAAAAAAAAAAAATCGACATGATACTATGACTTCTTTTTCGCAAAAAATTTCGACATACTATACTATGTCTATTTTATAGAAAAAAATTTCGACATACTATACTATGACTTTTTTTCATGAAATTTTTCGACATACTATACTATGACTTTTTTTTCACAAAAAAATTTCGACATACTATAGTTTGACTTTTTTTCACAAAAAATGTCGACATACTATAGTATGACTTTTTTTGCAAAAAAATCTGAGATACTATACTATGACTTTTTTTTCACAAAAACTTCGACACACAATACTATAACTTTTTTTTTGCAAAAAATGTCGACATACTATCCTATGACTTTTTTCGTAAAAGATTTCGACATACTATTCTATGACTTTTTTTTCGTAAAAAAATTCGACATACTAAACTATGACTTTTTTTTGCAAAAAATTTCGACATACTATTCTATGACTTTTTTTTCGTAAAAAAATTTCGACATACTATACTATGACTTATTTCGCAAAAAATTTGGGCATACTATACTATGACTTTTTTGCAAAAAATTTCGACATACTACAGTATGACTTTTTTTTCGTAAAAAAATTCGAGATACTATACTATGACTTTTTTTTCGCAAAAAAATTCAATATACTATCCTATGACTTTTTTTCAAAAAATTTCGACATACTACAGTATGACTTTTTTTTCGTAAAAAAATTCGACATACTATACTATGACTTTTTTTTCACAAAAAAATTTCGACATACTATAGTTTGACTTTTTTTCACAAAAAATGTCGACATACTATAGTATGACTTTTTTTGCAAAAAAATCTGAGATACTATACTATGACTTTTTTTTCACAAAAACTTCGACACACAATACTATAACTTTTTTTTTGCAAAAAATGTCGACATACTATCCTATGACTTTTTTCGTAAAAGATTTCGACATACTATTCTATGACTTTTTTTTCGTAAAAAAATTCGACATACTAAACTATGACTTTTTTTTGCAAAAAATTTCGACATACTATTCTATGACTTTTTTTTCGTAAAAAAATTTCGACATACTATACTATGACTTATTTCGCAAAAAATTTGGGCATACTATACTATGACTTTTTTGCAAAAAATTTCGACATACTACAGTATGACTTTTTTTTCGTAAAAAAATTCGACATACTATACTATTACTTTTTTTCATGAAATTTTTCGACATACTGTACTATGACTTCTTTTTCACAAAAAAATTTCGACATACTATAGTTTGACTTTTTTTCACAAAAAATGTCGACATACAATACTATGACTTTTTTTTTAGCAAAAAATTTCGACATACTATACTATGACTTTTTTTTTGCAAAATATTCAACATACTATACTATGACATTTTTTTAGCAAACAATTTCGACATACTATACTATGACTTTCTTTAATAAAATTTTCGACATACTATACGATGACATTTTTTTCATAAAAGTTTCGACATACTATACTATGATTTTTTTTCATAAAAGTTTCGACATACTATACTTTGACTTATTTTACATAAAATGTTCGACATACTATACTATGAGCTTTTTTCATGAAAACCTTCAACATTATATTTGGACTTTTTTTCTACAAAATTTTCGACATACTATACGATGACATTTTTTTCATAAAAGTTTCGATATACTATACTATGACTTTATTTTCATAAAAGTTTGGGCATACTATACTATGCCTTTTTTTCATAAAAGTTTCGACATACTATACTATGACTTTTTGCTCATGAAAATTTTCGAGATACCATACTATGACTTTTTACTATATTAAGACTTTTTTTCTACAAAATTTTCTACATACTACACTGACTTTTTTCATGAAAATTTTCGAGATACTATACTATTACTTTTTGCTCATGAAAAGTTTCGAGATACCATACTATGACTTTTTACTATGTTAAGACTTTTTTTCTACAAAATGTTCTACATACTATACTATGACTTTTTTTTTATAAAAATTTCGACCTACCATCATAAGACTTTTTTTTCATGAAAAGTTTCGACAAACTATACAATGACTTTTTTTCAAAAATCTTTTTGACATACTATAATATAACTTTTTTTTCATAAAATTTTCGACATATTATACCTTGACTTTTTTTTCATGAAAATTTTCGACATACTATACCATGACTTTTTTTTATAAAATTTTCGACATACTATACTATGACTTTTTCTTCATAAAAGTTTCGACATACTATACTATGACTTTTTTTCATAAAATTTTGGACATACTTTACTATGACTTTTTTTTCAAGAAATTTTCAACATACTATACTATGACTTTTTTTAATAACATTTTCGACATGCTATACTATGACTTTTTTTCATGACAATTTTCAACATACAATACTATGACTTTTTTTTCATAAAATTTTCGACATACTATATTATGACTTTTTTTCAAGAAATTTTCGACGTACTATAGTATGACTTTTTTTATAAAATTTTCGACATACTATACTATGACTTTTTTTTCATGAAATTTTCGACATACTATACTATGACTTTTTTTCATGAAATTTTCGACATTCTATACTATGACTTTTTTTCATAACATTTTCGACATACTATACCATGACTATTTTTCATGAAATGTTTCGACATACTATAGTATGACTTTTTTTTTTACAAAAAATTTCGACATACAATACTATGACTTCTTTTTCGCAAAAGTTTCTACATACTATACTATGACTTTTTTTCATGAAATTTTTCGAGATACAAAACTATGACTTTTTTTTTTACAAAAAAATTCGACATACTATACTGACTTCTTTTTCGCAAAAAAATTCTACATACTATACTATGACTGTTTTTTTCGCAAAACATTTTGACATGCTATACTATGAGTATTTTTTAGCAAAAAATGTCGACATACTATACCATGACATTTTTTTAGTAAACAATTTCGACATACTATACTATGACTTTTTTTTCGCCAAAAGTTTCTACATACTATACTGACTTTTTTTCATGAAATTTTTCGACATGCTATACTATGACATGCTATATGCTATACTATGACTTTTTTTTTTGCAAAAAAAAAAAAAAAAAAAATCGACATACTATACTATGACTTCTTTTTCGCAAAAAATTTCGACATACTATACTATGACTTTTTTCATGAAATTTTTCGACATACTGTACTATGACTTCTTTTTCACAAAAAAATTTCGACATACTATAGTTTGACTTTTTTTCACAAAAAATGTCGACATACAATACTATGACTCTTTTTTTAGCAAAAAATTTCGACATACTATACTATGACTTTTTTTTTGCAAAATATTCAACATACTATACTATGACATTTTTTTAGCAAACAATTTCGACATACTATACTATGACTTTTTTTTCGTAAAAAATTTCGACATTCTATACTATGACTTATTTCGCAAAAAATTTCGGCATTCTATAGTATGACTTCTTTTTGCAAAAAATGTCGACATACTACAGTATGACTTTTTTTTCGTAAAAAATTTCGACATAAAATACTATAACCGTTTTTATCGCAAAACATTTAGACATACTATACTATGACTATTATTTAGCAAAAAATTTCGACATGCTATACTATGACTTATTTTTTGGAAAAAATTTCAAGATATTATAGTATGATTTTTTTTTTGCAAAAAATTTCGACATACTATACTATGACCCTTTCTTTCGCAAAAAAATTTCGACATACTATACCTGACTTTTTTTTTGCAAAAAATGTCGACATACTATCCTATGACTTTTTTTTCGCAAAACATTTCGGCATACTATACTATGACTTTTTTTTGCAAACGTTTTTTACATACTACAGTATGACTTTTTTTTCTTAAAAAATTTCGACATACTATACTATGACTTTTTTTTCGCAAAAAAATTCGACATACTATACTACGACCTTTTCTTTTGCAAAAAAATTTCGTCATACTATACTATGACTTTTTTTGCAAAAAATGTCGACATAAAATACTATAACTGTTTTTTTCGAAAAAAATTTCGGCATACTATACTAAGACTTTTTTTTTGTAAAATTTCGACATACTATACTATGACTTTTTTTTTGTAAAAAATTTCGACATACTATACTATGACTTTTTTTTTGCAAAAAATGTCGACATACTATCCTATGACTTTTTTTCGTAAAAGATTTCGACATATACCGTGACTTTTTTTTCATGAAAATTTTCGACATACTATACTGTGACTTTTTTTATAAAATTTTCGACATATTATACTATGACTTTTTCTTCATAAAAGTTTCGACATACTATAATTTTTTTTTTTAATAAAAATGTTCGACATACTATACTATGACTTTCTTTAATAAAATTTTCGACATACTATACGATGACATTTTTTTCATAAAAGTTTCGACATACTATACTATGATTTTTTTTCATAAAAGTTTCGACATACTATACTTTGACTTATTTTACATAAAATGTTCGACATACTATACTATGAGCTTTTTTCATGAAAACCTTCAACATTATATTTGGACTTTTTTTCTACAAAATTTTCGACATACTATACGATGACATTTTTTTCATAAAAGTTTCGACATACTATACTATGACTTTATTTTCATAAAAGTTTGGGCATACTATACTATGCCTTTTTTTCATAAAAGTTTCGACATACTATACTATGACTTTTTGCTCATGAAAATTTTCGAGATACCATACTATGACTTTTTACTATATTAAGACTTTTTTTCTACAAAATTTTCTACATACTACACTGACTTTTTTCATGAAAATTTTCGAGATACTATACTATTACTTTTTGCTCATGAAAAGTTTCGAGATACCATACTATGACTTTTTACTATGTTAAGACTTTTTTCTACAAAATGTTCTACATACTATACTATGACTTTTTTTTAATAAAAATTTCGACCTACCATCATAAGACTTTTTTTTCATGAAAAGTTTCGACAAACTATACAATGACTTTTTTTCAAAAATCTTTTTGACATACTATAATATAACTTTTTTTTCATAAAATTTTCGACATATTATACCTTGACTTTTTTTTCATGAAAATTTTCGACATACTATACCATGACTTTTTTTATAAAATTTTCGACATACTATACTATGACTTTTTTTCATAAAATTTTGGACATACTTTACTATGACTTTTTTTTCAAGAAATTTTCAACATACTATACTATGACTTTTTTTAATAACATTTTCGACATGCTATACTATGACTTTTTTTCATGACAATTTTCAACATACAATACTATGACTTTTTTTTCATAAAATTTTCGACATACTATATTATGACTTTTTTTCAAGAAATTTTCGACATACTATAGTATGACTTTTTTTATAAAATTTTCGACATACTATACTATGACTTTTTTTTCATGAAATTTTCGACGTACTATACTATGACTTTTTTTCATGAAATTTTCGACATTCTATACTATGACTTTTTTTCATAACATTTTCGACATACTATACCATGACTATTTTTCATGAAATGTTTCGACATACTATAGTATGACTTCTTTTTCGCAAAAAATTTCGACATACAATACTATGACTTCTTTTTCGCAAAAGTTTCTACATACTATACTATGACTTTTTTTCATGAAATTTTTCGAGATACAAAACTATGACTTTTTTTTTTACAAAAAAATTCGACATACTATACTATGACTTCTTTTTCGCAAAAAAATTCTACATACTATACTATGACTGTTTTTTTCGCAAAACATTTTGACATGCTATACTATGAGTATTTTTTAGCAAAAAATTTCGACATACTATACCATGACATTTTTTTAGCAAACAATTTCGACATACTATACTATGACTTTTTTTTCGCCAAAAGTTTCTACAGACTATACTGACTTTTTTTCATGAAATTTTTCGACATGCTATACTATGACATGCTATATGCTATACTATGACTTTTTTTTTTGCAAAAAAAAAAAAAAAAAATCGACATACTATACTATGACATTTTTTTAGCAAACAATTTCGACATACTATACTATGACTTTTTTTTCGTAAAAAATTTCGACATTCTATACTATGACTTTTTTTCATAACATTTTCGACATACTATACCATGACTATTTTTCATGAAATGTTTCGACATACTATAGTATGACTTTTTTTTTTACAAAAAATTTCGACATACTATACTATGACTTCTTTTTCGCAAAAAATTTCGACATACTATACTATGACTTTTTTTCATGAAATTTTTCGACATACTGTACTATGACTTCTTTTTCACAAAAAAATTTCGACATAATATAGTTTGACTTTTTTTCACAAAAAATGTCGACATACAATACTATGACTTTTTTTTTAGCAAAAAATTTTGACATACTATACTATGACTTTTTTTTTGCAAAATATTCAACATACTATACTATGACATTTTTTTAGCAAACAATTTCGACATACTATACTATGACTTTTTTCGTAAAAAATTTCGACATTCTATACTATGACTTATTTCGCAAAAAATTTCGGCATTCTATAGTATGACTTCTTTTTGCAAAAAATGTCGACATACTACAGTATGACTTTTTTTTCGTAAAAAATTTCGACATCCTATACTATGACTTCTTTTTCGCAAAAAATTTCGACATAAAATACTATAACTGTTTTTTTCGCAAAACATTTAGACATACTATACTATGACTATTATTTAGCAAAAAATTTCGACATGCTATACTATGACTTATTTTTTGGAAAAAATTTCAAGATATTATAGTATGATTTTTTTTTTGCAAAAAATTTCGACATACTATACTATGACCTTTTCTTTCGCAAAAAAATTTCGACATACTATACCTGACTTTTTTTTTGCAAAAAATGTCGACATACTATCCTATGACTTTTTTTTCGCAAAACATTTCGGCATACTATACTATGACTTTTTTTTGCAAACTTTTTTTACATACTACAGTATGACTTTTTTTTCTTAAAAAATTTCGACATACTATACTATGACTTTTTTTTCGCAAAAAAATTCGTCATACTATACTACGACCTTTTCTTTTGCAAAAAAATTTCGTCATACTATACTATGACTTTTTTTGCAAAAAATGTCGACATAAAATACTATAACTGTTTTTTTCGAAAAAAATTTCGGCATACTATACTATGACTTTTTTTTTGCAAAAAATTTCGACATACTATACTGTGACTTTTTTTTCGCAAAAAAATTCGAAATACTAAACTGACTTTTTTGCAAAAAAAAAAAAAAAATCGACATACTATACTATGACTTCTTTTTCGCAAAAAATGTCGACATACTACAGTATGACTTTTTTTTCGTAAACAAATTCGAGATACTATACTATGACTTTTTTTTCGCAAAAAAATTCGACAATACTATACTATGACTTTTTTTTTGCAAAAAATTTCGACATACTATCCTATGACTTTTTTTCATAAAAGATTTCGACATACTATACTATGACTTTTTTTTGCAAAAAATGTCTACATAATATACTGACTTTTTTCGCAAAAAATTTCGACGTACTATACTATGACTTTTTTTCAGTCAAAAATTTAGACATACTATACTGTGACTTTTTTTTCGCAAAAAAATTCGAAATACTAAACTGACTTTTTTGCAAAAAAAAAAAAAATCGACATACTATACTATGACTTCTTTTTCGCAAAAAATGTCGACATACTACAGTATGACTTTTTTTTCGTAAACAAATTCGAGATACTATACTATGACTTTTTTTTCGCAAAAAAATTCGACACAATACTATGACTTTTTTTTCTGCTAAACATTTGGACATGCTATACTATGACTTATTTTTTAGCAAAAAATTTCATCATACTATGACTTTTTTTGCAAAAAAAAAAAATCGACATACTATACTATGACTTTTTTTTCGTAAAATTTCGACATACTATACTATGACTTTTTTTTTGCAAAAGTTTCTACATACTATACTATGACTTTTTCATGAAATTTTTCGAGATACAAAACTATGACTTTTTTTTTTACAAAAAAATTCGACATACTATACTATGACTTCTTTTTCGCAAAAAAATTCTACATACTATACTATGACTGTTTTTTCGCAAAACATTTTGACATGCTATACTATGAGTATTTTTTAGCAAAAAATTTCGACATACTATACCATGACATTTTTTTAGCAAACAATTTCGACATACTATACTATGACTTTTTTTTCGCCAAAAGTTTCTACATACTATACTGACTTTTTTTCATGAAATTTTTCGACATGCTATACTATGACTTTTTTTTTTGCAAAAAAAAAAAAAAAAAAAAAAATCGACATACTATACTATGACTTCTTTTTCGCAAAAAATTTCGACATACTATACTATGACTTTTTTTCATGAAATTTTTCGACATACTGTACTATGACTTCTTTTTCACAAAAAAATTTCGACATACTATACTATGACTTTTTTTTTGCAAAATATTCAACATACTATACTATGACATTTTTTTAGCAAACAATTTCGACATACTATACAATGACTTTTTTTTCGTAAAAAATTTCGACATACTATACTATGACTTATTTCGCAAAAAATTTCGGCATTCTATAGTATGACTTCTTTTTGCAAAAAATGTCGACATACTACAGTATGACTTTTTTTTCGTAAAAATTTTCGACATCCTATACTATGACTTCTTTTTCGCAAAAAATTTCGACATAAAATACTATAACTGTTTTTTTCGCAAAACATTTAGACATACTATACTATGACTATTATTTAGCAAAAAATTTCGACATGCTATACTATGACTTATTTTTTGGAAAAAATTTCAAGATACTATAGTATGATTTTTTTTTTGCAAAAAATTTCGACATACTATACTATGACCTTTTCTTTTGCAAAAAAATTCGACATACTATACTATGACTTTTTCTTCATAAAAGTTTCGACATACTATACTATGACTTTTTTTCATAAAATTTTGGACATACTTTACTATGACTTTTTTTTCAAGAAATTTTCAACATACTATACTATGACTTTTCTTCATAAAATTTTCGACATACTATACTATGACTTTTTTTAATAACATTTTCGACATGCTATACTATGACTTTTTTTCATGACAATTTTCGACATACTATACTATGACTTTTTTTTCATAAAATTTTCGACATTCTATACTATGACTTTTTTTCATAACATTTTTGACATACTATACCATGACTATTTTTCATGAAATGTTTCGACATACTATAGTATGACTTTTTTTTTTACAAAAAATTTCGACATACTATACTATGACTTCTTTTTCGCAAAAAATTTCGACATACTATACTATGACTTTTTTTCATGAAATTTTTCGACATACTGTACTATGACTTCTTTTTCACAAAAAAATTTCGACATACTATAGTTTGACTTTTTTTCACAAAAAATGTCGACATACAATACTATGACTTTTTTTTTAGCAAAAAATTTTGACATACTATACTATGACTTTTTTTTTGCAAAATATTCAACATACTATACTATGACATTTTTTTAGCAAACAATTTCGACATACTATACTATGACTTTTTTTTCGTAAAAAATTTCGACATTCTATACTATGACTTATTTCGCAAAAAATTTCGGCATTCTATAGTATGACTTCTTTTTGCAAAAAATGTCGACATACTACAGTATGACTTTTTTTTCGTAAAAAATTTCGACATCCTATACTATGACTTCTTTTTCGCAAAAAATTTCGACATAAAATACTATAACTGTTTTTTTCGCAAAACATTTAGACATACTATACTATGACTATTATTTAGCAAAAAATTTCGACATGCTATACTATGACTTATTTTTTGGAAAAAATTTCAAGATATTATAGTATGATTTTTTTTTTGCAAAAAATTTCGACATACTATACTATGACCTTTTCTTTCGCAAAAAAATTTCGACATACTATACCTGACTTTTTTTTTGCAAAAAATGTCGACATACTATCCTATGACTTTTTTTTCGCAAAACATTTCGGCATACTATACTATGACTTTTTTTTGCAAACTTTTTTTACATACTACAGTATGACTTTCCTTCTTAAAAAATTTCGACATACTATACTATGACTTTTTTTTCGCAAAAAAATTCGTCATACTATACTACGACCTTTTCTTTTGCAAAAAAATTTCGTCATACTATACTATGACTTTTTTTGCAAAAAATGTCGACATAAAATACTATAACTGTTTTTTTCGAAAAAAATTTCGGCATACTATACTATGACTTTTTTTTTGCAAAAAATTTCGACATACTATACTGTGACTTTTTTTTCGCAAAAAAATTCGAAATACTAAACTGACTTTTTTGCAAAAAAAAAAAAAAATCGACATACTATACTATGACTTCTTTTTCGCAAAAAATGTCAACATACTACAGTATGACTTTTTTTTCGTAAACAAATTCGAGATACTATACTATGACTTTTTTTTCGCAAAAAAATTCGACAATACTATGACTTTTTTTTCTGCTAAACATTTGGACATGCTATACTATGACTTATTTTTTAGCAAAAAATTTCATCATACTATGACTTTTTTTGCAAAAAAAAAAATCGACATACTATACTATGACTTTTTTTTCGTAAAATTTCGACATACTATACTATGACTTTTTTTTTGCAAAAGTTTCCGCATACTATACTATGACTTTTTTTCATGAAATTTTTCGAGATACAAAACTATGACTTTTTTTTTTACAAAAAAATTCGACATACTATACTATGACTTCTTTTTCGCAAAAAAATTCTACATACTATACTATGACTGTTTTTTCGCAAAACATTTTGACATGCTATACTATGAGTATTTTTTAGCAAAAAATTTCGACATACTATACCATGACATTTTTTTAGCAAACAATTTCGACATACTATACTATGACTTTTTTTTCGCCAAAAGTTTCTACATACTATACTGACTTTTTTTCATGAAATTTTTCGACATGCTATACTATGACTTTTTTTTTTGCAAAAAAAAAAAAAAAAAAAAAATCGACATACTATACTATGACTTTTTTTTCGTAAAATTTCGACATACAATACTATGACTTCTTTTTCGCAAAAGTTTCTACATACTATACTCTGACTTTTTTTCATGAAATTTTTCGAGATACAAAACTATGACTTTTTTTTACAAAAAAATTTGACATACTATACTATGACTTCTTTTTCGCAAAAAAATTCTACATACTATACTATGACTGTTTTTTTCGCAAAACATTTTGACATGCTATACTATGAGTATTTTTTAGCAAAAAATTTCGACATACTATACCATGACATTTTTTTAGCAAACAATTTCGACATACTATACTATGACTTTTTTTTCGCCAAAAGTTTCTACATACTATACTGACTTTTTTTCATGAAATTTTTCGACATGCAATACTATGACTTTTTTTTTTGCAAAAAAAAAAAAAAAAAAAAAAAAAAAAAAAAATCGACATACTATACTATGACTTCTTTTTCGCAAAAAATTTCGACATACTATACTATGACTTTTTTTCATGAAATTTTTCGACATACTGTACTATGACTTCTTTTTCACAAAAAAATTTCGACATACTATAGTTTTACTTTTTTCCACAAAAAATGTCGACATACAATACTATGACTTTTTTTTTAGCAAAAAATTTCGACATACTATACTATGACTTTTTTTTTGCAAAATATTCAACATACTATACTATGACATTTTTTTAGCAAACAATTTCAACATACTATACTATGACTTTTTTTTCGTAAAAAATTTCGACATACTATACTATGACTTATTTCGCAAAAAATTTCGGCATTCTATAGTATGACTTCTTTTTGCAAAAAATGTCGACATACTACAGTATGACTTTTTTTTCGTAAAAAATTTCGACATCCTATACTATGACTTCTTTTTCGCAAAAAATTTCGACATAAAATACTATAACTTTTTTTCGCAAAACATTTAGACATACTATACTATGACTATTATTTAGCAAAAAATTTCGACATGCTATACTATGACTTACTTTTGGAAAAAATTTCAAGATACTATAGTATGATTTTTTTTTTGCAAAAAATTTCGACATACTATACTATGACCTTTTCTTTTGCAAAAAAAATTCGACATGCTATACCTGACTTTTTTTTTGCAAAAAATGTCGACATACTATCCTATGACTTTTTTTTCGCAAAACATTTTGGCATACTATACTATGACTTTTTTTTGCAAACTTTTTTTACATACTACAGTATGACTTTTTTTTCTTAAAAAATTTCGACATACTATACTATGACTTTTTTTTCGCAAAAAAATTCGACACACAATACTATGACTTTTTTTTACAAAAAATGTCGAAATACTATCCTTTGACTTTTTTTTCGTAAAAGATTTCGACATTCTATACTATGACTTTTTTTTCGTGAAAAATTTCGACATACTAAACTATGACTTTTTTTTTGCAAAAAATTTCGACATACTATACTACGACCTTTTCTTTTGCAAAAAAATTTCGTCATACTATACTATGACTTTTTTGGCAAAAAATGTCGACATAAAATACTATAAGTGTTTTTTTCGAAAAAAATTTCGGCATACTATACTAAGACTTTTTTTTTGTAAAATTTCGACATACTATACTATGACTTTTTTTTTGCAAAAAATTTCGACATACTATACTATGACTTTTTTTTTGCAAAAAATGTCGACATACTATCCTATGACTTTTTTTCGTAAAAGATTTCGACATATTATACCTTGACTTTTTTTTCATGAAAATTTTCGACATACTATGCCATGACTTTTTTTTATAAAATTTTTCGACATACTATACTATGACTTTTTCTTCATAAAAGTTTCGACATACTATACTATAATTTTTTTTTTTAATAAAAATGTTCGACATACTATACTATGACTTTCTTTAATAAAATTTTCGACATACTATACGATGACATTTTTTTCATAAAAGTTTCGACATACTATACTATGATTTTTTTTCATAAAAGTTTCGACATACTATACTTTGACTTATTTTACATAAAATGTTCGACATACTATACTATGAGCTTTTTTCATGAAAACCTTCAACATTATATTTGGACTTTTTTTCTACAAAATTTTCGACATACTATACGATGACATTTTTTTCATAAAAGTTTCGACATACTATACTATGACTTTATTTTCATAAAAGTTTGGGCATACTATACTATGCCTTTTTTTTCATAAAAGTTTCGACATACTATACTATGACTTTTTGCTCATGAAAATTTTCGAGATACCATACTATGACTTTTTACTATATTAAGACTTTTTTTCTACAAAATTTTCTACATACTACACTATGACTTTTTTCATGAAAATTTTCGAGATACTATACTATGACTTTTTACTATATTAAGACTTTTTCTACAAAATGTTCTACATACTATACTATGACTTTTTGCTCATGAAAAGTTTCGAGATACCATGCTATGACTTTTTACTATGTTAAGACTTTTTTTCTACAAAATGTTCTACATACTATACTATGACTTTTTTTTAATAAAAATTTCGACCTACCATCCTAAGACTTTTTTTTCATGAAAAGTTTCGACAAACTATACAATGATTTTTTTTCAAAAATCTTTTTGACATACAATACTATGTTTTTTCTCATAAAGGTTTTGACATACAATACTATGACTTTTTTTTCATGAAAATTTTCGACATGCTATACTATGACTTTTTTTAATAAAATTTTCGACATACTATAATATAACTTTTTTTTCATAAAATTTTCGACATATTATACCTTGACTTTTTTTTCATGAAAATTTTCGACATACTATACCATGACTTTTTTTTATAAAATTTTCGACATACTATACTATGACTTTTTCTTCATAAAAGTTTCGACATACTATACTATGACTTTTTTTCATAAAATTTTGGACATACTTTACTATGACTTTTTTTTCAAGAAATTTTCAACATACTATACTATGACTTTTCTTCATAAAATTTTCGACATACTATACTATGACTTTTTTTAATAACATTTTCGACATGCTATACTATGACTTTTTTTCATGACAATTTTCGACATACAATACTATGACTTTTTTTTCATAAAATTTTCGACATACATTATGACTTTTTTTCAAGAAATTTTCGACATACTATAGTATGACTTTTTTTATAACATTTTCGACAAACTATACTATGACTTTTTTTTCATGAAATTTTCGACATACTATACTATGACTTTTTTTCATGAAATTTTCGACATTCTATACTATGACTTTTTTTCACAACATTTTCGACATACTATACCATGACTATTTTTCATGAAATGTTTCGACATACTATAGTATGACTTTTTTTTTACAAAAAATTTCGACATACAATACTATGACTTCTTTTTCGCAAAAGTTTCTACATACTATACTATGACTTTTTTTCATGAAATTTTTCGAGATACAAAACTATGACTTTTTTTTTTACAAAAAAATTCGACATACTATACTATGACTTCTTTTTCGCAAAAAAATTCTACATACTATACTATGACTGTTTTTTTCGCAAAACATTTTGATATGCTATACTATGAGTATTTTTTAGCAAAAAATTTCGACATACTATACCATGACATTTTTTTAGCAAACAATTTCGACATACAATACTATGACTTCTTTTTGCAAAAAATGTCGACATACTACAGTATGACTTTTTTTTCGTAAAAAATTTCGACATCCTATACTATGACTTCTTTTTCGCAAAAAATTTCGACATAAAATACTATAACTGTTTTTTTCGCAAAACATTTAGACGTACTATACTATGACTATTATTTAGCAAAAAATTTCGACATGCTATACTATGACTTATTTTTTGGAAAAAATTTCAAGATATTATAGTATGATTTTCTTTTTTGCAAAAAATTTCGACATACTATACTATGACCTTTTCTTTCGCAAAAAAATTTCGACATACTATACCTGACTTTTTTTTTGCAAAAAATGTCGACATACTATCCTATGACTTTTTTTTCGCAAAACATTTCGGCATACTATACTATGACTTTTTTTTGCAAACTTTTTTTACATACTACAGTATGACTTTTTTTTCTTAAAAAATTTCGACATACTATACTATGACTTTTTTTTCGCAAAAAAATTCGACATACTATACTACGACCTTTTCTTTTGCAAAAAAATTTCGTCATACTATACTATGACTTTTTTTGCAAAAAATGTCGACATAAAATACTATAACTTTTTTTTTGCAAAAAATTTCGACATACTATACTGTGACTTTTTTTTCGCAAAAAAAATCGAAATACTAAACTGACTTTTTTGCAAAAAAAAAAAAAAATCAACATACTATACTATGACTTCTTTTTCGCAAAAAATGTCGACATACTACAGCATGACTTTTTTTTCGTAAACAAATTCGAGATACTATACTATGACTTTTTTTTCGCAAAAAAATTCGACATACTATACTATGACTTTTTTTCATGAAATTTTTCGACATACTGTACTATGACTTCTTTTTCACAAAAAAATTTCGACATACTATAGTTTGACTTTTTTCCACAAAAAATGTCGACATACAATACTATGACTTTTTTTTTAGCAAAAAATTTCGACATACTATACTATGACTTTTTTTTTGCAAAATATTCAACATACTATACTATGACATTTTTTTAGCAAACAATTTCGACATACTATACTATGACTTTTTTTTCGTAAAAAATTTCGACATACTATACTATGACTTATTTCGCAAAAAATTTCGGCATTCTATAGTATGACTTCTTTTTGCAAAAAATGTCGACATACTACAGTATGACTTTTTTTTCGTAAAAAATTTCGACATCCTATACTATGACTTCTTTTTCGCAAAAAATTTCGACATAAAATACTATAACTTTTTTTCGCAAAACATTTAGACATACTATACTATGACTATTATTTAGCAAAAAATTTCGACATGCTATACTATGACTTACTTTTGGAAAAAATTTCAAGATACTATAGTATGATTTTTTTTTGCAAAAAATTTCGACATACTATACTATGACCTTTTCTTTTGCAAAAAAAATTCGACATGCTATACCTGACTTTTTTTTTGCAAAAAATGTCGAAATACTATCCTATGACTTTTTTTTCGGAAAACATTTTGGCATACTATACTATGACTTTTTTTTGCAAACTTTTTTTACATACTACAGTATGACTTTTTTTTCTTAAAAAATTTCGACATACTATACTATGACTTTTTTTTCGCAAAAAAATTCGACACACAATACTATGACTTTTTTTTACAAAAAATGTCGAAATACTATCCTTTGACTTTTTTTTCGTAAAAGATTTCGACATTCTATACTATGACTTTTTTTTCGTGAAAAATTTCGACATACTAAACTATGACTTTTTTTTGCAAAAAATTTCGACATACTATACTACGACCTTTTCTTTTGCAAATAAATTTCGTCATACTATACTATGACTTTTTTTGCAAAAAATGTCGACATAAAATACTATAAGTGTTTTTTTCGAAAAAAATTTCGGCATACTATACTAAGACTTTTTTTTTGTAAAATTTCGACATACTATACTATGACTTTTTTTTTGCAAAAAATTTCGACATACTATACTATGACTTTTTCTTCATAAAAGTTTCGACATACTATACTATAATTTTTTTTTTTAATAAAAATGTTCGACATACTATACTATGACTTTCTTTAATAAAATTTTCGACATACTATACGATGACATTTTTTTCATAAAAGTTTCGACATACTATACTATGATTTTTTTTCATAAAAGTTTCGACATACTATACTTTGACTTATTTTACATAAAATGTTCGACATACTATACTATGAGCTTTTTTCATGAAAACCTTCAACATTATATTTGGACTTTTTTTCTACAAAATTTTCGACATACTATACGATGACATTTTTTTCATAAAAGTTTCGACATACTATACTATGACTTTATTTTCATAAAAGTTTGGGCATACTATACTATGCCTTTTTTTCATAAAAGTTTCGACATACTATACTATGACTTTTTGCTCATGAAAATTTTCGAGATACCATACTATGACTTTTTACTATATTAAGACTTTTTTTCTACAAAATTTTCTACATACTACACTATGACTTTTTTCATGAAAATTTTCGAGATACTATACTATGACTTTTTACTATATTATGACTTTTTCTACAAAATGTTCTACATACTATACTATGACTTTTTGCTCATGAAAAGTTTCGAGATACCATGCTATGACTTTTTACTATGTTAAGACTTTTTTTCTACAAAATGTTCTACATACTATACTATGACTTTTTTTTAATAAAAATTTCGACCTACCATCCTAAGACTTTTTTTTCATGAAAAGTTTCGACAAACTATACAATGATTTTTTTTCAAAAATCTTTTTGACATACAATACTATGTTTTTTCTCATAAAGGTTTTGACATACAATACTATGTTTTTTTTTTCATGAAAATTTTCGACATGCTATACTATGACTTTTTTTAATAAAATTTTCGACATACTATAATATAACTTTTTTTTCATAAAATTTTCGACATATTATACCTTGACTTTTTTTTCATGAAAATTTTCGACATACTATACCATGACTTTTTTTTATAAAATTTTCGACATACTATACTATGACTTTTTCTTCATAAAAGTTTCGACATACTATACTATGACTTTTTTTCATAAAATTTTGGACATACTTTACTATGACTTTTTTTCAAGAAATTTTCAACATACTATACTATGACTTTTCTTCATAAAATTTTCGACATACTATACTATGACTTTTTTTAATAACATTTTCGACATACTATACTATGTCCTTTTCTTTCGCAAAAAAAATTCGTAATACTATACTATGACTTTTATTTCGCAAAAAATTTTGGCATACTATACTATGACTTTTTTTTGCAAAAAATTTTTACATACTACAGTATGACATTTTTTTCGTAAAAAATTTCGACATACTATACTATCACTTTTTTTTCGCAAAAAAATTCGACACAATACTATGACTTTTTTTTTGCAAAAAATGTCGACATACTAACCTATGACTTTTTTCGTAAAAGATTTCGACATACTATAGTATGACTTTTATTTCGCAAAAAATTTTGGCATACTATACTATGACTTGTTTTTCGTGAACAAATTCGAGATACTATACTATGACTTTTTTTTCCAAAAAAATTCGACACACAATACTATGACTTTTTTTTCCGCAAAACATTTGGACATACTATACTATGACTTTTTTTTTAGCAAAAAATTTCATCATACTATAATATGACTTTTTTTTTGCAAAAAAATTCGACATACTATACTATGACTTCATTTTCATGAAAGTTTTCGACATACTATACTATGATTTTTTTTCATAAAAGTTTCGACATACTATACTTTCTTATTTTACATAAAATTTTCGACATACTATACTATGAGCTTTTTTCATGAAAACCTTCAACATTATATTTGGACTTTTTTTCTACAAAATTTTCGACATACTATACGATGACATTTTTTTCATAAAAGTTTCGACATACTATACTATGACTTTATTTTCATAAAAGTTTGGGCATACTATACTATGCCTTTTTTTCATAAAAGTTTCGACATACTATACTATGACTTTTTGCTCATGAAAATTTTCGAGATACCATACTATGACTTTTTACTATATTAAGACTTTTTTTCTACAAAATTTTCTACATACTACACTATGACTTTTTTCATGAAAATTTTCGAGATACTATACTATGACTTTTTACTATGTTAAGACTTTTTTTCTACAAAATGTTCTACATACTATACTTTGACTTTTTTTTAATAAAAATTTCGACCTACCATCCTAAGACTTTTTTTTCATGAAAAGTTTCGACAAACTATACAATGAATTTTTTTCAAAATCTTTTTGACATACAATACTATGTTTTTTCTCATAAAGGTTTTGACATACAATACTATGACTTTTTTTTTCATGAAAATTTTCGACATGCTATACTATGACTTTTTTTAATAAAATTTTCGACATATTATACTAAGATTTTTTTTTCATAAAATTTTCGACATACTATACTATGACTTTTTTTCATAAAATTTTCGGCATACTATACTATGCCTCTTTTTTTCATTAAATTTTCGACATACTATACTATGAATTTTTTTCATGAAATTTTTGACATACTATACTATGACTTTTTTTCATAAAATTTTGGACATACTTTACTATGACTTTTTTTTCAAGAAATTTTCAACATACTATACTATGACTTTTCTCCATAAAATTTTCGACATACTATACAGTGACTTTTTTTAATAAAATTTTCGACATGCTATACTATGACTTTTTTTCATGACAATTTTCGACATACAATACTATGACTTTTTTTCATAAAATTTTCGACATACTATATTATGACTTTTTTTCAAGAAATTTTCGACATACTAGTGT
Organism: Sebastolobus alascanus; assembly: GCA_916701645.2. Classification (NCBI taxonomy): domain Eukaryota; kingdom Metazoa; phylum Chordata; class Actinopteri; order Perciformes; family Sebastidae; genus Sebastolobus; species Sebastolobus alascanus. The sequence goes on from CAKAOJ020000032.1 coordinate 694,544, forward strand.
GACTTTTTTTATAAAATTTTCGACATACTATACTATGACTTTTTTTTCATGAAATTTTCGACATACTATACTATGACTTTTTTTCATGAAATTTTCGACATTCTATACTATGACTTTTTTTCATAACATTTTCGACATACTATACTATGACTTTTTTTCCATAAACGTTTCGACATACTATACTATGACTTTTTTTCATGAAAATTTTCGACATACAATACTATGACTTTTTTTTCATAAAATTTTCGGCATACTATAATATAACTTTTTCATAAAACATTTTCGACATATCATACTTTGACTTTTTTTTCATGAAAATTTTTGACATACTATACTATGACTTTTTTCATAAAATTTTCGACAGACTATACGATGACATTTTTTTCATGAAATTTTCGACATACTATAATAAGACTTATTTTTTGGAAAAAATTTCAAGATACTATAGTATGATTTTTTTTTTGCAAAACATTTCGACATACTATACTATGACCTTTTCTTTCGCAAAAAAATTTCGACATACTATACTATGACTTTTATATCGCAAAAAATTTCGGCATACTATACTATGACTTTTTTTTGCAAAAAATGTTTACATACTACAGTATGACATTTTTTTCGTAAAAAATTTCGACATACTATACTATGACTTTTATTTTGCAAAAAATTTTGGCATACTATACTATGACTTTTTTTGCAAAAAATGTCGACATACTACAGTATGACTTTTTTTTCGTAAACAAATTCGAGAGACTATACTATGACTTTTTTTTCGCAAAAAAATTCGACACACAATACTATGACTTTTTTTTCCGTAAAAGATTTCGACATACTATAGTATGACTTTTTTTTCGTAAAAAATTTCGACATACTAAACTATGACTTTTTTTTGCAAAAAAATTCGATATACTATACTATGTCCTTTTCTTTCGCAAAAAAAATTCGTAATACTAAACTATGACTTTTATTTCGCAAAAAATTTTGGCATACTATACTATGACTTTTTGCAAAAAATGTCGACATACTACAGTATGACTTTTTTTTCGTAAACAAATTCGAGATACTATACTATGACTTTTTTTTCGCAAAAAAATTCGACACAATACTATGACTTTTTTTTCCGTAAAAGATTTCGACATACTATAGTATGACTTTTTTTTCGTAAAAAATTTCGACATACTAAACTATGACTTTTTTTTGCAAAAAATTTCGATATACTATACTATGTCCTTTTCTTTCGCAAAAAAATTTCGTAATACTATACTATGACTTATTTCGCAAAAAATTTTGGCATACTATACTATGACTTTTTGCAAAAAATGTCGACATACTACAGTATGACTTTTTTTTCGTAAACAAATTCGAGATACTATACTATGACTTTTTTTCGCAAAAAAATTCGACACACAATACTATGACTTTTTTTTCCGTAAAAGATTTCGACATACTATAGTATGACTTTTTTTTCGTAAACAAATTCGAGATACTATACTATGAATTTCTTTTCGCAAAAAAATTCGACACACAACACTATGACTTTTTTTTCCGTAAAACATTTGGACATACTTTACTATGACTTTTTTTTCAAGAAATTTTCAACATACTATTCTATGACTTTTCTTCATAAAATTTTCGACATACTATACTATGACTTTTTTTAAATAAAATTTTCAACATGATATACTATGACTTTTTTTCATGACAATTTTCGACATACAATACTATGACTTTTTTTTCATAAAATTTTCGACATTCTATATTATGACTTTTTTTCAAGAAATTTTCGACATACTATAGTATGACTTTTTTTATAAAATTTTCGACATACTATACTATGACTTTTTTCATGAAATTTTCGACATACTATACTATGACTTTTTTTCATGAAATTTTCGACATTCTATACTATGACTTTTTTTCATAACATTTTCGACATACTATACTATGACTTTTTTTTCATAAACGTTTCGACATACTATACTATGACTTTTTTTCATGAAAATTTTCGACATACAATACTATGACTTTTTTTTCATAAAATTTTCGACATACTATAATATAACTTTTTTTTCATAAAACATTTTCGACATATTATACTTTGACTTTTTTTTCATGAAAATTTTTGACATACTATACTATGACTTTTTTCATAAAATTTTCGACAGACTATACGATGACATTTTTTTCATGAAATTTTCGACATACTATAATATGACTTATTTTTTGGAAAAAATTTCAAGATACTATAGTATGAATTTTTTTTTGCAAAATATTTCGACATACTATACTATGACCTTTTCTTTCGCAAAAACATTTCGACATACTATACTATGACTTTTATATCGCAAAAAATTTCGGCATACTATACTATGACTTTTTTTTTGCAAAAAATGTTAACATACTACAGTATGACATTTTTTTCGTAAAAAATTTCGACATACTATACTATGACTTTTATTTCGCAAAAAATTTTGGCATACTATACTATGACTTTTTTTGCAAAAAATGTCGACATACTACAGTATGACTTTTTTTTCGTAAACAAATTCGAGATACTATACTATGACTTTTTTTCGCAAAAAAATTCGACACACAATACTATGACTTTTTTTTCCGTAAAAGATTTCGACATACTATAGTATGACTTTTTTTTCGTAAAAAATTTCGACATACTAAACTATGACTTTTTTTTGCAAAAAATTTCGATATACTATACTATGTCCTTTTCTTTCGCAAAAAAATTTCGTAATACTATACTATGACTTTTTGCAAAAAATGTCGACATACTACATTATGACTTTTTTTTCGTAAACAAATTCGAGATACTATACTATGACTTCTTTTTCGCAAAAAAATTCGACACACAATACTATGACTTTTTTTTCCGTAAAACATTTGGACAAACTATACTATGACTTTTTTTTTAGCAAAAAATTTCATCATACTATAATATGACTTTTTTTTTGCAAAAAAATTAGACATACTATACTATGACTTCATTTTCCTGAAAGTTTTCGACATACTATACTATGACTTTTTTTCATATAATTTTCGACATATTATACTATGACTTTTTTTTCATAAAATTTGACATACTATACTTTGACTTTTTTTCATAAAATTTTCGACATACTATACTATGCCCTTTTTTTCATGAAATTTCGACAAACTATACTATGACCTTTTTTTCATAAAATTTTCAACATACTATAGTTTGACTTTTTTTCATAACATTTTCAACATGCTATACTATGACTCTTTTTTTCAAGAAATTTTCAAAATACTATACTATGACTTTTTTTTAATAAAATTTTCGACATATTATACTATGACTTTTTTTTTTAATGAAAATATTCGACATACTATACTATGACTTTTTTTAATAAAATTTTCGACATACTATACGATGACATTTTTTTCATAAAAGTTTCGGCATACTATACTATGACTTTTTTTTCATAAAAGTTGACATACTATACTATGACTTTTTTCTCATGAAAATTTTCGAGATATCATACTATGACTTTTTACTATATTAAGCATTATATTTTGACTTTTTTTCTACAAAATTTTCGACATACTATACTATAATTTTATTTTCATAAAAGTTTGGGCATACTATACTATGCCTTTTTTTTCAAAAAAGTTTCGACATACTATACTATGACTTTTTTCTCATGAAAATTTTCGAGATATCATGCTATGACTTTTTACTATATTAAGACTTTTTTTCTACAAAATTTTGTACATACTACACTGACTTTTTTCATGAAAATTTTCGAGATACTATACTATGACTTTTTATTATATTAAGACTTTTTTTCTACAAAATGTTCTACATACTATACTATGACTTTTTTTTCATAAAAATTTCGACATACTATATTATGACTTTTTTTCAAGAAATTTTCGACATACTATACTATGCCTTTTTTTTCATAAAAGTTTCGACATACTATACTATGACTTTTTGCTCATGAAAATTTTCGAGATACCATACTAAGACTTTTTACTATATTAAGACTTTTTTTCTAGAAAATTTTCTACATACTACACTGACTTTTTTCATGAAAATTTTCGAGATACTATACTATGAATTTTTACTATATTAAGACTTTTTTTCTACAAAATGTTCTACATACTATACTATGACTTTTTTTAATAAAAATTTCGACATACCATCCTAAGACTTTTTTTTCATGAAAATTTTCAACATACTATACTTTGACTTTTTTTCATAAAATTTTCAACATGCTATACTTTGACTCTTTTTTTCAAGAAATTTTCAAAATACTATACAATGACTTTTTTTCAAAAATCTTTTTGACATACAATACTATTTTTTTTTTCATAAAGGTTTTAACATACAATACTATGACTTTTTTTTCATGAAAATTTTCAACATGCTATACTATGACTTTTTTTAATAAAATTTTCAACACATTATACTAAGATTTTTTTTTCATAAGATTTTCGACATACTATACTATGACTTTTTTTCATAAAATTTTCGACATACTATACTATGGCTCTTTTTTTCATTAAATTTTCGACACACTATACTATGAATTTTTTTCATGAAATTTTTGACATACTATACTATGACTTTTTCATAAAATTTTGGACATACTTTACTCTGACTTTTTTTTCAAGAAATTTTCAACATACTATACTATGACTTTTCTTCATAAAATTTTCGACATACTATACTATGACTTTTTTTCATAAAATTTGACATACTATACTTTGACTTTTTTTCATAAAATTTTCGACATACTATACTATGCCCTTTTTTTCATGAAATTTCGACAAACTATACTATGACCTTTTTTTCATAAAATTTTCAACATACTATAGTTTGACTTTTTTTCATAACATTTTCAACATGCTATACTATGACTCTTTTTTTTCAAGAAATTTTCAAAATACTATACTATGACTTTTTTAATAAAATTTTCGACATATTATACTATGACTTTTTTTTTTAATGAAAATATTCGACATACTATACTATGACTTTTTTTAATAAAATTTTCGACATACTATACGATGACTTTTTTTTCATTAAAGTTTCGGCATACTATACTATGACTTTTTTTTCATAAAAGTTGACATACTATACTATGACTTTTTTCTCATGAAAATTTTCGAGATATCATACTATGACTTTTTACTATATTAAGCATTATATTTTGACTTTTTTTCTACAAAATTTTCGACATACTATACTATAATTTTATTTTCATAAAAGTTTGGGCATACTATACTATGCCTTTTTTTTCAAAAAAGTTTCGACATACTATACTATGACTTTTTTCTCATGAAAATTTTCGAGATATCATACTATGACTTTTTACTATATTAAGACTTTTTTTCTACAAAATTTTGTACATACTACACTGACTTTTTTCATGAAAATTTTCGAGATACTATACTATGACTTTTTATTATATTAAGACTTTTTTTCTACAAAATGTTCTACATACTATACTATGACTTTTTTTTCATAAAAATTTCGACATACTATATTATGACTTTTTTTCAAGAAATTTTCGACATACTATACTATGCCTTTTTTTTCATAAAAGTTTCGACATACTATACTATGACTTTTTGCTCATGAAAATTTTCGAGATACCATACTAAGACTTTTTACTATATTAAGACTTTTTTTCTAGAAAATTTTCTACATACTACACTGACTTTTTTCATGAAAATTTTCGAGATACTATACTATGAATTTTTACTATATTAAGACTTTTTTTCTACAAAATGTTCTACATACTATACTATGACTTTTTTTTAATAAATATTTCGACATACCATCCTAAGATTTTTTTTCATGAAAATTTTCAACATACTATACTTTGACTTTTTTTTCATAAAATTTTCAACATGCTATACTATGACTTTTTTTCAAGAAATTTTCAAAATACTATACAATGACTTTTTTTCAAAAATCTTTTTGACATACAATACTATTTTTTTTTTCATAAAGGTTTTAACATACAATACTATGACTTTTTTTTCATGAAAATTTTCAACATGCTATACTATGACTTTTTTTAATAAAATTTTCAACACATTATACTAAGATTTTTTTTTCATAAGATTTTCGACATACTATACTATGACTTTTTTCATAAAATTTTCGACATACTATACTATGGCTCTTTTTTTCATTAAATTTTCGACACACTATACTATGAATTTTTTTCATGAAATTTTTGACATACTATACTATGACTTTTTTTCATAAAATTTTGGACATACTTTACTCTGACTTTTTTTTCAAGAAATTTTCAACATACTATACTATGACTTTTCTTCATAAAATTTTCGACATACTATACTATGACTTTTTTTAATAAAATTTTCGACATGCTATACTATGACTTTTTTTCATGACAATTTTCGACATACAATACTATGACTTTTTTTTCATAAAATTTTCGACATACTATATTATGACTTTTTTTCAAGAAATTTTCGACATACTATAGTATGACTTTTTTTATAAAATTTTTGACATACTATACTATGACTTTTTTTTCATGAAATTTTCGACATACTATACTTTGACTTTTTTTTCATGAAAATTTTCGACATACTATACTATGACTTTTTTCATAAACGTTTCGACATACTATACTATGACTTTTTTTCATGAAAATTTTCGACATACAATACTATGACTTTTTTTTCATAAAATTTTCGACAGCCTATACGATGACATTTTTTTCATGAAATTTTCGACATACTATACTATGACTTTTTTTCATAAAATTTTCGACATACTATAATATAACTTTTTTTTCATAAAATTTTCGACGTTATACTTTGACTTTTTTTTCATGAAAATTTTCGACATACTATACTATGACTTTTTTTTCATAAAAGTTTCGACATACTATACTATGACTTTTTTTTATGAAATTTTCGACATACAATACTATGACTTTTTTCATAAAATTTTCGACAGACTATACGATGACATTTTTTTCATGAAATTTTCGACATACTATAATATGACTTTTTTTCATGAAATTTTCGGCATACTATACTATGACTTTATTATTATTTTTCGACATCCTATTCTATGACTTTTTAAATTTCTGACATACTATACTATGAATTTTTTAATTTTTCGACATTCTTTACTATGACTTCATTCGACATACTATACTATGACTTTTTCTTGACATACTATACTATGAGTTTTTGTCGACATACTATGCTATGACTTTTTCTTGACATACTATGCTATGACTTTTTTTTTTTTTGTCGACATATTATACTATTAAGACTTCAACTTTTTCAGCCTGGTCTTAATTTACTAGTGTTGGAGGAAATATTCAGACCTCTTACTTTGGTAAAAGTAGCAACATCACACTTTGAAAATACTCCATTACAAGTGAAAACCCTGAATTGAATGAATGTTGCGACAGAAAAATGGGTGACTGTTAAACTATATTAAACACGCTTATTGTGTTAAGGTTTTTTTATTTATTCAAAATCTTAATTAGTAAAGTAAGTGACTTTAACTGTCAAATACATGCAGTGGAGTAAAAAGTTCAATATGTCTCTCTGAATTGTAGTGTTGTATAAGTGGCATGAACTACTTAAGTAAAGTAAAAGCACCTGACATTTTTTCTTAAGTACAATACTTACAGTAAATGCACGTCTGCAAAGCCTGGAACTTCTTACGCCAATTCGCCAGATGATTGACCTTCACATCAACAGAAGTATACCATTGCAGAATAACTGGAACGAGCAGGAGTCCCCCATGAAGCCTGACCACAGCCGAGGAAAAAAAAAAAGATGAAAATAATATCAGACAGTCTGCAGATGCTTTGACCGGTGGTTTTGCCGTGGCCGCCTCAGAGCTTCAGAGCTGTCCAGGTGTCCTCTGTGGAAGTTTGGGAGATACTGTAGATTTGTACACAAGATGACACCTCAACATTTTAATATATTGATGTCACTGGAACATACTGCATCAGTGTGGAACCCTGCTGCTCTAATTCCATGCTGCATTCTGTTCTCTATGTTCTGTTCTTTGTGTCACAGTTTTCCTCGCCAAGATTTAGCCTAACTTTGGAGGATAATTTAGCCTCCTTCCAGACAAGCTAACATGACATGGTTGGTACCAATGAATTCCTTAAATTTTCTAGCTTTCTACTATTAAAGGGGCTATATGTAAGAATCAGAAATTGCTTGTTCACAGCGACACCTGTGGCCGCAATGTCAACGAAATTCAGCGTCCTGTTGCTCGTGCTCGCGCTTGTGCTCGCACTACATTGACATGAACGAGCACCGGTCTAAACAGCGGGGCGACACACGTCAGCTAACACACAATATCACTCTATATTTCACCTGCTTGGCAGTAATGTTAGCTGACCAGAGGAGGATCTCTCCATGAATCAATGCTGATCCTAGTGCTGGCTTTTCCTGCTTCCTGCCGACCGCGGAGGGAACGGGGGGGGGGGGAGACACAGACACCCGGTCGGGACGATAACGTAACTCGCTGCGGAGCTCCGTCACTTCACAAGACACGGGAAACCTCTGTTGGTCTGGAGGAGCTGCAGCATTTATTTCTGCAAAAACGTCCACTGCACATTCACTAGATATTCTCAGAGCTAAACTAACTCTTCTGCAGTGTGCGCGCGTGCACGTGGAGTGGGAGCGAGCCGAGCGGGTGAGAACGAGCGCTTCTGCAAGCAGGCAGCAGGCAGCAGGAGCAGCGCGTACCCACACGCGACGCGCATGGGATTCCGACCCGTTAGGATTTATGCACGTGATAAGTTACAAATAGTCCCTTTAAAGGGACTATTTGTAACTTATCACCTTTTACCCCTTTAAAGGGACTATTTGTAACTTATCACGCGCATAAATCCTAACGGGTCGGAATCCCATGCGCGCTCGCGTGTGGGTACGCGCTGCTCCTGCTGCCTGCTGCCTGCTTGCAGAAGCGCTCGTTCTCACCCGCTCGGCTCGCTCCCACTCCACGTGCACGCGCGCACACTGCAGAAGAGTTAGTTTAGCTCTGAGAATATCTAGTGAATGTGCAGTGGACGTTTTTGCAGAAATAAATGCTGCAGCTCCTCCAGACCAACAAAGGTTTCCCGTGTCTTGTGAAGTGACGGAGCTCCGCAGCGAGTTACGTTATCGTCCCGACCGGGTGTCGGTGTCTCCCCCCCCCCCCCCGTTCCCTCCGCGGTCGGCAGGAAGCAGGAAAAGTCAGCACTAGGATCAGCATTGATTCATGGAGAGATCCTCCTCTGGTCAGCTAACATTACTGCCAAGCAGGTGAAATATAGAGTGATATTGTGTGTTAGCTGACGTGTGTCGCCTCACTGTTTAGACCGGTGCTCGTTCATGTCAATGTAGCGCGAGCACAAGCGCGAGCACGAGCAACAGGACGCTGACTTTCGTTGACATTGCGGCCACAGGTGTCGCTGTGAACGAGCAATTTCTGATTCTTACATATAGCCCCTTTAAAACAAGATAAAAAAAAATCGTTATGATTGTCATCCATTTTAAGCTTTGTTTCCAACCAAACAAAACTGCTTTTCATTAGAATATGTACAACAATAACGCATTTTTTAACATAATTGAACATTGCATGCATGTGGTTTCTCCATTTTGTGTGCACACACTTTAATTGAATTTTTGGTAGCACTACTAGTTACCTCTTCACTTGGCCTCGGTCCAACAGAAACTTTCCTCCGCTGCCCGACGTCGAGCCGCTGCACTGGAGTGTCCAATCTCCGTCCGCACCGTGTCCGTCCAGCCGCCTACACTTTTCACTGCGTGGTCACCTGCCCGGTTACGACCTCCGGTGTCCGTCTGCGCCCAATACACCAGCAGGTCTCTCTGTTTACCCAGCCGTTTCCTTGTGATGGACAGATCCGGGTAAACACTGTTGCTACACAACTCTCCAGAGGAAGGTTTTTGACTTAATGTTGATGCACCGTTTGTTTGTTTGTTTTGGTCCGTAGTGGGCTCCTGCATAGATGGCGTGCCTCCAGTGGCGATCTTTGTCACCGAAAAACTTGCCAAAAAGCCAAAAACTTACAGTCGGATAAACAAATTAATTTATTTTCACACTATAACAAAAGTAGGTTACATCTCTTCAAATAAACACCTCCATCATTAACCTGACTCAGGGTGAAAAACCTGTGCGCCACACCTGAATGTGATTAGTCCCAGTAGTACTAGACTAACATGCCCACAGCGCCACTCCCTGGTCACCATTGAAATGGCTCCTGTTACAATGAAGAGACTTCAGACACATCCTCCTTGTTATTCATCATTTAATAACATTGTAGAGACACTTTACGTTGCTTCAGTCTTTAATGACTTGATCAGTTCACTAGGCTGGTGGTTGAAAGTTGAATTTTGCACTGTGGGATTGTTTTTATTTTTAATTGAGCGGTGCTTGTGTTCATGACTTTCTGAAAATACTTTTGGATGTTCACTTTTATTATAAATGCGTATAAGAGTCATCATGAAATGTTTTTAAATAAATGGAAAAGGCGACTATTTTTATGCTGTTTTTATTGCTTATGTTGCTTAATTTAGAATCCCAATGTAAAATATATGATTTCATTTTCAGAGTAAATACACACACACACACACACACACACACACGCGCTAAACTCGGCTCATATTTGCATCAATAAAATAAACATAAAAGTACAGTGTTAAACAGAAGGAGGCTGTTGCCCTGTCATTAGCTGCTTTTTAGAGTTTAAGACAAATTTTTAAAATAGTCTATATAAAATAACCACATGGTAAAGCCTATTTTTGTATACCCATGTGTGAATTAAATACTCTTTTTAAGAACTTGAGTGCAAAATGAACATAACAGTTTTAAGTGAAATTATAGAGAAAAAAATAAATAAATAAAAACCTAGCCTATATCACGATAGAAACGATATAGAAAAATATATACAATAGACATTTTTATATCGCTTTGATGATATATATCGTCATATTGCCCAGCCCTACGTCCTGCTGATGCCAAAAAGGCCCCTGGTTTTAGATTTGTTGGTGAAATAGACAGGTGAGGCTGTAATAAGTCTTACTACAGAATGGAAGGGAGACTGAAGGGAGACAGAATTTTAATTTCTAGTCTATTCTCATTAATAGATTTTGAACTTCCTCATGAATTTGTGAAATTGAACTAAAAAAATCTAAAAAAAATAAATAAAGTTTTCTTGTTATGATCTGGTGTTCAGCTTTAAGAGAATAAGAGCTGCAACAATTAATCGATTCATCTATTAAATCAATCGCCAACTATTTTGATAATCGATTAATCAGTTTGAGTATTTTTTTAGTTGCAGCCCTAAAGAAAAACAATCATGTTAAAGTTGGCTTACAGCTGGCATAAACCCTGAGAGAACCAGTCTTTGATTCTACTCTGCAACTAAGCTGGTTAAATGCTAAATGACAGAGCAACAGACCTAGTTACAGTCAAGGCTGTTTATAAAAGTAAATAATTACCAGTCCATGTAGTACCACCAAGATTCACAAGCTACATGCAACAATACTATGCTGGCTGAACAGTAATCTCAAACTGGCAGGGTTTCATACCTGTAAGTGGCTCAATTCTCTAAAATCATAAAGAGTTCACATGTGATTCAGTGATAAGCTTTCATTATAAAATCACACTCCAATAAAAAAATAAGTTCTTCATCTGCTGAGGCTGCCAGCATGTAAAACTCTTTGGTGCCAGGTAGGCACTAGTGCAGTAGTCCAGAGAGACATGACCCACAGCATCATGGAGTAAAAATCATGCATACACACTAACATTCAACACTGCAGATAAAAACATATAGGCGTGATTCTTCAGTCGCAGATGACACAACTCGGTGCATTTGGTTGTGGGCATTATTATAGACTATCTTTAGGACTAGTTGATTGTTTTTGTCCAACCAGTGTTTATGCTGGATACGTATTTTTGTGCAGGTGCATTGAGTTGTAAGAGAAACTTAAAACCGGTGGTCCACGTCCTGCGTGGCGCTGTTTGATGAGGTCACACAGGAAATGCATCACTCTCAAATCATACTCACTGCTGCAGAATACTTGCGTGAACAGGAAGTCTTTTTCTTCTGTGCCCTTATTCCCTCCAGCACTGTTTGGGCGATGTAAAGCAAGATTAAACGTGTACAGCAGAGCCTTGTTGGCCAGTGCAGTCAGGCAGCTCTCCAGGTGCAGCAGGTAGGTGATGCCTCGGCTGATGCCAGTGTGAGGATCAGCCAGTCTGCCGATGAGAGAGCCGGAGTATGAAGGACATCGCAGCGTCCTCTGGTCCAGATCCAACAGCGCCAAATAACGACTGTAGCGAGTCAGAGAGCGAAGGATGCTGGCCGAAGAGCTGGAGGATGATCTGGTCCAAAAGAAAAGGAGAGGATGTAACAGAATAGAGTTTTCATTTGTTCTTAACTTTGTCTCAAAACATCTACTACGTACAGGGGTCCCTAAACAGTCTTTGAATTGCATAAATTGGGTATCACTGTAAAGCTGAGACTCTTCTGGATCCAATGAGCCCAATTGTGTTCATGTGTGATGATGTTAGTCCCCATAGTAGCCATTTCACTGTAGTGAGACCATTTTTTTTAAACTTGACCTCACTGTATAAAATGAGCTGTTGTGTCCTCTAGGATAACCACAGCCTTGTGAAACTTTACAGCCACAAACTAAAGACCTAGAGCATTCAGAGGATGGATGGCTTTCCTAGGTAGATTGACAATAAGGGGGTTTCTGAGCAGTTTCCAGAACAGAAGTGCTCGCCATCCAATCGCCGAAAAATGCAATTCTTGCAGAAATCTCCAAATGTCAAAAGTTTTTGGTACCAAAACACAGCATGACTTTTTCTATGGTGTTCCTCAAGGTCTTGGTGTCTTAATGTGGTATATTGGAGGGATTATTGATCATTTTTATCAATTCACGAGTGGTAAAAAATGGTTAAATTTAGCACCAACTCTGTGTAAAAAATGGTATCAACCCAAAAATTGGGTAGGTACAGCCGGTTGGGTTGGGTACAGCCGGTTTATCAGAGCTTTCACTGAAAACAGCTGCCTGCTGCTGGTGGAAATGAAGATGATCAGAGCAGCAAGAGTGAACCAAAACAAAAATTAGCTTAAAAGACACTAAAATGCTTCGTAGAGCCGAGAGGAACTGCGGAGTTGGCAACACCTTTCACATTACACATAATAATTTCATCCATTGTCAATATAAAAATATTGATTTGAGCTTCAATACAGACAATGTATAAAATAGCTGTTTGTAGTTATAGTACATTAGCCCTTCAGTTTGGTGAAGATCAAGATTGATCTTTGGTAAATGTCTACTTTTCAATGCATTTTTCCTGTTTTGGTAGATGTTATTATTTTCACAAAAAACTCTCAAAGAAATATGCCAAATATTACCAGTTTCGACACTCTGGTATTTACTGCATGGCTATTGTAGTGTAACGCTACATGTCCACCAGATCCGGCGAGGACGCTAGGGGACGCGCTGCTTCACTCAACTGTCAGCTCAGCGACGTATCCCATCGTGGAACGCACCTGATTGGTTCCTGGTTTTTTGCTCGCCGTTCCAAACACGAAACTACATGGCGGCCTGCTCATAAATTTCCTGTTATTCTGTCTAAACAATCCACCAAAATCTACTTCTGAAAACATTTTAAGCGAGAAATAGGCTGTGCCACTGCTGAATCTCGTTTCATTTTAGAACTAGATCGCCTAGTTTGACAGCTTGGTCCAAGTTTCATGAGCCGGTAGCGTCGCGCTGGACGGGCTCATTGTGTACCCCCTCCAACTCGCCGCAACACTCCCACAGGGCAAAGTCAAATAAAAACAAGCAACCAAGAAAAGATGCTAGGCCATCTCAATGTAAAAATAGTAATTAAAGTGGCAGTATGCAACGATTTTTTGGCATAATTTGGCAAAAAATCCATAATAACATTTCAGCATATTGTAATTCAAGTGTTCTGAGAGATAACTAGACTTCTGCTCCTCATCATGTCTCTGTTTTCAGGCTTTAGAAAAATCTAGCCCGTGACGGCAGAGGTCACAGAGGTCAGAGGTCACAGGTCATTTCAGAGAGAGAGAGCGTTCCTACTGGCTGTGCTCCGGTCATGTGACCAGAACTTGGCTTCCTTCAACAGATTTTACAATGGCGGCTGGGTCACAAACTTTCTCATTTTACAGCTAAACAGTACACTACAAGATGATTCTGAAAACATTTGAGGTGAGAAATAGTCATTACAGTAACATAATATTGATTCATATTTGATCAGCGCTGCCTAGTTTGACCGTTTGGTCGGAGATCGCGAGTGATTGACAGCCGGCTCTCATAGACTGCAGCTGGACAGCGGACCTTGTTTTCCTCCGGTAAGTGAAATCCTTCAGATGCCGTTAGGAGCACCGGAGGACACAGTAGGACACAGAGGAACATGATTTTTTTCAGGTTACTTGTTTCATGTACTACTGTCACGATATAGCGGCCGTTTTCTAAAAATAACTTTTTTAAATCATATTTGCGCCAATATCACATACTGCAGCTTTAAGTGATAGACTCGACTAAAACAAAATACAAAATAAGAAAAAACATCAAAATACGAAGACAGGCAGGTGATCAGCGGTTGACTGTGTCTTGTGGAGTACCTGTGTATTCCTATCAGTTTCCAGGTGAGCAGGTCAGTCAGTTGAAGCGGTGTGGTCAAACACAGCATCACAGCGTTTCCATCAGGACCGGGAGCAGGCAGGAAGAGACTCAGAGCGTCCACCAGTTTTCTGACCACAGTCTCGTCTCCCCCGATGACGACCAGCGGCTGACCGCTCAGGAGACAAAACACGGCATGCTGGGAGAACGAGTACTGTTTGAGGAACCTGAGGGCTCTGAGTCCAGCCTTCCTTCTCCTCCTCCTTCGATCTGAGCGGGTGTTGCTGTGGACGTTTTGGTCGGGAGAGGGGGGGTCTGAGGAGCCGGTGAAGCTGGCGCAGTCGGACGCCTCGTCGACGCTCAGCAACCTGAGAGGAGCGCAGGGCGGAGACCACCGGTCAACCTCAACCACGGCAACAGGAGGGGCGAAGTCGACATGAAGGTCAGGCACCGACTGCACCGTCTGACGCACTTCAGACCACTGAGGCGTCGACTCCACTGCTTCTTCAACTAATAAAACAGATTTATTACACGTTAAAGAATATTACTAGTGGTGATTGTAGAAGTTTTGTTCCTCATTCCATCAGTAATAATAACACTGTATCACCAAGTTACCAAGTTTATTGTGCTGTTTCATTGTTTCTTTTGTAAATCATTCTATTCTATAGTATTCTAATGTATTTTTATGCCTCCGCGCCTGTGACAGCCGTGGCCGGAGGCCTTATGTTTTCGGGTTGTCCATCCGGTCCATTCTTGTGAACCTGATATCTCAAGAATGCCTGGAGGGTATTTATTCATATTTGGCACAAACGTCCACATGGACAAATAAACTTGATTTTGATTTGATTTAAACAGTTTTCAAAATTAGCTAAAATAAGTGTGGACGTAGTCTTGAAGCGTGTTTAAATGGGGCTTTAGACATGAATACTGTAGCAGATATTTTACCTTGCAGCCGTTTGGACGTCTTCTCAGGACTGCTGTCTTCATGGACTTGATTGCTCTTCAAACATTCGATGACCTTCTCCTCTCTCACTATAACCTCACCCCTAACAGTTATTTGCTTTAAGGCCTCATCTCTGTCAACACGACCCTCATCTTCCTGAACAGGCTCTTCGTTTTCATCCTCATTTACTAAAGTAGTTGCATTCGACGTCTTCTCTGTGAGGACATCGTCAGATTTACACTCTGTCGGTATCTCCTCCTCCTTCTCAAAGCCGTTACTCAGAGGCTGGTGCTCTGCTTCTTCCTCTGTGATGGCGGTGAGGTCGTCAGGAAAGATGGACTCGGTGGTACTCAGCACCTCGATGCTGTCCTCACTGTTGGCTCGTCTGGCGTACGCTCGCACGCGCCTGACGCCTGATTCTACTGCAGCTCGCCTGTAAGAGGTGTCCGTCATCCCGACTGGTGTTTCTGTTGAAGAGACTGAACTGTGTCAGCTGGTCCAGTTGTCAAAGAAGCATGTTTGAGCGAATATACTGTCATATGAATGCAGCAGCAATCTGTGGAGTCTTTTTTATTATCAATTAGTTAATATTTTAATCTATTAAATGTCAAAATAGAGAAAAACTCCCATCACAGCTTCCCAGAGCCCAAGGAGACATCTTCAAAGTCTTTGATTTGACCGACCAACAGTAGTAAATTTACAAAAAAAAGGCAGAAAATTGTAAAAGTCGAAAAGCTGGAACCAACAAATGTTCAGCATTTCTACTTGACAAAGGACTTAAATTATCGATCAATTATCAAAATTGTAGTTGGCCACTTTTCTGTCAATCAAGTAATCGACCAATCGTTTCAGCACTGTGCTGTATTTTACCTTCAGGTTATTTGTATGGTCACACACTTGGTCGTCTTTTAACCATGATTTTAAAGGTGCTAAAATACAGGATAGGGAGCATTTCTATTGCCTACACACAGCTCTCAACATGGCGACGGCAATCCGGCGGCTCACAGCAAATGGTGCTAACAGTGCAAACAACGTCGAAGGTGCTGGGTGCTACGCTTCCGCGATGTTATATGTAACTGCCGTATGAGAGCAGTGCAGAGCAGCGGCCGTGAGCTAGCTAATGGGGCACACTCACATGCACGAACACGCACTAAAAGGCATGAGCGGCCGGCCCGGCTATGTCAACAAAGCAAGAAGAAGCTTGAATTGCAACACACACAGAGGGAGAGCGACTTCATTCTCTGCTCACGTAGACATTACTCCTCTATATCTTTACATAGCAAATAGTTGTTTGATGCTACATTAATGCTATTAATGATATTGGATTTAGCACCTTTAAATACATTTTAAATGAACGATATGTGTCAAAGTCTCTCTTTTCTGCTTCATAATAGCACTAAGGGGTGGAGGAGCCGAGCCAAGCACAATCATATAGACAAGACAAGCGTCTGTAAACTTGATCAGATTGTCCCAGCTCAGTAAATTATGATTTCTTCGTAAGTAACAGTAAGTGGTGAAGGGTGTTTGGCTTCCTGTCAAACTGTTAATGGTTAGTCTCTAAAATGTGTGGAAAAAGACGCCATATCCCAGAGTTTAAGTTGAAATCTATAAATTGCCACCATCAGTCCAATAAAACAAAGATATTCAATTAATAATCAACTAATTGTTTGTCGTACCTCTGCTGTCAGATCCAGCGTCGACATGCTGCGTACGATAAGACTTCTCAGTCCCGAGCACTTCAATGCTGTCTCCGCTGCTCATACTTCCTGTCATCTCCGTGGCAACATTGGGGTCAGGGGTCAGTGTCCCAGCTTCGCCTGCCTCCAGTTTGATGGGAATCTCCTCCACGCAGGAGTAAAATGACTCCAGGCTCATTGGTTCTGATTGAAACATCTCCACGCCGCTCTTACTCCCCACCGCCCTCTGCAGCTCTGCCTCAGCGCTCTCTCCCTCCTCCTCATCTCCGTCCTCTGGGCTCCACAGCTCAAACAGGAAGTTGATAAGCTTGAGGCTCCTGGACAACGACCGTGTGACACGAGCAGTTCGCAGCATACTCCTGTCGCCGCGTAGGCGGCGCTCTGTGTCGGCGAGCTGCTCCTTCATTAGAGACAGGAAGTATGCATTGCAAAGCTCTTGCAGAGGCTTCAGGCGGCGCTCAGACCTGCAGGAGGTGGAGGTGGAGGTGGAGGGACAGGGCTCGGGAGGCAGTAACGCAGTCGGATCAGTGAGGGAGTCGGCTGGGTCGTATGGCAGGAAGTCAGGCTGTTTCAGCTTCCTATTTGGGTAGGAAGTGACCTGGCGCAGGAGGTCTCTATGACTTAAGATTGAACGCTCTACAGCTTCAAGCTCATCTGCTTTTTCTCCCTCCTCTGTGAACCCATTTGTCGTCCTCGGAAGTTCTGTCTCCTGTAGCAGGGTCAACCGTGTGTACCTGAAACAGTCAGAGAGAGTTTATTTAGTCAGCAGAGTATACCTACACCAGACTGAAAAACAGCATTTTACTGCCCTCTCTGGTTGAAAGATTCAAGTCTGCTTTGCTAAACCTGTAACAACACCCAACAGTGATGCCATTGTATATAAAGATGGACGACATGACAGCTCCTCAAAAGTGAAGCCAAAACATCTTGATCGCCCCCTGGTGGCTGGCTGCAGTATATGTCATAAATCCCACCCTTCCATGTAAGTGGATGGGACAAACTAAAAAGTACACATGAAATAAATTTCTCCCAAAGATGGTTTCTGTCATTTTAGGTAGTTCTTATCACGCTGATGTTTGTTCAAGTGTTCATTTTTCTGATAAGTTTGGTTTTATAACTTTTTTGTTTTCGATAAGCTGCGGCCGTACTCGGCTCATGATTGGTTCGGGCGGGTGTGTGTCTCGGACCTCGGCTCCACCCCCTGATCATTACTGTGCAGACCCAAATGACGTCAAAATCTCAAGATGACAGCTCCTGTATCCGGAATATTTTGGCTTCACTTCTGTACCAATCTCTTACAATGTTAGTTTATCTCAACATCCTGGGAACATAGGGCTGACCCCCTCTGTACTGCAATTTCAATCAGGTGACATATTGGCCAATATGGATATATATCTGTAATAAGATAATATTGGCCAAGTAGCCAGTGGTGGATGCTGGTGTGTCAGTCAGGCTCTACTGCATAAGTACATGTATATTGTTATTGCATCCTGATCTTACTCGAGCTCCTGTAATTTTCTCTGCAGCTCCGTAGAAAACGCTTGTCTGTTTCCCGTCTTGAGGCTGTCGGAGGCCTGAGAGAAGCTCGTCGACAGTTCAGAGAAGTTCTCGATCAGCTTCTTCTGGTCTGAACACACGTACGCCATGCAGAAAGGACGCACCATGCCCCGAGCCTCCAGGTCATATAGGGTCATGTGGTGAACGTATGCAAAAGCGTCCTCTGCCGAATCTCCCAGAACCACCTTGGAGTCCTCGTTGAAGTTGAGGCGGGGGCCGGGGGATGCGGGGGGGGCGTGGCAGGGGCCGGACGCCTGGTAGTCCACAGACATAATACGAACAGAGAAGTGATTGAGGTCAAATGATCCGATGACTCTGGGGTCGTCCGGTATTGTCAGCACAGGTTTGGGTCCCACCTACAAACATACAGCAGAGGTTTGTAGAGACGCAGCACAATATACACATTAATCTAGAGCAGGGGTCGGTAACCTTTTTGATACGAAGTGCCATTTTTAAGTTTTCTTGTTAATCAGTGTGCCATACAGTATCAGCATCTAGGTTAACATTAAGTTTAATTATGACACCATCAAGATTTGAAACTCCAACAGATCTGTAATTTTATTCCATCCATATAGGCAACGTGAATAGCAACATATTTAAAACACATTTTTCTCCCATAATCAGGACATTGTAATTATATATGAGAGCACTATACAATAAGGCTGCCATCCTCATGAAAATATCCACATCTGAGTTGAAATCATTAACCCTACCAACCTTTCACCAATCTTGTTCATCAGCAATAAACTTAACAAATTCTGGGAAGAAGGCAAGGAGTACTAGCCAATCAGAGGAAGAGTAGGGCGGGTCTTAATTAAATATATTTGGGTTTTGAAGATGAGATACAAAATGATATATAACCTAGCCTAAAATGATTAATTGATTAATTGAAAAAATAAACAACAGGTTGGTCTACAATGAAAATAATCTGCACTATAGTTGGGCGACTGTGGCTCAGAGGGTAGAGCAGGTCGTCCACCAATCGGAAGGTCGGTGGTACGAAGTGTCCTTGAGCAAGACACTGAACCCCAAATTGCTCCCGAAGGCTGTGCCATCGGTGTGTGAATGAGTATTTAGATTAGATCCTGATGGGCAAAGTTGGCACCTTGCATGGCTGCCTCTGCCATCAGTGTATGAATGTGTGTGTGAATGCTGACATGTAGTGTAAAGGGCTTTGAGTGGTCGGAAGACTAAAGGTGCTATATAAATGCAAGCCCATTTACCATTTATAGTAGCAGCCTGTTGCAGCAGCTTGCATTATCGTCAGTGTTGCGTGCTTGTATATTCTTTAACAATCAATATACAGGATGTACAAGACTTATTAAGTAACTAACCATATTCAAAATACTACCAGGCACTATTGTTGTAGTATCTGCTGATATTTTAAACAACATTTGTGATTGTTTTAATTAGTTTATCTGTGTGTATGATGGCTGCTTTGTGTGACTGACTGCTCATCTTGTGAAGAGCATTTATGCAATTTGTTCTCAGGTCTCTCATGAATAAGAGATCTTAATCTCATTGTCACTTCCTGAATAAATTAAACTCACTCATCAGTTGCGACATCATTACCATGACAGAAACAGAGCTGCAACATTCAATTTGTTCAGAAAATGCAGCAATATAACCACATTTCTATCTAATAAACAAAAGTAAAAGA
This sequence comes from Sebastolobus alascanus, assembly GCA_916701645.2. NCBI lineage: Eukaryota > Metazoa > Chordata > Actinopteri > Perciformes > Sebastidae > Sebastolobus > Sebastolobus alascanus. The sequence continues at coordinate 715,071 of CAKAOJ020000032.1, forward strand.
TATAAATAAATAGAATATATATAAAATAATAAAATATTCCCAGCTTCCTTTTTTTTATTGAAGTTCATTGCTTTGTTAAAATTAAATAACTAATAAAACAGAGGTAATTAACATAAATGACACATCAAAATAATTAAGCAATGTATATCATTATTATTATTGAATCATATTGGGTTACACTACAGAACTATGACACTACACACCTTATTTTTATTGTACTACATATCTTTCTTTCATTTAATGTATTTCATTTTAAATATAAGTATTATTATTATACACCTTATCAGCCATAATTGTTATTATACACTATTATATTCCTCACTCAGTCACTTTGAACAGGAAGTTTTTAGCACATTTTCAACATTAATGCACATAAAGCACATTTATGTTCACTGGCCTCGGGTATGCTATTGTATTTTAGAGCTTTCTTATTTGGATTTATTACATATTTTTTACTTAATGTTTCACCTCTACTGATTTCTATATGAATTTAATATATTTTCTCCCTATCCTTTTGGTATCTTTATCTGCTCTGTTTTATGTGCAGCTGTAACACACTTTATTTCCCCAGGAGATCAATAAAGTCTTATCTTATTTCCACTTTTCCCCCCCTCATGATAACTCCTACATCTTAAAAACTCTAAAACACAAGTGAAAGTCCCTGTCAGATATTGTTTAATGATTCCCAAAACACAACAGGTAAAGTAAAGTAAAGTAAAGTAAAGTAAAAAAACACACACCTGCTCTGAGAATTCAGCCACCAGTATGAAGTCTCTGAGGAAGCGGGCAGAGGAGGTCCAGGGGTTGGATGGAGGTAGAAGGGGGACAGAGAGGTCTTCAGGTAGAGCGTCCAGGTCCTCCTCTTCTTCTCCAAACCCCTCAGTGCTGGTGAAGGCCAGCAGGTCCGGTGACCCGATCATCTTCAGACCGGGAGAGGGGGTCAGCCCCTGGAGGAACTAACTCAGCGCCCGGGGCTGAACATCGCAGTGTCCCGGTGGTGCGGCCCCGGCGGCCTTCAGTCGGTGAGTCAGCTGTTCACACGGGACGCCACAACATCAACCGGAGGGTTAAAAAGCTTGTTGCGCAGTTGTTTTACACCACGAAGCGAAAGCCGTTCAGTTAAAACTTCACCTCTCCGCTCCCGTTAGAGCAACAACAGTCACGTAAACGACGAGCGTTTTCAGGAACAAACACCAGAGAAAAGTTTAAACGGAGAAGCGAAACTTCCCTGCGGACGGCAGCAGTCACACGGTTAGCTAACCTAACCTTTGTCCCGGGATTTGTGTTCCTCTTTCTCGTAGTGAGCTGACGTTCAGCCTAATACTACCGGTGTCTCGGTGTCACGTATTTGACCGGTGAACTGAACCCTCTACAGCTGTATGTAGCCATGTGACAGACACCGGGCCGGGGACTCGCCGCTCACCTCTGTTGCGAAAGAGACGCTTCATGGAAAACCGGGCTGGAGGTAAAGTCAGTGACAATGATGGGAGACTTCCGGTCACCAGTTTCAAAATAAAATACCGTTTTTTTTTTATTTATACATCCGCTGGCAATAATACATTCCGTTTATTGGGTACACCCATAGACTGTATAGATGGAAAAAGCGTCTCCATTTCCTCCCACTGTACAAAAGTGAAGCCAAATATTCCAGATAAGGGAGCTGGCATCTTGAGATTTGGAGATTTGGACCCCATGGGACCTTATTTCGGAAAAAGATATAAGCGGTTGTCAACAGAAAGAGATAAATAAATGTTTGATCCCGTTTGAATTGTGCCATGAATCACACATGATGTTTGTCAATTTAAAACATAATTTTGTAAGTCTTTTCAGAGTTCCCTGAGTGATTGACAGCTGCCTTCGTTGAATGAAGAGCCAATAGGAACGCTCTCTCTCTGAAATGACCTGTGATTGGCCAAAGATTTTTTTAAAGCCTGAAAACAGAGCCATGAGGAGGTGCAGAAGTCTAGTTTTCTCTCTGAACACTTGAATTACAATATGCTGAAAGGTTATTATGGATTTTTTGACCAGTGATGCCAAAAACATTCTGCCTACTGCAGGTTTAATTATTGATTTCAGAAGGAGGATGGAGGAGGTCTGCCCAGCATAGGCGGCGCCAGGGTGGGGCTTGGTTAGGCTATAGCCCCACCAAGAATTGTGTTAGCCCTACCATAAGCCAACCAAGAAAAAGAAAAAAGAAAAGTGCGGAGTCCAACAACGCCACTGCGGCGCGTACGTCACTCATGTGAGCGCGCGCGCTTTTCAGACAGACAGTAGTAACAACCTGGCTCTAGTAATTAGCATGATACCCGAAACAGCAACTTGGCCCTGTTGTCAATCAATAAACAGAGGACAAAGACTTTGGATGTCCAGCACATCATCGACAACTTTGCCTCCAGCCACAAAAACCGGAGGATTGTGCTCATGTGAAAATCAGCCTGGTCAGTCTAATATTGTATATTGTTTTGCTGACTTTGTTAAGCGTTGTGCGTTTTGCCTCCTTGCTGCGGTCTTGTTGCCTGCATATTTAATTTGTTGGAGATGTGTTTACACTGTTGGCTGTTGTGTGGAAGACTATATATGGCTTTAGGACAACTAGAGAAAATGTGTGGTGTTGAATTGGGTGATCTGTGTATTAAAGTTTGCCTTATGGCCCCTCTGATCTTATATTGGTCTCATCGCCTCCTATCTATGCCTTATTTTCACTCCGATCCACCTGCTGTGCTGTTAACGTAACTATTAGCGTCTCTCTCTCCCTCTCTGTGTGTGCGTGCGTGTTTCTAGCTGTGGTGGGAGGGTGTTGTTTTATTAAATGTATATTCACATTGAAATTCTGGCATTTATTTGAGCCCCGCCACCATATGGGTTAGCCCCACCGTAGTTGAACCAGAAAAAATACTCTGGCGCCGCCACTGCTCCCCAGTGACAATTAAAGCTGAAGTAGGCGAGATTGGAGCGAATGTGATTAAAGATGGGGTCTGCGATTTATCCAGTATACACTTTTTGTTATATTGGTTGAAATGGTCTTTACACCCCGACAGCAATCCGTTTCTTATGAGCACTGAAAAAAGACCGGAAAAGATCCGTCATCTGTAGCTGCTGTAATCCTGTAAAAACGTCTACCAGTCAGTAAAAATGGTCCCGGTTGTAAGGAACCAATCAGAAGCCTCCCTGCCTCCCTGCTCGTACTCTAGCCTCAGCGTGCACCAGCGTGAACTCAAAGCGCGTGTCCGCCGCACGTTCACCGGAGAGAGGAAGAGAAAACTCAGCTCTTAAAACACCGGACAACGACAACGAACTCGTACCACTATTACCATATTATCGAAAAATACAACTTTGATTTAGTTGTTTATGTTCTGTTAGTTTACTTTATAAAATACTGCAGATTTAAACTATTTATTCTAACAGCTCAAAGTGAAGTTAGACAAACAGGATCATCAACGAGGGGAGACGGCGGATAGAAAACATTGCCGAACAAAATTTACGTTACTCAAACTGCTTTTTCAGTTACAGAAACAAACGAGGGGACTGATCTCCCGCCAGATATTAGAGTCATGTTAAAAAGGGTCGTGTTGTCTCAGCAGGTATCTCTCTCTTTCCCTCCCCTCTCTGCTGCTCTGTGGCCGGCTCTCCAGCGAGCTGCTGCCCCCCCCCCTTCCCCTCCGTCAACAAGGAAATAAAGCCCCTCGTCTACGAGACCGGTCTCTTGAGAGAGCTCCAGCTCATAGCGGGGTCTGTGTGAGTGAATGCCCGGGTGGAGAGGTGGCGATCCCGGCAGGAGCTAGCTAGCTGTGCCGGCAGTTTGTGGAGCTTCTAAACTCCGACAACAGTTGAGAAAATGTTTGATTCGCCATCTAACATCGTAAAACTGTCAATATTCTAAATCTACACCGTTGATTTCTCGCCTCAACATTTTTCAGAAGTGAATTTAGTGATGAAATAGCTACGAAAAATGTGAAGTAGTTAAGATGCGGCGGTGCTCGTGCATGTGTGTGGGGGGCGTTGCCTTATAAGGAGTTTCGAGGGGAGGGGGGGGTTTAGACGGAGCTCCTGAGGCGATGCGACTTTCAAATTATGCTAGTTTTCCAAGATCGCAGACCCCAGCTTTAATAAAAGTTATTTTTATAAAACGGTTGCTATATAGTGACAGTAGTACATGAAGCAGGTAACCTGAAAAAAATCATGTGCCTTTGTGTCCTCAGGTGCTCCTAACTGCATCTGCAAGATTTCACAGACCGGAGGAAAACAAGCAGACAGTTGATCTGAGGTCTGCTGTCCAGCTGCCGTCTATTAGAGCCGGCTGTCAATCACTCGCAAACTCCGACCAAACGGTCAAACTAGGCCGTGCTGATCAAATATGAATCAGTATTATGTTACGTTAATGCCTATTTCCCGCCTCAAATGTTTTCAGAATCATCTTGTAGTGTACGGTTTAGCTGTAAAATGAGAAAGTTTGTGAGGCGCAAGCCATTGTGAAATCTGTTGAAGGAAAGCCAAGTTCTGGTCACATGACCGGAGCACAGCCAATAGGAACGCTCTCTCTTAGAAATGATCTGTGATTGGCCAAAGTCTCCCGTCACCGGCTAGATTTTTTAGAGCCTGAAAACAGAGCCATGATGAGGAGCAGCAGTCTAGTTATCTCTCAGAACACTTGAATTACAATATGCTGAAAGGTTATTATGGAATTTTTGCCCAATGATGCCAAAAATATACTGCCTACTGAAGCCTTAAGGGTCAGCAGATAGACTATCTTGGACTATTCTTCTTGAGGAAGCTTAGATCCTTTGATATCAGCAAGAAGCTGCTAGATGGATCTTAGCTAGTGTCCTCGGCTGGGGTGGCTGTGGCTCGGAGGTAGAGCAGGTCGTCCACCAATCGAAATATCGGCGGTTCGATCCCCGGCAACTCCGGTCACACGTTGAGCAGACACTTAACCCCAAATGGCCATCGGTGTCTGAATGAGTATTAAGATTAGATCCTGTTGGGCCGGTTGGCACCTTGCATGGCAGCCTCTGCCATCTGTGTGTAAATGGGTGAATGCTGACATGTAGAGTAAAGCGCTTTGAGTGGTCAGAAGACTAGAAAAGCGCTATATAAATGCAAGTCCGTTTACCATTCCTCTTTATGCTGTGCTCTTCTGGGGGGCAGCATCACAGCAGATGATAAAAACAGGATCGATAGGATGATCAGAGAGGCTGGGTCAGTGATTGGCCTTATCCCAGACTCACTTGAGGTCGCTGTAGAAAAGAGAACAAAGGCCATATTAAAAAAAAATTCTGTAATTTGAAGGCCATCTATTGCAGTGTTTTTAACAGACTCAGTGACTCATTCAGTGAACGACTTAAGGATGCCTCACTGTTCTACTGAACGACTGAGAAGGTCTTTTGTTCTAGCAGCGGTCAGATTGTTTAATGAACACTTTTAGATGTGGTTTTTAGATGTAGCATCTTTCAGCTGTTAATCATGTCTCAGATGACTCTTTATGGTGTAATTTATGACTATGATACCAGCTGCATGAAAGAGGCAGTGTTTTCACTTACACTGTGACAGCACGAGGCCAGTGATGATGACAGATGAGTCAGCTACCCACAATAAATGTTGAAAGGTCAAAAGGTGGATTCCTTGGCTGAGGAGCTTTCCTCATTTAGGTGGAGTTCTCAGGATCTCTGTTGCTGCACTGAAACGGGCGTTAACAAGACTCAACAAAAAACACGCACCACAGCTACAGCTAAATTAATGATTAAATAATTAATTAATAAATGAAAAGCATAATACAAATACATAAAAGTAGTCTAACATTATCTGATACATTTCAGCACATTAAAGGGTAGGTTCCTATATCTTCAAGTTTATCTTAAAGGGGACATATCATGAAAAACTCACTTTTTCAGTGCTTGTGTTCATACATTTGGGTATCTGGAGTGTCTACCAACCCACAAACTGTGAAATAGGACAACCAAGTTTTTTGTGGGATGTCTAGATCAGAAAACATTTGATTCAACAAGCCATTCACATTTGGCTCCCCTTCCTATGTCACATGCAGGTTCATTAGAATACACCGATCAGCCATAACATTAAGACCACTGACAGGTGACGTGAATAACATTGAATATCTCGTTACAATGGCATCTGGCAGTGGGTGGGATATATTAGACAGCAAGTGAACATTTTGAACTTTGAACTTTGTGTTGGAAGCAGAAAAAATGGGCAAGCGTCAGGATGTGAGCGACTTTGACAAGGGCCAAATTGTGATGGCTAGACGACTGGGTCAGAGCATCTCCAAAACTGCAGCTCTTGTGGGATGTTTCACGGTCTGCAGTGGTCAGGACCTACCAAAAGTGGTCCAAGGAAGGAAAACCGGTGAACCGGCGACAGGGTCAGACCCAAGGCTCATTGATGCACGTGGGGAGTGAAGGCTGGCCCGTGTTTTCCGATCCAATAGAAGAGCTACTGTAGCTCAGATTGCTGAAAAAGTTAATGCTGTAGCCGCAGACAAACCGGTCAGGTTGACCATGCTGACCTAATGTTATGGCTGATCGGTGTATACCGCTCACAGTTTGAGAACTACCCTTGCAAAGGTGCACCATATTTTTCTCGTAAGCCAATCAGAGCAGACTGGGCTTTTTCAGGAGGGGGTCTTAAAGAGACAGGCGCTAAAACGGAGCATTTCAGACAGAGGGTGAATACAGGTATATTCAGACAGACAGTATGAGAAAAATAAAGTGTTTTTTGAACATTAAAGCATATAAACATGTTCTAGAAGAAACCCAAAATATAAGTATGAACCTGAAAATGAGCATGATGTGTACCCTTTAAAGCAACCTTCATAATGACCAATGAAAACATTATTGGTCACTGCAATCACTCCTCCTGTCCATACTGACCTTGAAGAGATCCCTTGTCTATGTGCAATGTGATGGGGAACAAAATCCACAGTCCTTATTGTGTGTAAATATTAAAGTTCAGCTGAAGCTACAGTATATGAGGCTCCACTGCAGCTCAGCAAGGAAACACTGTCTGAGGAAATATGAAGAGAGAATACCACACTAAAAACACAGTAATTCTGGAAGCCACTTGAACTTCAGCTGTATTTAAATGTACAAAATGAGGACTGAAGATTTTGTCCCCCATCACTTGAAATCACTTTCGTAACGAATCTCCTCTGCCAGCGGGGAAAGGAGGAATGATTACAGTGACATCTCTTTCAATGTACATATGGGCATGTCAGTATTGTTTTAACACAGAGTTACACTGAAATAACTTCTGTACATACAGAAGTCCATGTGACATGTTCGAAGCCATCCGTTTCTGTTGTTGGAGGCTATCAGATGATGGTAACAATTATCAGCTGGCTCTCACATGACATGATTTCAGCCTTTTGATTGCATGAAATTTGAATGAAACTAGAGCAAAAAGTTTACAAAGTTGCATGGCTCTCCTCAGTTAAAGGCAGGGGGCGTTAAACACTGACACTGATGAACACAGGTGCATGAAAAAGTTTAAAATGCAACACCGGCCTGAGACTTAAGACTCAAGTTAGAAAAAGAAACATTTCAGAGCAACTGAGCGAGAATCTAACAAATGCTTGAATTTTTATTTGCAGTTTCACTGTTCAATCACCGAAAAATAATTTTTCTTTCACTCAGCAAGAAAACACAACTGAAGAAATGGCCGCGACATTCATACGGTATTTAAAAGCAACTGCATAAAATTATGAGTCAACTTTAATCATTTAAAAGGGTTCGTTTACCCAAATAAGATTGGCAACAGACTGAACACTAAACAAGACAAACAAAATACTGCACACTTCCACCTCCAGTATGATAAAATATAAACTTTTTCGTTTAAATACGTCCAACTCAGACAGACTGAATTGTTAAATAAGTGCATCAAAATTATTTATTCTGCATAGTTAGAATATATCAGAGGAGAGTTAGGAACATAATGCAGAGCACACGCTATCAGTTAGAGGCCAGAAAGAAAAATAATAATCACACAAACTTGAATGCAGACTTGGCTGAGGTGTTATGATCAGTCACATCCTGAAGCATTTCAAATATCTTGATAAACACTTCCTCAGCTCCTTTCCTTGGCACGTCTCCTTTCCTCGGAGTGGTTTGTTTAGCTTGATTATCACTTTCAAATCTCGTCTCCCTGTAGCTTCTCCTCCTCCTCTTGTGTAGACATGAGTCCGTGGTGCTGGCCATTTTGTCATTCCAACTGTACCCGGTTCCCTTGCATCAAAGTAGGACGGAGGAGCTAAGCAACGCGAGTAGGCGGTGGAAAAAATGCAACATCTTTGCCTTGAAGCAAACATTTTGGCTGATAAAATATTACTCATTTGATCTGTGTTTGTGTGTCAGAGTTTGAGAAATGTAAAGTGTTATATGAGCAGTATTTCAGGCTCTGACACAGCGCAGTAGAGCATGAAGCCCATCTGGTCCACCTGGTCCTCTGACAAGCCGCTCAGCAGATTGACAGCTGGCTTGAAGTAACTGTGTAACGCCGCTTGTTCGAGGTAGCCAATCAGCTCTGTGATGCACTGCTGGAATCTCGCATCCAGGCTGACCTCAGACCAGTCCCTCTCGCTGTCACTGAGGTGCAGGATGAGATTGGACAGCGGGGCGGCTTCGAGCGGCCGCAGGGAGGGGTTCAGTCTGCACACCGCCTTGAGGATTTTAAGTGTGTGCCTGCGGTATCCGCCGTCAGCGGTGTCGAGCTGAGTCAGCCGCTGGGTCTCCCACGGGTAGAGAGACAGGTGCCAGGCGTTGACCCAGGGAGAGGTGAGCTCCGTCTGGGCAGTCAGAGCCACGTCCTCCTTCCTCAGCAGAGGCAGCACGGAGATGAACAGGGACTGTTCACTGCTCTCTGCCCCTTCTTCAGTTCCAGGCCTGAAGGATTACAACAGGAGAAAAGTCCATTAGAGAGAGCGAGCACATCGAGTTTAACACACGCAAACGTCACACAGGTTGATTGAAGTGATCACACAGAAATTAACTTGTGAGATTTGCTTTTTTGGCCACTTGGGTTGCCTATTTGAACATCCAGCAAATAAGGAGTAACATTAGCAATCTTCTGGAGTCGTGTTTCTGGCCACCTGATGAATGTAAATCCAGTGTTCATTCTCCTTTTACCTCGGTTTTCGTCTCCATCATGTCATGAGAAAAATATCTTCTTAGCTGCAAAATGCTCCACTATGTTCACCAGCCAGTCGCTAACTTTGTCTGTCTGCCGATAGTGTACAGTGGGTTTATCAAAGCTTTTTCAATAAAAAACATTGAGAGTGAACCAAAACACTAAAGCTATGGACCGTAAAACCCAATGAGCTGTATGCCAATGAGCTGAGGAATAAGCTGAAAGACTAAAAAGCTCCTTAGTGCTATGGGAAACTGCAGGGTTGGATCATAACTGTGTCAACATTGAAAACAACAATAAAGGATAGACACGCACTGAATCTCCAGTCTCAGGTCTGGTCCTCCCAGTACAGGTCTGACGAGACAGTCCATAGTGCCGCTGATGGACGGCCAGTTTATAGTTTCCATGACAGCTTTACTAAACATGTTCACAACAGCTTCTGCAGACAGGTAACCGCCCACCAGGTACCTGCAAGACACAAGGAGAGAGTTTTACTGAATGGCAAAATTTTCAATTCCTGCTGTTTCATCACCCTTTTACACTTACATTGCTGAATTCTGTTGCTCGATGATGATTTAAAACTAAATCAGTAGAGGCTATGACAATGACAATAATACAATCAAAGCACAATTTAGACAAAACATTTAACAAAAAAAACAAAAAGATAATTAGACAATACAAATGTGATGAAAACAAACAACCAAAATAAAAAAAATAAGACATACAAAACCAAGGGTTCATACTCCAAGCAGAGCATGAGAGTGGATTATTAATTTAAAGTTTATAGAAAAGTATTAATGTCAGTGAGTCAGTAAAAAAGTTATAAAACATAATTGTAGAGGCAATATTATGGACATGTACAATTGATCCGATAAGAAGAGGACAGGATATTTTTGAGCAAGTGGAAAGATAATATAGATCAAATATTTACAGGTATATTATTCCAATCTGAAGGAGATTTAACCATAAAGGCTTCCTTAGCGATTGACTTAGAGACTTCAGGAACAGAAAAAGAGAGCTGTGTGGAGTGTCTCAATTGATTATTAGAGGAGAAAGGCTGTTTTAAATAGTGAGGCTAATTGAAATGTATACATTTTAGGGCTGTAAAAGTTAATGCGATAATAACGCGTTAACGCAAATTTGTTTTAACGGGACTAATTTCTTTAACGCATTAACGCAATTGATCTTTTGGAGGTTGTAGCGGGCTCATTTTTAAAGCTAGAGTGAAGACATTTCGAGACCTTTGCATAAAGCAAGCATATTTTGAGTATTAAATACTTAATTTGTGATTAACCGCGATTAACAATGGAAAATCATGCGATTAATCGCGATTGAATATTTGAATCAATTGACAGCCCTAATGCATTTAAAAATAAACTGCAGCTTATTCAGAAAAATATAGATAATAGAAAATGAATTTAATATATATAATATATAATGAATAATAATATAATGAAAATAATCGTTAGTTGCAGGTCTAGTTTTGGTTATTTACTGATTTACATGAAAGAAATGTGAAACAATCACTTGTGCATTATTTGTAGTAAAAACACAATACAAACACAATTGTTGCTAACGAGCAGTAAAAATCTACTAGTTACACTGACTTGATTTATTTATATAGAAACAAACACCTAAAAGTGCAGGTTGCCTGACGAATGAAAAAGATCGTTGCGTGATCACCTGTCCCAGTAGCTGAGTCCCTTGGGAAAATATTCCAGATTGACCCGGCGGACCATCCAGTGCAGCGGGTGTGTGAGCAGCGTTTCTTCTCCCGGAATGAGACGCCACAGAGAGGCTTCCAGCTGTAGTGGCACCAGCAGACACGCATGGTCCGCACTGACCACCTGAACACACACACAGAAATAAATCCAGGTGGTATTCATCTAACACTGGCAAAAAAAGTTATGTAACAGTGTATTATCAGCCCGAAGAATGCATATTGTGTGTGTGTGTGTGTGTGTGTGTGTGTGTGTGTGTGTGTGTGGGTGTGTACCTGCAGGTCATCCAGAAGAGAACCTCCGAGGCTCATTTCTCCCAGGGGCATGTCAGGAAGACGGCTGTGCAGAAAGCCCTGGATCTCAGTGCAGATGTCCAGAGCTAGAGACTGAGCCCTCTGGACCTCATGTGGAGCGAGTGCCGTCCTCGTGCGATAGTACTGCTGCAGGCGCTCCTACACACATTTTATACAGTTTTCCAATGATACAGAGCTCAGGCAGACATCTACTGTACTGTGTCCACGTATGTGCATCCTTCAGAGAGGCACGGTGTTGCCGAGGTAAAAACATGAAGTTAACAAAACAGTTTGGGAGTTTTTACACTTCCACTGGGAATACACACAGCTGTCTCTTGAGTAATATAATATTCAAAGTCATTTTGTGCCTCCAAGCAGATAAGAGCTCTGACAGAATGATGCTTTGCTGAATAAGTTGCTGCGAGGAGGAAAAGTAGTAGACAGCAGAGGAACCATACTGTGTGCTGTTCTGTTGCTGCTGTTAAAGAAGCATTTAAATAGGTGAACAATCGATCATAAAACAAGTGTGGTTACTGCAGTTTATAGCGTATTAAAGCCCTACAGTACCTATTGCAAAACACGACACATCTCAAACAATGGAGTAGAGTTCGCTCATTCTACTGTGGTACCTTTACAGAAACAAGTCATTTAAATTACAAGTATTGGCAAAGAAAAATCCAATATTTTTTTTCAAGTGTACACTTCCCAGTACCCATTGTGAAAGCAGCGTTCCAGAGATGCAGAATAGAAAATTAAGATGTGCAACTATTCATAAAAGATACAATTTGCATAAGCTTTGTTTAAAGGCAAATCCTATTGTGTCAAATCCCCTCTTATGTCCAGTCATGCGTTTGCAGCTGCTCTGTTAACATTTACTGAACAAATTGTTTCATGTAGCTCATACAGAACCCACTACGTTTCTGCTTATGTGGATGTTCTGCACACTGACTCTTAAACCTGCTTTCATGCTTGTTTGACTTCGTCTATACAGTCAGTGCACAAGCGCACACAGTATTTTGATTATGCAGGGCTCTCTGGGCTCTGTGCAGCCTAACCAGTGCATAACAATGCGTATCCCCTAAGCACTGCGCTTTAAAAAACATGTTACACACGCATAAATGAATGAGCCAACACTGAGCAGAGCTCTTACAGCAGCTGCTAAGACTGAATGCATAATCTATGCCTTCAAGAGCTCAGAGGCGGAAATGTCCGAGCGTACCTGCAAACTGAGGACGCACAGCTGGAGCCTCTTGGACTTTGACTCAGGTTCAGGCGGCACCTCCGAAGAGGACGTCTGAGGTTGTTGGCTCAGGTCAGCTGATTGAGAAAGACGTCAAAACAGCTGTTAAGTAATATCAGAGGGACACAGAATATATACCTTGTTATATACACCGCTATGTATTTTTGATATTTCTCTGTGTGTCATTTGCCGGTTGTTGAGATGTGGCACATACCTTTCTGCTGTCTGGCTGCCTTGGCAACATGTTTCATCACCACACCCTCAATGCCCTTCTTGATAAGTGTGGGGGAAGCAGAGACCAAACTCAGCTCCTCCCAGCTCTCAGCCATCTTCTGCTTCACCTTTTCATCTTCAGCTGCACGGCCTGCCCGCTCTATCAGCTAAACAAGACAAACACTCATCGTCACAGCCAGGCCGCACTGCATGACTGATAATGCACTGCCCAAATACAGAGACACCGCCATAACCCACAGGCAAACCAGTTTAGATTGAAGAGGCACAAAGATAACCTCAGACTCCAGGAACTTCGGAGAGCATCGTCCTGAGAAGCTTTTGCACGTTTTAGTCCATTCACTACAAATTACATATTTTACATTACTGCTATCCATTTTCCAAATGCATTTTTGACTAATTTCCTGTTGTCCAGGCAGATGATTTACATTCATTCCACTACAAAACAAAAATCTAATTTAAAAAAATAAAATGCATTTCTTTATTTATTTAGGGTTGGGCGATATGATGGTATAAACTGTGTAGGGCTGACGAAGCTTCGAAGCTTCAACAGTTGCCATGGTAATGGACATTCAAATCATGCTACAGGTAATGAAACAGCTGTAGGATGAGTTGTCAATCTATAAGTGGACAACTAAACACTCAACTCAACGGACATACTGTACAAGTTCTTTGAGTGCTAGCATAGCACTTGTTCATTAAATATTCATTGAGAGTCCCGGGCTTTACAGCTTCTTTTTTCCCCCCAGGTCAGAATTTTTGCAGTAATGAATGTCTCCTAATACAGATGAGTGAAGAGTGCCTATAAACGACGCACTGATGTGGTATTAACAACCTGAAAAACACTCACCCGCTTCACTGCCAGTGTAGCAATTCCTAGCACAGCAGCCCCACCGACTCCCAGAACCAGCTGGGCATTAGACAGCAGGAAGTCAATCACCGCGGCGATGCCATCCTCTCCTCGCCGCCGACTGCTCTGGAAGTTCATTGCTTCCTTTTTTGTGGTTAGCCTGGGGAAAGGAGAACGCATGACATAATTTCAAGTGGGCAGAGAGTAACACAAGACATAACTGTCAGGTAGAGAGAAGATGAACTCTACCTGCAGCAGTCTTTATCTCTAGAAGTCATGCGATGCAACTGCACTTCCACATGAATGTCAAGAAGTCAGAATAACCCATGAGATGAACTGACAGGACATGCAGCAGAATAGTAAAACGTGTACTGACAGCTGAAGAAGTAAGGAAAAATCTGGATGAATGAATAGGTACACTTAACAAATACAAACGCTGGCACGAGGGGTCACCGAACAAGTTTGATGAGTGTGAAAATACAGTAAATTGACTTCACAGTGATCACATCTCAACCCAAGTGTTCTGTTTAAGACTAGTGAATGTGTCAAAAATACAATGACATTAAACTATAACAGGGCTTCACCTCAATGAATAAAAAAAATCAACCAATTACATAAGGCAGCGCTGGGAAAAGGAAACTAACATAGTAATACCAGAGGAAATGCGGCTTCATTTATGGGAAACCCAGTCTACTTCCACTAACTCCTTGTTTTGGAGAGATTTCTGCTTGAAAAATTTGTCCCATTTCTTTATTACCCTCAAGCAGAAATCCAAATTTAGTGGGTCTCAGCACCCCTGCTGGAGGAAGTGCAGATCAGATTCGGCAGACCATGCACATATTTTTTGGTCTTGTCCATATGTTAAGCCTTTTTGGATAGGAGTGGGCCATTTAGTCTCAGAGATTCTGAACCTGAATTCTGATTTCTCTTTTACCTTGTTGTACCTGGGAAATGTTCCTAAAGGTCTCAGTATAAACGACACGTACCTTTTGAAGATTATTATGGCTGCTAGAAAGAAAATTATAACAAATTTCTGGCTCCAGAGGATCCCTCTCTCCATTGCGTATCAACATAAACAACTCTATCCGCTCAATGGAGAAAATGACTTTCACTCTGACTTCCAAAGGGGGATAAATACTAGGAAAATGGGATGGATATAATCCTCTAGGCCTTCTAACAATTTTCCCTTTGTCTGAACTCTTTTATGTGCATTTTGAACTGTACCTTTCTTTTTATTTTTTCGATGATTTATTATTATTGATTATGCTGTAATGTCCCAGTCCTCACCTGTTCTATGTTCATAAAAACAAAACAAAAATAAAAGTATTAAACATGTCATGTGACATGTTCTACATGACATGTAGAACTGCATGACTTTAATAAACAAGGATATAACTTGTTATTGAATCATGGAGAAACCAAACAGCTTTGTTTTTGCTGTGGACGCACCAGGCCCCCATCATAGCAACAGATTAAATGCTTGTAAGTGTAGTTTCAAAACAGTCACTGATGTATTACGTTATGCAGTTGACATGAAGAACATTTTCTTTTATGGATTATAAATAGGTTATTTTATGCTGTATAGATAGTAAATCTCCTTGAGGCAGATTTGTGATATTGGGCAATAGAAATAAAAGTGACTTGACTAATTAGTATAATTTTCCCATCATTCATAACTTTGTTGAGAACTTCAGTTTTGGGAAACTAAACACTCTGCTGCAGTCTCTCGTTGGCCTTAAACACGGAGCATCCGGGGTCATATTTTAGTCCTTTAACAACCATGGAGAATCTTGTTTTTAGAAACAGGAAGCTCACAGAATAATCAGACATGTATTATACTTATAAACAGAGACTTAATGGGAACCAGGCTGTTGGTTTGTTTCTCTTGGCTGCTTCAGCACCAGAGAAATTGGTGGTAGATATAGAGGCCTTTTTCACAGGAGACATTTTCACTTGTCATAGGAGGAAAATCACAGCTGCAATTAATAACATTAACAATTGTTCTGTTCAGTCACCATTGACATATTAAAATGTTTTCTCTGACAAAGTTGTATTGGTAGAACATGTGTCTGTCTGACTATAAGGCCTACTGTGATCAAGTGTTGTAGGAAGCTGCAGCAGCTGAATGTTTCTCAAAACTAAAGCCATTGGTGAGGTTTTTTAATGATGGGGAAACACATTAATTTGACCAATACTTTAAGCAGGCTCATTTGTGGAGCAGGCACATATGTTACCATTATATAAATATACCGTTAGTTTGTACAAAACTTCAACAAGTGCTTATCATATTTAGCTCCATGCATTTGAGATCCAGAAATAGCCGCAGGACATGACTCTAAACCATTTCAACCGAGTGCGTGTCCTCTCTTTTTTGCCAGAGGTACAGGTTCCCAAGAATGGAGACATGCTCTATTTATAGACCATGCCTGAGTCACACAGGCTGGGTCAAATATATAACAGCTTTCCTAGTCTAGTTACAGCACAACAAATGTCTGCAACAGGTTCAGTTCTGAGGGGGCACTTTCAACGTCAGAGTAGAGATCACTTTTCTGTTTAATGTTACTGTCAGGTCAACCTGATGTTGACAGATGTTGGTTGAGCTGACTATTGCTGCAAACAAATGGGTATCAAATATCCAATATTCTATTTATTGTTTCCAGCCAGTGCAATGGTGTTGTACCATACCACCTTCCAAAACAGTTTATTCTACAATTTCAGCTTGAAATATACCTAATATTTTAGTAATACAGTGACATATTTGCAGCATTAGTAGCATCATACACCGCCATGTTGTTACTGTAAGTGAGGGGACAGGCAGCATCTCTACATGGGGGGGCCGTAACAAAGTAATAATGTAAGCAAAAAAGCGATGTTTGCAATGTTTTCTTTTGTGTGTGTGGGATTACTGTACTGGAGGCAGCACTGCGATACAACGGCGAGTTGTTAACTCACATAAAGAGCACTCTGGCTTCTTCTACAAGGATCTTAAACAAACAGTTTTTCTAAACTTATCTTGCAGTATAATTAAAGTTATATGTCGTCATCCTCCTGGCTGTTCTGCTAATACGTCCAGCTCAACACATTTACTTACTATCAACATTCACCTAGTGATGATCTCCCCTAGTGATAGGAACGTTAGCAACAAGAGTTACAACTCGAACGCCAGATATTAGTAACCTTGACAACGATAAATGTCCATCTAAGGTTAGCTAACCTGCTACATATGAAATCGGCCCACTAATTCTAACATCAGTTACCTATCAAAGCTAGTTGGTTAGCTAAAGCTAGCTCCATTAGCGGTCAGTGACAGCTATCTGTCCACTACTGAAATATACTTACCACTAAGTGTGGGGAAAAATATAATAGTCCGACTCCACACCATTAGTGTTGTGATAAAATGCGTATTTCTATGCTCTTTAACAACAAAGTTATAAACTTAACGTGACTTTAGTTCGTTCACGGGCTGTAGAGTAAATATAGCTCAACCAGCTAGCCTAGCTAACAGCTGCTGTTGTCTTCTTCTTCTTCTTCTTCTTTTTAATTGCGGTCTGTATTCAACGTTAATGTGCAGCAGCGCCCCCAGGAGGAGCTCCGGAGCACCGACTATAAATAAATAAATAAATAATCACAACAAGAAGGTTCATTCAGCAGTGATGGAAAGTTACTAAGTGCAATTTACTCAAATACTGTAGGCACAATTAATACAAATTTGAAATACTTGTACTTTACTTGAGTATTCCATTTTATGCTACTTTGTACTACACTACATTTTGGAGAGACATATTGTACTTTTTACCTCACTATATTTATTTAAGAGCTATAGCCTACTTTTCAAATTAAGATTTTGTATACAAAACATATGATCAGTTTATAAATGAAAGCAATTAGAGAACTATACTGGGGAGGCGGGTGGGAGATGGATGGGGGGGAATTTTATGCAGTTTGGTTTTCTACTATTATTATTTCTTCAAACCATGATCGCTACTGACACATTCAGATTTATAAACGTGTATGGGCACTAGATATGTGTGTTTATTATTTATATAAATTTCATTCAATATGTATATATATATTATTTTTAATTTTTTTTACATGTTTTTATGTTTTTTTTCTATTCATCTTTCTTTAATATTTCAATCATTCCTTTTAATGTATCTTATATTTCTATTTACTCATTATTATTATTATTATTATTATTATTATTATTATTATTATGTAAAGCATATTTCATACAAGGTTAGGTTCATTATCAATAATATGTCATTACTATATTTTATTCCTATAATTATTAATTTCTTATGTTATCTTATTTTATTTTTCTGGCTTCAATATTTGTTTTAAAAACAAAAAAGAAATGTTGATACACGTTGGAATTGAATTGTAAAATAAGCCTTTCGCTAATATAAAAAATCTTTAAAAAAAAAAAAAAAAAAAGCTCGAACTTGACCAAAGACAACATTAAAGCACTGCTTACATATTAATACATCAATCATAGTTATCCAATATTATAATAGCCTAGTATAATACTGACAGCAGCCCTTATGCTAAGCACTTTTGATACTTTAAGTACATTTTGTTGGTAATACTTCTGTACTTTTACTTAACTTAAATTTTGAATCCAGGGCTTTTACTTGTAGTGTTGTTTTTTTAATAGTGTTGTATTGCTATTGATTTGAATACTTCTTCCATCACTGCCATTTAGTAACAGTTTTAGTACTTTTGATCATATCACATGGTTTTCATCATGGAAACTTTTGGAAAAACTCCAACAGCTTTTTCAAGGATGAACTTTGAACCTCTTATCTTGGAGATTTTTTTTTCAAACATGCTGCGGATCGATTTGATTGCCAATCTGTCAGTTCTTCCTTTGTAGTCAAACCCAAATTATTATCATGGCCTCATAGCTAAATATGCATTTGCTACCGAGACTTAATCAAATTAAATTTGAAAAAGGAAAAGTAAATGAACGTGAGGCTGTTCCCTTGATCTTTTGATTTTGTTAAATGTTTTAGAGTTCACCACTGATTTGTGAAATCCCCTCAGGATGGGTTCCTGTCTTGGACAGTCTATACTGTATTGATTTCATATAGCTTTTTAGCCATGTCATTGGTTCCAAAAATCCAAACTGAACAGAAAAAATGATTTATATATTAAGGGAAATTATATTCTAGGGATGCACTGATACCGATACCAGATCTGATATCGGGCTGATACTGACTCAAATAGCTGGATCGGATATCGGTGACAATGGAGCCGATCTATTCTATGTTAATTCATTATATACAGGAATTTTATTTCCTGTTTAATTTTTGACCAATTTGTTGCTCCATTAAAAAGGTTTACACCTGAATTTCATTTACCAAGCTGCTGGCGTACGATTTATTATTTTGATGATAAATAACAATTCAGTAAATTTATATTGATGTATTTATTTGTTACATTTTGTTTTACAAAGTTAGGAAAAGCAATGTTTAACTCAAGTCTGATGTTGCCTCACACATAAAAGAATGATCCCAGTCACTTCCACACAGTGAGGCATACAGCTTATTAATTAAACGCTGGTATCGGATCGGTACCCAGGATCGGCTGATACCAAAAGCCCAGGTATCGCTATCGGTATCAGGTCTGAAAAATTGGATCGGTGCATCCCTATTATATTGTAATGGAGAATTGAGGGGAAAAAAGAGAAACATATCTTTGATACTGTGGCCAGTTATTTGCTTGGTCGTTTCAAATAGGTCAACCTGAATATGAATCCAGATGGATCTCTAATAACATGAGTGATTACTGCTGCTGGCAGGAGAAGACACACTTCCCCCTGCTTAGTGCTTGAACATCGAGCTCGGTTGAGGGACAACCCTGCTTTAATGAATGGCAGACCAACTCTGTGGAGACAATTTCAGCTTTATTTCAATAAGCCAACACCGTTTTAGCCCCAAAAAATGTGACCAGTGAAACCCATGAAGCCACCTTATGTGCCGCCACCATGTCCACAAAGTTAGTGTCCCATTCTCTGTTTGCAGAGCTCCAGTATTTGCCTCTTGCATACTTTTAACTTTTCCTAGCATGTTCAAGTTCACAACTGTAGCAGAGCTTCAGAAAACCATGAACACAACTCACCCTGTTTTTAGAAAGTAACTTCTCATCTGAAGCGAGGTTATTTTTGTCCGTGTGTAACTCCAGACTAACCTAGCAGTGAGCTAATAAGTACCTATGCCAAATATGGCTGACTGGGAGCAAGAAACAAATTTATCTGTGTTTACACAGCAAATCGCAAGGACAAACACATCTGGAAATTGAGTTTCTTCTCAGCCACATGTTTAGACACAAGTTAAACAAGATATAATAGGGTTGGTGTTGTTCTGTCTGACCCAGATATCACTATTTAAATGAGGAAAAATTCGATTTTAATACAGAACAGCAATAACATGGCCTCTGTCACTATATAAGGTAACTTCAAACTGAAACAGGAGTGTACAAGGCCTGAGTATTTCATCACTCCGTAAAACATCAGTTTAGCTGTGACCTCCACCAGGATGAG
Organism: Sebastolobus alascanus; assembly: GCA_916701645.2. Lineage (NCBI taxonomy): Eukaryota > Metazoa > Chordata > Actinopteri > Perciformes > Sebastidae > Sebastolobus > Sebastolobus alascanus. The sequence goes on from CAKAOJ020000032.1 coordinate 735,079, forward strand.
CCGTAAAGCTGAATCAAATCATAACACAGAAAGCATGGCTGCACATCTGCCAGTTGTTTCAACTTAAACTGCGACCGGAAGGCCAAAGTGAACAAAGATCTGGGACGACACAGTAAAGTAATGATCAGAAATGTGGGTGCAAAAAGACAAATGTTTCTTTCTGCATAAAAGTTCCCCCCCAATCAAAGACTATACAAATGTATTGTACATTATAACAAGTTAGATTACAGCTCAGGTTTTCTTTTGTACAAGTCCATACATACATCTTTCTTTTGCGGTCTGTACATCTTGGTTACAAAAAAATACATGCCATTTTGAAGTATCTATGGACATAGAAACAAGAAATGTTCAATTAAAGGTAACAGAGCCTAACGGCAGTAAGTAACTTACTGCGTAGCAGAGACGCCAGCTTCGTCTGCCAGAAACAAATAATGCACTCAAACTGATCCAGACTCAAATCAAAATGCAGACAACATAATGACTGTGCTCCTTGTGCCAGACTAAAACTGGAGCGAGAAAATGATGACTGATCAAAGAATGTTACGATATTGAAATACATAAAAGAACGTGTATATTTATATGTGTACATGTGTGACGGAGCCGTGCTCAGTGGCGTCTCATTTTGACTTTGCGTCCTGAACTCTCCCGGTGTTTCTCGGAGTCTTGACCGCGTCTCCAGTAGTTCTCTGAGCTGACGCTGTGACGGCGGTGACGGGAGTGAGACGGACGTCTGTTCTCCTCTTTGTCCATCTCTAGCACCCTCGGCCTGGTGGAGGACAAACATCGAGATGACAAGTCAGATTTGGATCCTCATTTATCACTATTGCATATTTACATTATACCTGCTCAAAAGAACACAAAGGAACATCGATACAGTCTCAGCTATCGAACTTTGCAAGTGTGTGTCTTACGCCCTTTTCAGACCTGCAATACGTAACATTACTGGCTTCATCTATCTGTTAAAGTGATGCCTTTTCGTCCTTCAGACACATGTGACTTTTAAGTTAACGTCCCTCATGGTTTCATTCAAACATGGCAGCACATTTTCTAGAGTGCGAGAGAGAAAGAAGAGCGCTGTCTGTTCTTTCACAGGCTGCGTCACTCATGGATTTTAAATTATTTTGCCTTTGAAGTCTTAATTAATAACCATTGTGGGCGTGAGGGACGCTCGCCTCAGCTTCTCACAGTGAATCCACTGATACATACTCACATTAATCTCATCATTTAATGTTATTAGAGAGGGAATTCGGCTGCCTGTTATATAAAGTCAGACAGCGCACAAGCGTTGAATGACAGGATGTCAAGTTGGGACTCTTTTTTAAAAAAGGGACCTATTATGCTTTTGTGCTTTTTCCCCTTTTCCTTTAGTGTGTTATATATTTTTTTGTGCATGTAAAAGGTCTGCAAAGTCACAAAGCCCAAAGCCCACGCCAAAGGGAGTTACTCTCCCCCACAGAAACATTGCTCCTGAACTGCCTGAAACACCCTGATTGAAGTCCTGCCTTTTCTTCTGTAACGTGGTGATGTCAATAAATAACACACTTCGCCTAGCGGCTAGTTCGACACACCCTCAAACAAAGCTAGTTTGAGTGGAATCTGAAGGGTTTGGTTCAGTTGACCAATCAGAGCAGGCTTTTCGGGAGGGGGAGGGGAGGCAGGAGCTCAAACAGAGTGTTTCAAACAGAGGGTGAAAAGAGGTGCTTGCAGCACAGCCGGTATGAGAAAAGTAAAGCGTTTTTTAAACATTAAAACATGTAAACACGTTCTAGTAGAAACAACAAATACAAATATGCACCTGAAAAGAAGCATAATAGGTCCTCTTTAACTCCTATTAGCGCATATGCTGCATGTAAAACATTTTGCTGGATATTCATTCATTCATCCATACAGTATGAACGAAAAACATAAGGAGAGAATGTTGGTCTGATTATTACTGTGGCTGTACTTATTTTTGTACTTCACTGCCCTGGTAGCACTGTACCGGGAAATATTTGTTGCTCTAAGCAGATCAATCTCCTCAACAACTTAAAACGGGCTCTTTCACAGTTTATTAAACTGAATTTGTGCATAAGATATGATGACCAGGATAACTCTATTACAGTAATCATAGAAGTTTGAACAAGACGAACTTTTCTGCTTTCTCTGCATTCTTTACCATACCAGCAGACTTGTGTCGTGTTCAAGGTGACACAGAAATGTTACTATATCCGACATCCGGTCATCACGGATCATAACTGGGTCGAGACAGGGTCTCATTGTATTGCTGGGGGTCTGGGGTCAGTATGTCCATATATATTTAAGTGAGCCGACTGAAAGCAGCCCTACATTAACATTAACCTGCGTTAGATTCACGTCCCGGTGAGAGGGTAAAATATGATCAAGGAAGTACGACTGGCGAAACAGATCCATGAGTTTGAAGGCTTATCATACGCCAAAACACTGCACAGTGTTTATGATGTAATGAGGAAGGATTCTACTGATCTAGGTTTTACTGCTTGTTCTTTTGTCATTACGATCTCGGGGTAAACATTAGAAATACGACGTCCATGTTGCAAATTAATCTACCAGGAATATGCTCTTGGATTTATTTGATTGGCAAACGCAGCGCTTTGCCAGATGAAGCTGCATTGCATTGCTGCAAAAGTTGAGCCTGGTTCAACGTTTTTTGCCGAACAAACCTGGAGATTTTTTTGCTGGAGCCCTCTGAGTTGGCATCCCTGCTTTGTCAACAAAATGACCTAAATCAAATGAATGAGAGGGCTCCATTTTTTTGTGCAGGGCTAATACCCAGTGGACCTAATCATGTGACGTGCCATAATCATTGCAAGAGACAACCGTGTTTTTTTTTAGGTGAAATGGAGTGGGTAAACTGTGGATTGCAAGAAAAGTAATTACACATATTGTTACTCTTTTCAACCACGGCTGCTTGTTACGCATCATGTTGCTGACAGTGTTGGTGTTATGACTCTATTTCCGGCTTTCCCTGTAGCTTAATAAGGTTGATATCATATCATATCATATCATATTTTATATTATAAAAAATGTAACAACTTATTCGGACGTTTGCAAATTGTCTCTTAATATCAGGTGTAACTATCACCAGGCCTGCTTTTCAGATTGACTGACTCACTGACTGTCCTAAGTGCCCCCTTTGGATCAGGTCTATCTTTTTAGTTATTAGTTTATGCAAGTGTGGCAGGTTTTCCACTTGTCTGTTTCGACTGGACCCGTGAAGACCTCTTCTGTGTCAGTGTGTCTGTAGGGTGTATACCTGTGAGCGGCATCAGGGTCTGCTTTGCGACGAGAGCGTTTGGCTTTCAGAGGAGCAGGTCTCTCTACAGGAGAAGAGATTAAAGGGCTGTCAGAGTCCAGTCGAGGAGCATCTGGTCTGGTCCTGGCAAAAAGAGGAGGGAGAACAAGTACAAACACAAGGATCAGAGCGAGATTTCGCACAAGATAATTACTTTTTTAAGCGATCGTATGTTGACTCACTTTCTAAGGATGATAACTGCACGCCTCGCCTTGATGTCTTGGGGCCGGATGCAGTGGGTAATGTCATCAGCAGCGTAGCCACTGAGAGAGAAAGAAGCTGTAAGCGCTTGGCACAGCCACACAAAAAATTGCAACCAATGCATGACAGCATCAAACACATAGTCACCTGAGTACTGTGACACTCCCTCTCCTCACAGGCAGCACAAACACTGGCTCTGACACCCGGATCGGTTTGAACTGGAAGCGACAGCCGAAGCAGAGAGCGCTGTCACTGAAGAAGGACACCGAGACGATGGGCCGTGCGAAAATGTGCAGAGGATCCACATGGGACACGATGCAGCCACCTGGTTGATAATCATTGATGACTGCACTGTTGACAAACCCTTCCGGGACCACTCCACTGGACACCAGGCGCTTGATCACCAAGTCGTGCACCCAGCTCGGGATGTCATCCACTTCTCCTTTACGGTACAGCCTCTCCTGGCCCGGTCCTCGCTTCTCCAGCTGGGATCCGTACGTGTACCCCTCCCCGAAGAAGTACTTGTTGCGGAGCGGCGCCCTGTCCACGGTGTGCTCTCGGTAAAGTCCCTCCTCTCCTTTGGCCACCACGTCGTCGATCTTCCCCTCGATTAAGGCGCACTCCTCCGGCGTGAAGATGTTCTTCTGCTGGATGCTGCCGCTCACCCGGCCGGCCTCCTGCTCCCGGTTCTCCGCGCTGTCGTCGCTGTGATCGTGGTGGTCGTCGTCGGACTCTCGGAACTTGCGCTTCGGTGCTTTCCCGCCGCTGCCGTTACTCGTCCCGTCCACGTATTTATTATTTTTCAACTCGTCTCTGTGTGGAGTCATGGATTTCAGCTTCTCCCTCAGGTCGGAGTATCCGCTGGCTGCCATGGCAGCCGAAACAAAACGACTCGTGTGGTGCGACCGGAGCTCACAGTGAACATGTATCAGCGCTGCATGTCAGCTCTGTTTTCAACAGGCTGCTTTAATGTGAACTAGCTGGATGTCAAAGGGAGTCTTTGATGGTGGAGGTTTCTTCTCACTCTCACTCACAGCGGTGTGCTGCACACTAGCAGCTAGCATTAGCTGCTCCGCCGTCCTGTCTGTGAAGCCAAACAGCGGTCTGGTGTGAAACTTGACAATCTGTAGATGATATTACCGGGACGCTTATAAAACAAGCACAGCTGTGATAAAAACGCCGCGTCGACACTACAACACGCTCAGCCAACGATAGCTACCCGAGCTGCTGGGCTAGCAGCTAGTTAGCTTCAACCCTAGCCTGGCTTGGTCTGTCCGTCGCCGCCTGGAAATACCGACAAACCACGCAGCGACATTTCACGTGTCACCGTTTAAATTCCAAACCTCGGTGCTCCGGAGACGTTTTTCTCCTCAAGAGTCCAGGAAAAACATTATGTTATATATTCGCACAAGGCTTTGACCAGGGGTCAGTTTACACCACCGTAACCAGGCTCCATGGAGAAAAAAAAAAAGGCTGAAAATAAACTCGTGTAACCTGCCACAGATCTGCGCATGCGCAGTGATGGGCCGGCCCGTGGTTTGGGGAGGGACCGTCACGTGACCTGACACATAACACAGAACAATCCATTTTGGGAGCCCGAGGGGCACGCGCGAGGCGACTGCTAATTTGGTCCCGCTAACCTCTTATTTACTTCCATAAAGTTCACAGTGTTCATTTAAGGTTGGTATTTATTGTGTTCATGCATATCTAATAATAATAATAATAATAATAATACTAATTATTATTATTATTATAATTATAATAATAATAATAATAATAATAATTAGTATTATTATAGGGTCTTATATATATACATATATATATTATATTATAGGGTAATAAGTAAGTAATTAGTTATTATATAATAATAATAATAATAATAATAATTGTTATTATTATTATCATTATAATAATATATAATAATAATATATTATAATAATAATAATAATAATTATTATTATTATTATAGGGTAATAAGTAAGTAATAAGACAATTTATTTATATTTGATTAATATTTACCTACTGTGAAGAGAAACTAGTGAAAATATTGTTTACACATTTTATGAGATTTGTAGTGTACATAAGGTTTTGTTTAGTGAAAAATATATCTGAATATTTGTGCACAACTAAGAAAAAATATACATGTCTGTGCACAAATTAACTGCTGGATATCTCAAGTACAAAACTGGTGTTTTAAGTGCAGATCTTTTCATTTCTGCATCTAACCACTTCATCCAAATTCACACAGGCAAACACATCTTTTTTGCACATTTTTTACTTGGAAAGTGGAAACCTTATTTAGATTTGTAAATCTTATGTCTTATCTATTGTTTCCATAACCCAACCAGTATTATCCCTAACAGCTGTACATTGAAATATGTATTGAAAAAACATTTTTTTTAAATTTATTTCTATGCATATAGTATTTGTTACTTTACCTATATACCTATATTTAGATTTTGGTCTGATGTGATTGGTCAATTAATCAATTAGTCAAATTTATCAGCACCAATTTTGATAATTTATTCATTTTAAAGTAATTTATTATAATTTCTCTGTTTTATATCATTATAAATTGAATATTTTTGGGTTTCCGACTGTTGGTCAGACAAACAAGCAGACGTTGCCTTGGGCTATGTGGACTTGTGATGGCTAGGTTTAAGGCCTGTTTTGCAATCCTTTTAATATTTTGTGACATTAATATATCAAACTATTAATTTGATTAAAGGGACTATTTGTAACTTATCACGCGCATAAATCATAACGGGTCGGAATCCCATGCGCGCTCACGTGTGGGTACCCGCTGCTCCTGCTGCCTGCTTGCACACGTGCTCGTTCTCACCCGCTCGGCTCGCTCCAACTCCACGTGCACGCGCGCACACTGCAGAAGAGTTAGTTTAGCTCTGAGAATATCTAGTGAATGTGCAGTGGACGTTTTTGCAGAAATATGGAGTGATATTGTGTGTTAGCTGACGTGTGTCGCCTCACTGTTTAGACCAGTGCTCGTTCATGTCAATGTAGCGCGAGCACGAGCGCGAGCGCGAGCAACAGGACGCTGACTTTCGTTGACATTGCGGCCACAGGTGTCGCTGTGAACAAGCAATTTCTGATTCTTACATATAGCCCCTTTAATCAAGGAAATAATCTACAAATTAATCAATGATAAAAAAAGTGCCCATCACAATTTACCAAAACCCAAAATGACATATTCAAATTGCTTGTTTGGTCCAACCAACCATCCAAAACCCAAATATATTTAGTGAAATATTATTAAAGACAAAGAAAAAAAGGTGTTTTTTTTGGCATTTTTGCTTAAAAATAAACTCAAACAATATATATATTAGGAAAACATGTGCAGATTAATTCCCCATTGACCAACTAATGGATTAATCAATTGTTTTTATACTATTTTCTGGCATTTTATAGATTAAGCAATTAGTTGTTAAATGTAAAATTAATCAATAATGAAAAAGTAGTTATTTCCAGTTGAAGCAATGCCTGAGACACTGTTCATTAAAATAAATATAAATAAATAATTTTGTTGAGTTTTATTATATGACACCTATCAAAACATTCAGTTGTTCCACTTTATACTGATACCTCCAAATACTTGTTGTGTAATAATTTTAATCACTCAGTGCAGACATTCTCATATCTCTCTTTAAAATAGCGTATTTTATTTTGATAAAATATTCTTTACAAAACAATCAAGTTGATGCATTAATATCAGTTGAATACAACACTTGTATTCAATATAATAATAATAACATCAAGTTTTACATTAAACAGTATCAATAAAAAAATTTAAAAAACATGTTGCATATCAGTTATAAAACTTTGTAACGACAAGGCACCGGCCTGTGAAGCTTCCTCGCTGTTTATTAACAGTTTCTGTACATTTTAAAACAGCTTTAATGTTTAATCAATTAAAACTACGATAGTAGGTGCAACTATAAAGGTGTCAACCTGAAAGAAACATTATTGACTTTTCACTGTCTTCAGGATGCACTTTGTCCAGTTAATGCAGTATAATAATCAAGTAAAAATGAGACTGACTTCAGGGTACACGTATGCATTCATATATAATATAAGAACACCTGAAGGCAAGAAGAGGTAGGATATTTATAAGGGTTTCGTCTACATGTACTGTATGTGTGTGTGTGCGTACAATGAAGCATGTGTTATAACATGGTTATTTCGCTGGGTGGCAGGGTGAGCCTCCTCTCCCGCACAGACATCATGTTTTCCACCTGCATGGCGATGACTCGACACAACTCCAGGCCCTGCGGACAAACACCGTCAACATGAGCGCAGTAACAGCAGCTCCTCTGAAAATGATCATGTGTGGCCTCTGAAGAGTGTCCTTGTCTGTGTTTGCGTCATACCTGCTCCAGCTGCAGCTGAGTGACCCGCTGTGTGCTCATGTCCCCCAGGGTGAGGTCTACGTATGGGTAACTCGTTCCAGCAGTGGGCCTCTGGGTGCGGCTGGACTGCACCTCCACCAGGGGGACCGTTGCCATCAGTTCCTGCACCAAAGAGACCAAACATTATAACACACAACTGTCTACTGCGTGACTCTACTTCTGGGCTCATGTTTCAGTCACGGTGAGCCGTGTCATATGAGAGCTTGGCGATCGTGGATGTGTTTGGTTCCTTACATGTGTATTTTTGTGCAGGAAGTGGAGGCCATGTTGATTGACAGCAACAATACAGGGGGCGTAGTAGGTGGTGGAGCTGCTGCTGTGGATGTAGAAGAAGGACGAGCCGAACATGGGGAATGCACTGATCAGCCCTGCACGCACAGAGAGACAGAAATTAACAAGGGTGAGTGCAGATTGTGACATTTCTATTCATCACATGAACTGGACAAAAAAATACTTTTTTAAAGGGGCACTTCATAGATTTTTCATATCAAGTTCACTTTATTCAGCCAGTTAGACTGTTATCAGGTCATTAAATGGGCATTATCAGTGGTTATAAGCCTCATAGCTGTGGATCAGAAGGGGTCTGCTACACCCACTAGTAGGTTTTATCATCGATTCACATGGTCGATCAGCGAAAGAAGGAATAAAAGAAGACGACCTCTAGCGACCATAGTAATAATGACAGGATCAAAAGCGGAAGTCAGGCGCTGTAGTATAGACAGCGTGAAACTCCATATGGGGTGGAGGGTTGGGGAGAGGGTTGGAAATCAACTTATTTGTCCACCTGCCACTGTGGCTGGTGGATTCCAAAATCTAGCAGCCACTTAATAGATAACCATTGTTTTTTTGGCTGGTGAGTGAAGCAAATCTAGCAGCCACTTGCATATTTTACCAGCATTTGGCTGGTGGCTGGTGCTAATTTCCTACCCTGGTTGGGGACGATGGATGGAGCACAATACATAGGGCTGTCACTCAGGAAACCAACAATTTTCTAGTTGTCTTTTGTTCACAAGCGTTAAGTTTCACTTTTCAAACGTAGTTATTTTAAACCAAAACACAATCTTTTCCCCTAAACTTAACTGTTTTTGTTGTCTAAACCTAAAGAAGTTGTAGTTTTGTTGCCTAAACCTAAAGAAGTTGTAGTTTTATTGCCTAAACCTAAAGAAGCTTTTTTTGTTTGTGTTCAAAACGTAATGTTTCATTCAGTTTTACGTGTTAGAACGTGTTGCTTTTAAGTTTCGTTTTCACTTTTACAACGTTGTAGGTGTAGTAGGCCCCTACTGACCCACATCTATGAGGCTTATAATGACTGATAACGTATGTTTAATGGGCTGATAACAGTTGAATCGGATGCTTTATTCATCATAAGGAGTCTGACTTGAGAAAAAAGTTGTATGTCTTCTGTGGCTCTGGAGGACATTTGTCATGTCTGAATTAAATTATCCTGGTGATGTCATCAGGGTTATCTTGGGTTGAGCTGCATTATGGGAAATATAGGATCTAGTGTTTTGAGGTTTCTACCCATACTAGAGACTAAAAAGAAATCTTGACCTCTGCTGCTTCGAATTTGTTTTATCTGTCTCAACATAATTGATTGTGCTCAAGAGATCATTCTTGACTTTGGAAACAACACTTCACAAAACAATCTCAACTCAAGGTCCAGTTAGCTGTTTGTTCCGGAGCTTTTTGACAACATTACACGTACAGTGATGAGAGGAGTCCAGTCGTAGACGGTACAGTTGTTACATATGTAGAGAAAATATGTAAAAACGTACCAGTTCAGCCAAAAATCACAGTTTCTTTTTACCTGCAGTGCCTCCTCTTAACGTGAACAGGAGATCTTACCCAGAAACTGTGCTCTGGCCTGGTGCGGGTTCAGGGTCTGCACTTGCTGCATGTGCTGCGTCACCATGGTAACCCACTGCTGGGGTGGCTGCTTTTTGAACAGAGGTGGGGCGATGTACTCTGATAGTTCATGTCTGGAGGAGAGAAGGAGATAAACAGGAGTCTGCTGCTTCACTCAGTGACTTCTCAACATTTCTCGGGATGATTTTTACTCAGCGAGCTGTTTCTACTCTGCTGTCGGCTCTGTGGGTGTGTGTGTGGGTGTGTGTGGGTGGGTGGGTAGAGAGAGACAGTGATAATAACAGTACGAAAGGATACAAGTTTTTACAGTTGAGAAAAATAAAGTGTCACCGACTTTAAACACAAAAAATATTGTCTGCATTCTCTCTTCAACATGAGTTTCTTCCCGTACGGTTGTTGAACATCAGCACTGAATGGAAAATGTAAAAAAAAAAATCCATTGCAGCTTCAGTGCTGCTGTACTGTAACCATCTACAGTATGTGTTGTCATGTCCCAATTACACATAAATAATAAAATATACAACATTTAACAAGAACAACACATGCCCATAAATCTAATGTGCGTCTCCAGTAAATGTGCTGAAACAGACGCACCATTTAAGGTTGATTTTCCTAAAATAATTAACTTGCAGGTAAAATGGATTTTTCAGGAGAAATGTATGCTAATTTCCCTTTTATATTTTGGTCCTGTTAAAAGTCAAATGCACCCTGAAAAAATGGATATAAAGTATGATTATCTACTTAGAAAAGTCAGAATAATTGCTTTAAATGCAATTAGATTCTAGAGGCAAAAGGGAAGCCAAATAGAAAGAATTACTGGAGCAAATTAAAAGCATGGCGGCAGTGTTGACTGTATTAAAACATGATGGACTAAATGGCTGTGCTTTGTACATTAAGTAATGCAGGAGGACAACCGCTCAACCTGTCTAAAAAACTTTGCTAAGGTGCTGGAAAAATTAGTACATAAATGTTAGAAAAGGTATCCGCACACTTAGATCTATGCAGTGTTTCAATTTATTCTGAGCTTTCGAAAGCTCAGAATAAATTGAAACACTGCATAGATCTAAGTGTGAGGATACCTTTTCTAACATTTATGTGCTTTGTACATTGAAATCTGTGAGAGAATGGATGACATTTAGTGGGTGGATATTAGGCAGCAAGCTCTGGGTCTTAAAAATGAAGCCAATGCTGAAGTGCCTTAAACTTGCATTGTTTCTAATAGCCAGCAGGGGGCGACTCCTCTAGTTGCAAAAAGAAGTCTGATTGTATAGAAGTCTATGAGAAAATGACCCTACTTCTCACTTGATTTATTACCTCAGTAAACATTGTAAACATGAGTTTATGGTCTCAATCGCTAGTTTCAAGTCTTCTTCAATACAGCATGATGTTCATTTAGTAAATTATGGTCCCATTTAGAGTCAAATAGACCATAAAGCAGGGGATGCTTTAGGGCGTGGCTACCTTGTGATTGACAGGTCACTACCAAGGCGTTGTCCGGTCTGGGAGTTTTCTTCTTACAACTTTAACACTTTCACAATGTGTTTTTTAGTTCATGAAAGTTTATTGTAACATTTTGGTCGCCTAAAAATGTCTTCGTCAGCGTTTGGTTGTACTTAGCTCCACCCTCTCGTGTCACTTCTGGTTGCAAAAAAACAGGTTGGCGATGGCTAAAAAGGCCGAACTCGAGGCTTTAAAACGACACAAACCAATGGGTGACGTCACGCTACATTAAAGTATGTATGTTTCATATACTGCACTGTATGTATGCATGAAACAATTAATTTGTCTTGATCTATGAATGCAATTCTCACTCGGCTTCTCTATATTGAAGGACACACCTTTTTCTTTTTTTTATATTTCACTGTTCTTGTTACAATTACAATTATTCTCTTTTTATGACTAGAGTTTGTTCTGCTTCACCCTAAACTGCAAGAATATGATGAACCCAGCAATGATATGATTGATTAAGTAAAATGGATGACAATGAAGTATAAAATAGAATTACCACCTCACGGTTGTACGCCTCCACAACCAGTCAAGTTGCAGTTTACATCCATGTCTGTCCAAAATGTCATCACTTCATCATTTTATCTTGTTAGACATTTGTGTGAAATTGTCATAATTAGCAAATGAATTCTTGAGTTATTGCCCAAAACGTATTTTTTCAGGTCACAGTGACCTTGACCTTTGACCACCAAAATCTACTTCATCCTTGAGTCTAGGTGGACATTTGTGCCAAATTTGAAGAAATTCACTCCAGGTATTCCTTAGATATTGTGTTCACAAAAATGGGACAGATGGACGAGCGGACAACTCGAGAACATAATGCTGTCGCCGGCACGGAGACATAAAAAATATGTTTGGATTATCTGTAAGACTATTTTATCCCTTGATCACTGAAACTAGAGTCTGTATTGTCAAACATTGTTCTCTTACATGCTGGGGATGAAGATGATGTCTTTGGCTCTGTGCTGCAAAGCAGCCAGTTTGGAGATCTGGTGGAACTGCTGATCGCTCACTTTTCCTTGTGGAAGGACATTTAACAGTCCTTTACGGTAGTCTGGCAGGATCTGAACATACACACAAACACAGTTACACACACACACACACATATACACATATACTGTGTGTATGTGAGACACCACCTGTCGTACCTGGTTGTAGTGCATGGCGACGCAGAGCTCGTTCTCAAACTTGAGCGGTTGAGACCAGACGACTCGTCTGAACCAGAAGCTGTAGTTGGTGTCGACTAACTCGGCCTCTGTTGCGACATCCAGGATGTACTCGTTCTTGTTCAGAGGACGCACATTCTGACCTGAACACACCCACATACACACGTGATGTCATTTATTACACAGAGATGTGCATATTCATCTAAAGATAAACTTAGACAGAATGCAAAGAGTCATGTGTGAGTGCTTCAAGGAACAAAATAAGCATTGGAGATTTCAGCACTGAAAACTTGATAAACCTGGGTTCACATAGGCCGCGATGCGCCGCGCTATGTTAATGGTCGAGCAAGCCGAAATCTGGCTGTTCACATCAGAAGCACATTTCTCCCCGCCGGTCAACAAGCTGTTTGTGTGTGTGTGTTAAGTGCGTTTGCTCGTCTCTCTCGCTCTCTGTTTAGACACAACTGACAAATATGTGGAATAAGTACGTAATTTAAAACCCATGATCACAAACAACAGTTACACTAGGCTGTTTCTAGGCTAAATTAATACATATAGTGGATGGATTTTGAAATGTGAATGGGTGGAGGGACTGGGAGGGAATCAGAGGAATCAAAACTCCGGTAGAACAGCAGGTAGAGAGGGGAGGGAAGTCAAAGGCGTTCGTGGGATGCATATTTTATAATCTTATCAGAATCAGATCATTTATATCACATAAAATATTTAATTTACATCGTTTATAGTAGATTATCAGTGTATTTTCTTGGCAGATTCGCTCGCTGCTCGCTGATGATTGCGAGCCGGCTGCGGAGCTCCTTGGCGTGTCGCCTCCTATGTGAACAGCTCAGTTGATTTACAGGAGCGATGAAAGGACGCGGGCCGCACTTCTCCGAAAATCGCGGAGCCTTCACGGCCTATGTGAACCCGGGGTAAGATTGAAGCAGTAGGAGCATTGTGCAAAGGAATATGAGAAAGTTGTACAAGCAACAAGCACCATAACAAAAGCTTCATTTCATTTTATCAGAAAAAATTAAAAAAAGCACAAGCAAGTTCCTTTTGAAACGGCTAGAAAAAGTTATATTATGTCATGTTATGAACTACGTATTTATTCACTAACGTTGGCAATTTGTACATTATATTTCTAAATATATCTACATAGATACACAGCGTGCAAATGAATGGCACATTAATATCTTGGTAGATAATAAAGACGACAGACGTGTATTGGGTTGTTATTGGCAGAGACTCTGTGTTGTGATATCGGTATCGGAAATGAAAAGGTGATATCGAGCCATCTCTTATTTTGCCATGACGGCCCGATCAGGACTCGTGGACATGAGTGACTTTCTCCCACAGCTAGAAACCAGAGAACGGATATGTGATCTGTGAGTGGATCTGCTTCACCGACAGTGACGACAAGATTGACTTTGTGCACTAACACAACGTTTAATGTGTGTTTGTGTGTGTGAGAAGGAGAAGCAGACCTCTGTTGGTGACTAAAAATATGGCATATTCCTCCATGGCCTCCAGTTTGTGTAAACCCATCTCATAACACAGCTCCTCAATCACCTCCAGGGCAACCTGAAAAACACAATAATATCAACACACACACACGAGTATATCCCAGCCGTCTCCTCATAGACATCAGCGGTGCTGAACTGCCAACACTTACAGAGCATGTTTTGATTTTCACGTGACGTTCAATGCCTCCAGGAAAGAGAAACAGCTGACGTTTTGAACTACGTCCCGCCTGAGGACGAACACAAACACATATATACTCATATAGTACATACTGTACATACACTGGACATGTCGGACTATGGCTGATTCTTTCAGGACCTTAACACACATAAACCTACATATGTAGTGGTGGACGTTAACTATATTCAAACACAGCTCTTATGTGCTGTGCAACTTTGAGATTTTTGTGCTTGACCTTAAAGGTACAGTGTGTAGGATTTGGTGACATCTAGTGGTGTGGTTGCTGATTGCAACCAACTGAGTACCCCTCCGCTCACTCCTCCCTTTACAAGACTGCGGTAACGTGAGCCGCCGAGCGCAAAACGGTGGTAACGGCGTTCGCCCCGCTCAGAGGCCATCCTTACCATAATAACACTACAGTGGAAACCGCTTCTATGGATCAAAAAGTTTGGGACAGAATCATTCCTATACAAACGCTGCTTAAATAATTTGCTTATAGTAATCAAGTAGTCTGCTTACAGTGTTCATTTTGGGTCTTTTCATACATGAAAACATACAGAAAAACATTTTAAACATTCTATGTTAGTCTAAATTCAATTTTTATTGTTTTTTTTATACTTTACTCCCTTGATATTTTGCCTCGTGGACCGTCTGCTTTCATGATGGGAAAAAGAAAATAATTTTCTCTGAATAAAAAAATGAATGCGCAGGGGGAAAGCACCTGTGGTTGAAGCAGCCCTCGTCAAGTGGATTGATAATGCCTGGTCACGTAATACCCCCAAAGTGAAGCTCTGCCGATTATCAACCGGCTCTAAAGCACACATGCAGACCGGCGCCCGTCTCCCTCCATGCCTAGAGAGAACGAGGAGCCCTGACAAAGCGGCGCCGTTCTGCATGCACGCTTTTGCTGCAGTGCCGCCCAAAAATGGTAATTCCTCACCCTCGGTAAGGGAAAAGGCAGGAGAATTGGCGGTGAGCTAGTGAATAGCAAAGCGGTTAGTTTCATTACTTTCTATTCATGTAATAAATATACAAATGTCAAATAGATGGTAATCTGCATGAGAAATGATGCACAACAACAAAAATTCGGTCATCTGCTTATAGTGATCAATTTGACCCGGACAGACGTGATCACTATAAGCGGTTTCCACTGTACTTTAGGAGCAACAGAAGTCAGACGGCGGTTTTGCACTCTGCGGCTCACGTTACCGCAGTTTCACAAGCGTGACGAAGAACTATGGTGGCTTTCAGGTAAAATAAAAACACGAAAGAGCTCTCTAGAATCAGTGTTTGGTTTGTCCATTCTGGGCTACTGTAGAAACATGGTGGAGCAACATGGCGGACTCCGTGAAGAGGACCCGCTCCCTATGTAGATATGAAGGGCTCATTCCAAGCTAACGAAAACACAACGATTCTTAGCTTCAGGTGATTATACACTGATGAAAACATAGTTATGAATATTATATTCCATTTCTGCAAATACATCCCCCGAAATGTTACACACTGTACCTTTAAGGTTTTACATACAAAATATAGCATCCGTTTATAAAATATGATTCAATGTTATAAATTAAACTACACAAACATATAAAGTAGTTAAAGGACAAGGATGGTGATATTCTTTAGTGCTCTTATTGTCAACAAATCCTATGAAAAGAACAAAACCAACAATGTGTTCGTCTCTTTTCACATTTTGACTTCTCTACCCTGTCTGTGATACTCAAGGCCCACCAGTTCCTAAATAAATCTTTAAAAATGACTTAAATAGTGCATTTGTTGGGGGCTATTTTCAGGCTACAGTGCCCATGTTCATTGTAATGAAGGAAAATGACACCCAGCGCAACAATGTGGCTCCTTAATGTGTTTTTAATAGTTTTTTGAACAACAATGGAGCTCTGTGGCACAGAGGAATAAGTAATATCTGACTGTGGATACACAGACAGTACTTTTGGTTTTGATCTTTTCATAAGATTTGGTGACAATAAGTAAAAATAGAGCATCATCAGCCTTGTCCTTCAAAATTAGCTCCAATTTGTCCAACTACCACATTATTTTGCAGCTTATATCAATAACAGTAACATATAGAATAACATAGATAAAAATGTGTCTATTCTTCATAATGAGTAGCTTTAATTTTTGCGGCTAATACTAAGACTATCTGTAATGGAGTATCTTTACACTATTTTAATATATAGGGTAACTTCGATATTTTTCAACCTGGACCCTATTTTCTCATGTTTCTGTGTCTAAGTGACTAATGGGGACAACAATTTCTGAAACTGGTCCAGTATTGAGGGAGAACGCTGTAGACGGCAGCGGCTCCCAGGCTGTAATATGGTGCTATTGGGGCAAGCTGGCACCGTCATTTACGTCCACTAAAAGTGCTCGTTTTTGCCATGACAGGCTCTGATTGTTATTATAAGTGTCTGACATTATGGAAAGAGTCTCGATGGAGGAGAAGTCTCGTTCTAAAATCTGGTGAGGTGACTAGTTGCTGAAGACAACGGTGGAATAGTGGAATACATCCATGGTGGAAAAGTGAGTGTCAGCCAGGCAGAGTTTGTTGTGTTGGAGTACAGAAAGCGTAGCTTAGTGTTATCTAAAAGATGTTCAATGTCATGGCTGAATATTTAGATGATTTCCACAACATGGATGAGGTCTTTGAATTCGATTGCCGCCTGTATTTATTTGAGCCAGAGTATACGGATATTCAGATTTCACAACGAGACTTCTCCTTGAGCGGGACTTGGACACAATAACAAACAGACCGGATCAAGAGAAAGGTAAGAAAAAGGTGTTATTTCTCTGTAGGATCCTTTCCATAATGTTGTCAGACACTTATAATAACAATCTGAGCCTGTCAGTGGCTAAAACGAGCAGTTTTAGTGAACGTAACGTTACACTGACGCTGCTCACTTGCCCTCGCAGCTCGTTTAACGGCTGTTGTTTACAGTGTTAATCCTCAATACTGGACCAATTTCAAAAGTTGTCGTCCCCATTAGTCAGTTAGACACAAAAACATGGGAAAACAGGGTCCAGGTTGAAAAATACCCAAGTTACCTGTTAAGTAAAGGATCTGAATACTTCCTCCATCACTGCAGATAAATAAAATGAGGCACTGACCATCACAGCCTTCAGCTCCATGCCGTTGGGTGGAACAATGCGGCCGCCGTACTGGAACGTCTTCTTCAGGTTCTGCTCACATGCTTTAGCGATGCCTAACACATTGGAGGAAAACATTACAAGCTGGTGCCGTTGGTAATGTGTACAGCAGTTTTACACTTGGTGATAGTGTGTGTTTTTTACCCTGATACTGTGCTCCCGCGCTGCGAGAAGCCTGCTGCAGGCTCTTCAGCAGGAAGGGCTTGAGGACTTCAGAGCAGCGATGGAAAGCGGTCAGGATGTACAGCAGCCTCCAGCCTCGTTGGCAACTATCACTGTACGACACAAGAGTGCACAGACACACTGAGGATTACAGGCTCGGAGAAGAAAGAGGAGCGCAGTGTGGGTCGGTTTGTTGTTGTGTACGTTGTGTGTGTGGGAAAGCAGACTCACGGTTTGGAGCTGGTGTTAGCCGTAAGCTGTTTGAGGAGTTGGCAGTAAGCCTCATCCCTCATCAAGGTGAACTCTCCTATGAGCTGTAGGGAGGACACACACACACACACACACATACACACATATTAGTAAACTGTCAAAGAGAAAATAGTAGCCTAAGAAAGAAAAAAACTGTGTATTTACCTTGAGGAAAGTGTTGACCACTTCCTGTTCTGTCGATCCCCTTGACGGAGAGTCACCCATGAAGCGCATCACCGCTACAGACACACGCAGGTCAACAGTATTGAATAGCACATTTTGTAGAGAAATCCAGCACTTGATAACTTAAAATCTGATCAGACTATCTCATTTTAACAGAGGATGAATCAGAGCCCAGGTGTAATAAGAGTAATGTAAGAAGATGATGTAATTAGAGGAGAGATGAGAGAAGGTGAGAACTCACACAGGAAGATATCAGTTGCCACTCTGTTCATGGCCGGGTCCGTAAACTCTATCAGAGACTCAGTCAGAGGAGTCTGCAAAGGAGATAAGTGTAATATGAACAGCTCAATACACACAAAAAACACCTGGAGAAGATATACATTATGAGATACTTTAAAAAAATTATAGTAACAAGAAAGGCACCTTGGAGAACTTGATCATTTCAATGGGCTCTCTGGATTCTCTGTTCTTGCTTTTGCTCTTCAGGGAATCTCTTAGAACACAAATCAGTCCCAAAGTGCAGCATTTAGATTTAAACATTGTTGGAAGAGGTACTCAGATAATTGACTGTATATGCAACAATACCCCACTACACTATAAAAATATTTATGCATTCAAAATTTTATTTAATAAAGGTACAGAAGCATTAGCGACAAAATGAATTTATACCAGTTATGCATTGGTTTCTGTCAATGTTTTTTCAATGTATTTTATTATTCAATCATTATTATTGATGTAAAAATACTTTAATGTTGTAGTTGGTTAAGGTGGAGCTGACTTTATGTACTTTATATGCTGTTGGGTTCATATATCATATCATATATTATAAACTAATAATATGTTTGGTATGTAAAATTAAAAAAGTAACTAGTAATTATAGCTGTTAAATCAGCCAATTAGACTGTTATCAGGCCATTAAATAGGTGTTATTGGTGGTTATTAGCCTCATAGATGTGGGTCAATAGGGGCCTACTAGACCAAATACTAGGTTTTATCATGTATTCACATGGTCGATCACCGAAAGAAGGTATAAAAGAAGATGACAGCGACCTTTAGCAACCATAGTAACTAAAAAACACAGGGTTTTCACCCAGGAGACCGGTGTTCGCCTCCCAAGTGAAACCAACAACGTGTAGTTGTCTTTGTGTTCACAAGTGTTAAGTTTCACTTTCACTTTTGAAACGTAGTTAAGGCCAAAAGATGATGTTGTCCCCTAAACCTAGCAAAGTGCTTTTGTTGCCTAAACCTAAAGAAGTTGTAGTTTTGTTGCCTAAACTTAAAGCAGCCCTCTTTGTTGTGTTCAACACGTTTCATTCAGAGTTACAAAATGTTAGAACGTGTTGCTTTTAAGTTTTGCTTTCACTTTTACAACGTAGTAGGTGTAGTAGGCCCCTAATGACCCACAACTAAGGTGGTTATAGCGACACATAAGATCTATCTAATGGCCTGATAACAGTCGAATCGGGTGGTTAAATGAATGTAGTAGAACAAAAACTACAATATGTCACTCAAAAATGACAAAATCATTAAATTGTAATACTGAAGTAGAGTACAAATACCTCAAAATTGTACTTAAGTGCAGTACTTGAGTAAATGTATTTAGCCACTTTCCGCCGCTGTATTTGAAATGGTCAAGGTTGTGTGAGGTTAGTGTTTTTCTGTGTGTTTGTGAGGATTTCAGTCTGTGTGCACGATTTTTTTCTGTGTCTCACCCCTTCATGTTGTTTCCCTGTCTGAAGAACTTCTTGGCGAACTCCAACATGTCATATTTACTGTCCTGCAGGACCCTCTCATCCAGATCTCCTTCAGCAAATCCGTCAAGGGAAACCTTCTGAAAGTCAAAGATTGACAGTGAAAAACAACCTGACTCTCAGTTTGACAGGCAGAAAAAAACATATGTGAGTGAGTGTGTCTGTGTACCTCAATCGTTTGATCTATCTCATGTGCAGCCATGGTGGACGCAACGGCAACAGCGACGGCTGATGACACGGCGAACTGTCCCGCTCCTCCTCGAGGCTCTGCCTTGCGGTCCAGCGGCAGCGACAGGAAGTCAGGAGGAGCGACGGGGTGGACGCACTCGGCCGGGAACGCACCGGAGCGGCCGAACACAGCACCAAACTTCCAACCTGACACACAGAGCAGAGGGATTACAACACCCAATCATTCAAACACACACACACACACACACCTGGTCCTGATCACTATCTGCCTTTCCTCTAACAGCAGGTAAGCTGTTCATTTAGACAAGTCAGATCTGTATCTGCATGCTTTTCTCTCTCATTTAGAAGACTTAACTCTCAACCGCGGCTACGCTGATAACCTGGCACAAAATGCAGCCTTTGGTCTAATTATAGATACTACACACTTCTGTCACTGGTGAGGACATCGTATTGACTTACATTAGGGGACACTAGGGGACGCGCTGCTCCACTCTGGCTGCTCAAGCGGTGACGTACCCTATCGTTGAATGCACCTGATTGGTTGCTGGTTTTCTGCTTGCCGTTTCAAACAGGAAACAACATGGCGGCCTGCTCGTAAACTTTACTCTTTACTTAACTCTTTTACTTAACTCTCTTTTAACTTTACTAAACTTTAGCTCGTTATTCCATCTAATCAATCCACCAAAATCTATTTCTGAAAACATTTTAAGCGAGAAATAGTAAAGTAGTATAAGTATAAGTAGTAAGTAAGGTTAGCCAAATTTATAAGGTGATAATATGTCAGTGCTGCATTTACAGTATTTACATTTAAGTGGGGACCAGCTGTTTGTCCCCACGGTGTAACGTAGGTATTCACAAACACAAGCTGTCCTCCAAACACCTCTTGACTTTCTGAGAAATACTTGATGAAAAATTTACTTAGTAATTCAGCTCAGATCTCACATTCTAATTTGATATTATTAAAGTTCAGACCTTTAGAAATGCAGCCTTTTTACCTGATTAAACATGATAACAGATCTCTGTGGATTGTATGGTGGTGGATTGATTCAAATTCAGAAAAACTTGACCATAGTGTGCTATGTGAGGTTCATATAAGGACGGTGTTGAAGTCAAAATGTCAGAGTCCAAAGAAAAAATAAATACATTACAGTAAATTACAAAAATGTGTGTGAAAGCACACTCTGAGTTTATCCTTTCTATCTGTTCAGCAAAGACGTGACTTCACCTCACCTGTGATCATCTGTTGTGCCCTCAAGAAATGAATCAATGAATCAATATTTTTCAAATTGCATCGCCTTCTTCCACCTGAAAAATAATTTTCTGATACAATATTGTATTTAAAGAGTGCTGTGGGCATTGTCAACATCACTGCAGCTATTTCTCCTTGGCTTAAGATACCATCACTCCTCCAGGGGACACGGACACAGTCCAGGTTAGTAAACCTCTCAAAGCTGGCAGTTTCGATTGCCACCTTGTTTATTGTTGGGGCCATTGCGCTAATATCTGGTTACCACGTGCAAAGAGGGTGAAGTTTATAGATCTGATTTTGTTTTAGATTAAAATTTTATGAACACTCACCAAAGTCTTGCGTGTCTCTTTTCAGCTCCTCCAAAAACACCACCTTCTTCCTCACCACACAGCCGTAGCTGTAACCTGGAGGAGACACACCCACACACACACCGACACACACACACACACACACACACACATACGCTTGGATCATAGATTCACTCATTAGATAACAGGATTTCTACTACATGTACCACGGTGTGTCTCACCCTTCTCCAGCCCGTCCATAACCTGCAGCCTGATGACGTCGCCTTTGTGAAAACTGAGCATCGAGCGGTCGTCTGTCACAAAGTTACGCTCCGCAATCACATAATCTGAGTCCTGCAAGAAAGAAAGACACACAAATGGACACTCTCACACTGCTACTGTGATGCTATTTGCATTTACAGTATTTGGGCTGATGTTTACCCTACTGTCTACTTTTGCTTCAGTCGCTGACTTTTCCACATCTCCCCTAAAACTCACAGAAAAGGGGATTGTTTTTATATTCAGTATGTGCAGATGAAGGGAGTAAGAGACGTTTTTGACTGCTGGGCTGGCTGCTTGTCTCTGTTTTGTGTTACAGATGCCAGTAGGTGTGGTCGGGGCCATTACTGCTTTAAACAGCCTGGGCACACTGAAATATACTTGTGTTGTGTTATGTTGTTGTGATGTTCTTGTTGCTTATATGTCTCTGAGTGTTACTTGTGCTTGTGTACAGACTGTGAAAACAAATTTCCTCTACAGAGGACAATAAATAATGAATCAGAATCTTACTGGGAACACCTGGGCCCGGTGTTCCCAGTCCTATAAGAGCCGACCCCACTTGTTCCATGTTGGAGAGAAAAAGGGGAAACTCTGCTCCCTACACTCCCCGTCCTTGTCTTTTCCTTTTACCACACAACACTTCACTTGCTAATCTTTCATTCACACACTACTGTATCACTACGGACTCACAGACTGCCACACCTCATAAGTTTTTGACATTTTTAGTTGTTTGTGTTAGTTTAAAACAAATTGATAAATAAATGATGGTGCCAGCTTGCCCCAATAGCACCATATTACAGCCTGTGAGCAGCTGACGTCTACAGCGCTCTCCCTCAATACTGGACCAGTTTCAGAAATTTTTGTCTCTATTAGTCATTTAGACACAAAAACATGGGAAAATAGGGTCCAGGTTGAAAAATACTGAAGTTACCCTTTAAGGTAAAATCACCACTTCAACAGCACCACAGACCACTGAAGTCCTTTGCTGTTCATGTGTTAGCTTAAACTGTTTTCAGGTTAATGGTTTTGGCTGAGCTGGAAACAAAAAAAAAAAAAGAAATGAAATGTGTATTATTAACAAATGTTTTTGATAGCATTGAAACCCTGATTCATAATTGTGAAACTCCTAATACTCCTCATTCCAACTGCAGCCCATGTAACCATTGAAATACAGACTTTGTCCAGTGCTGGATAGAACAAGAGTGTGTGTGTGTGTGTGTGTGTGTGTGTGTGTGTGTGTGTGTGTGTGTGTGTTTGTGTGTGTGCGCTGTACCTTTTTGATCTCATTGATGAAGGTGTCTATGAGATGTTTGACTTGTGGTGCCTTGGCTGAGAACAGGATCAGCTTCTCGTTGGTGAGATTGAACTCCAGCATGTTCTCAGAGGGGATGGTGACAAACAGGATGTCTGCATAGCTGAAAAAACACAGTGCAACAGGTAATTTCAGTCAGACAACGTTTGAAATGTTTATTACAACAGCAGGACATAGTTACTCCCTGCAGATATGATTACATGAGACAATGGGGAGCGATAATTAAACATATTCCCCCCCGTCGGAGCCTGCGGGTGGATGCTGGGGTGGTGGTGGAACTGAATGAGCAGGCAGCGACAATACTGATGCAGAGCAGCAGCGGCATTTACAAAGCAGAGGTAGAGATGGGAATTATTTATTTTTTTTTTTTTAATAGGCTGCCATATTGGAAGGGTGAGTTTGGTAGATGATATGGAGATTGAGGCACTAGCTCGCAGGCGTCGCTCCATATAGTACAAAAGCTCCCAACTATTATATAAAACAAAGCTACAGAAATAGTAGAAATTAATACAGTTATCAAATATGAATACTACCTACATGCTAAATGTACTAAATTTCTAATGACAATCCATTGTTTCCCTTTCATGCTGATTATTGCTGGTTTGTTAACATGTTATTTAGTTTAGTTTATTCGAGGGGAGAGTGCAAATTAATAAATACACATGGTATAAAACATGCCAGAATTATCCAAAAGGCTCTTTTTCATCTGTTGTCCCTGGCCAAGGTGTAACAGAAGGCATCCTATAATACATCAAAACAAAAACAGTTTAAAAGTCTTTCTAAAATACATAAGATCAAGAACCTAAAACAGGACACGCAGTTTAAATGATGGAAAAGGACACACAGTTAAACGCAGTAGAAACCGTAGTGACATTTATACATATAAAACAACATTGCATACAAGCAGGACATATAGATAGAAGCAGCAAAAAGAGAGTTTATTGCTGACATGTATGTATTAATCATCCATTGTTTTAATTGGGTACTGAAAGATCTATAGGTGTTAGGTTGTCTGATGTGAATTGGAATTATATTCCACTCTTACTCTTTACAGTAGAAGCTGTATTTTTGTCTGTACCCTGTAGGAATGAGGATTTAATTTTTTTGACTGGTGAGGATTTAGTTCTTTTATGTTTATGTTTTGAGCCACAGGCCTGAAGAAATCTTCTCTCAGATTCAGCGCTATCAGTGTATATGTTGGCTGATAAGTAACGAGATATTGCAAAACAGAAACTCTCACATATGTGTATTATATAGCCTAAAAAATCCAGTATTGGTGAGGCTAGACACACAAATCAATATTCTCCTGAATAGTAAGAAACAAGCAGAGGAAAGTCAAAATAATGAGACAATTTGGTATATTTGTCTGTGTTTTACAATTCACTCTGAATTGCAACATATAACACATATCTGGAACTCCAAACAAGATAAAAAGAAATGCTAATAAGCACACAAAGACACAAAAAAACTTCACGTACGTGTAGGGTCGTAGGACTCTGAAGTAGTCTGGAGCTGCAGCGCTGCTTTTTACGGTCTTCAATAGCTTTATACCGCAGTGGGACACCGACAACACCTGCACACCTGTTCCCACACTACCCTGCACACACACAGACAGAGGTTCAATAAAAAATGAAAATAACACACTATATTATAATCATTATCCTCTCAGGATTTAGCGCCTCACCGATGCAGGGAACAGACGGGAGAAGTAGATTTCCCAGGTTTCCCTGGCAGCCGTCACGATTGTTTTCTTCACGTGCTCCTCCACCGGATCCATATTCTGTTGAACCCCGTGTTTAGCTGTCATTCACACAAACACACACATGGACTCATGAATGTCAACGAGACGTGTTTGGATTAGAGCATACGGTCTAAAGAAGAAGAACAGACAGACTACCGAATAGAGCCTTCATTTTCTGCCTTTCATCCCGGGTGATGCGAACACACGCCTCTGACAGAGTGTCGTTCACTATCTGCACGAGACGACAGACGAGACGAGAGGCGATGTTAGAAATAATTTAGTTTGATCTCTCTATGATTTTTACGTTGTCAGGTAAAAATACGGATGATGCTTCATCTATTCACCCTGCATTAATCATCTCTTAAGTTACCTGTTTGAAAATGAGGTCCAGCACCAGAGGATGGTTGAAGCTGTCTTTGGGATAAAAAACCTGTAAAAGCAAGAAAAATACTCACAACAGAATGAAACACAAACACGCTGACAGTGGATCACGATGTTTGTGTATTTCTTTTGTGTAAGTACACACCTCCTTCCTGAGGTAGAGTCTCCAGGGAACATTGGTGTAGGTGTAGTGCTCTTCGTTGGTTCTCT
This sequence comes from Sebastolobus alascanus, assembly GCA_916701645.2. Classification (NCBI taxonomy): domain Eukaryota; kingdom Metazoa; phylum Chordata; class Actinopteri; order Perciformes; family Sebastidae; genus Sebastolobus; species Sebastolobus alascanus. The sequence goes on from CAKAOJ020000032.1 coordinate 760,408, forward strand.
GATGAAGCTGTGTCTGGACGGTCTCAGTCTCTACAGGAAGCTCTCGAGAAACTGCACCAAATAGGTCACGTTACCTTTTAGTTTCACCTTCGATGTCCTTATTTTGACAAAACTGTATTAAGTGAGCGTGTTAATGATCTGTTGCTGTCTCGCTTTAGGACAGTTTGACTGACTTTGCTCTACTGTTACTCCAGAGAATGGAAGAGCATTTTATTGTCCTGATATTGTCGTAAACTTGTTTGCAGAAATCCAAATGCTTTAGAGCTGCAGTCGGAAACTTTGAGCACTATATCCTGACAGTAGTGCAGGAGATAGGTAATCTGAAAAAAATCATGTTCCTCCGTGTCCTCCGGTGCTCCTAATGGCATCTGCAAGATTTCACCGCGCCCAAAGAAAGTCAACCAATCAGAGCCGAGCTGTCTCTAAAGCAGCTGTCAATCACTGCTCGCGAACTGCGACCAAACTGTCAAAGTAACTACTAACTTAGTGTACTGTTTAGCTGTAAAATGAGAAAGTTTGTGACCAGGCCGCCATGTTGAAAACAGTCGAGCCAAAACCAAACTTTCTCATTTTACAGCTAAACAGTACACTACAAGGTGTTTCTGAAAACATTTGAGGCGAGAAATAGGCATTACAGTAACAGAATATTGATTCATATTTGATCAGCGCTGCCTCGTTTGACAATTTGATCGGAGTTTACGAGTTTCGCAAGCAGCGTTTGACAGCTGCGCAGAGACTCCTCGGCGCTGATTGGTTGTTTTCCTTTGGGCGTGGTGAAATCTCGCAACTGCCATCAGGAGCACTAGGAGGACAACGTCACTTTCATTGATTGAAAATGAAATTATGTCAAGCTGAATGAGGAATAATTCAACAACAACTGTAATGATTGAGAGAACCCGGCCACAGAGAGAGACACGATGCGCAAAAATAGATATTGGAATAGTTCAAACCTATGTGTTTTTTTTAGAAGGAATATTCAAATGTCATTTTTGGCCAATTTTGACAGCCCTAATGTCTCACGAGGAGGGAAATACAATCAACACATAACACACTGAATTTTGGTGAAATCTAAACAAAACTAGAGAGCACCACAAGATACCTTTACCTCTGCAAAGTAATGCAGCCTTGTCTGAATATGTGGATGAACTTTGAGTGAGCGTGAGTACCTGGAGGAGGTATGGGGAGAGGGCGATCAGGTCCTCTTGTCTTCGGGCTCTTGGTTGGTTTAAATACCGCCTCTTTCATTGCAGGGGGGGCAACAGGACGTTTGGGCTGGACAGACACAAAAACATTCCCCTGCATGACTGATCTCTAGCATCATCTATAATATCCCTGTATGCACTGCTTCGGTTCTGTGTATTCTTGCATTTTTCAGGCACGTGTGTGTGTGTGTGTGTGTGTGTGTGTGTGTGTACCTGTGGAGCAGGAGGGTTGTCCATCTGCGGCTTGAGGATCTGTAAAGCTTCATCACGAGCGGTTTGCTTCTTCCTAAACTTCCCCTCTTGTCTCCTAAATACATCCACACAGTGTCAACATCATACATTACAGTTTGCAGGATTCATGTAGTGTACTGTATAATCTGTGTGTTTGTGCTTATTGCGTAAATACAATAATTCTGGTGCTGTGTGCTCACTGCAAGCAATAACATCCCAGTCAGTGTCTGTTGGTGGTTTGTTTGTTGTAGCCTGGGCTTTACAGTATGTACACGTAACTCTGTGACTGGAGATAGCATCAACTGCATCACGTGCTGCATTTACAAGCAAAACTGTGTGTGTTTGTGAGACCTTACCTCTTGTCAGATAGCCCTGGATGTTCCGGTGGAGGTGGGGAGTTGTACCTTTTGATGATGTCTTTAAAAACAATATAAACCATGTGAGAATTATGGAGATCACACTTTATATTTTCTTTCATGGTTTCAAATCCAAATACCAACCAATGAATAAGTGTATCGACTACATGATCATCATTCAGTCAAGTTGTATAAACCTGTGACATCAACATGTTTAAGCTTTTAAATTCAGACACCTTGGATATCTTGGCTGGGGACGACGTGATCTGTATTCCGAGCTGAGTACTTCACCACCTCTCCAGCAGGGGGCGGAGGAGACGTCACCACTGGGGCTAAAACAAACACATACACACAACAAACAAAAATAAATATACAAACTACAGCTTTTAAATAAGAGCTTTAGTTAAAGGGACTGAAGGGACTTTCTCTCTGTTCTCATGTTGTCTCATGTTTTCTCTCTCTCTTACCAAACTTCCTGGCCGGTGTGTCCTTGTTTATGGGGATGCCTGGAGCCTTCCTCCGAGAGGCGCTATCCTTACCTGACTGAACCTGATAAAGACACACAGAGAGGACGGAGAGTTTGAACTCAAGGCTTTGCAGACGTTACATTTTGTCTCTTGAGATTTATGTTGCAGTCAGGACAATGTCAGAGCAAAGAAAAGGGGAGAAAAAGGACTTTACACAGGACTGTATGAATGCAGCACATTTCTTTTGTGACACATAGTAGAAATGTGAAGCAAACTTGTGGAAGTCTGCAATTCCGGCATGCTTATTTTGATTTTGTCAGGGTTGTTGTGGCGTTCTGAATGTTTCTGTGAAGCTCGATGAACAAATTAATTTCACGTAGCATCATTAACTGCACCCTAATGTTCAGTTTTGTAAGAACTGGAGTCATTAAAATGGTTTAACTAAAATAAAATGTATCTGTGTCACCATCTCAAAAAAATCTGTATTGTACATCACCTTTAAAAAACAGCTAAAGACTCACTTATTTAAAGTGGCTTTTGTGCTGTCTAGTTTTGTATTTTTTTGTGTTTCTAATGGCTGTTTTATTGATTGTTTTTATTGGTTTTTTTTTATTGTTATATGGTTTTATGTTTTTTAATATTTTGTATTCTTGGAAAGCACTTTGAGACTTGCGATCTATGAAAGGTGCTATACTAAATAAACATATTATTATTATCACAACATCATAAGATGATTCATGTGACAAATATCAAATTAAAATATTGAATTATTGCCCTGTATACGGTAAAAGCAATTACATCACCAGAACTTTATTACTGCAGACAGTCACCAACCTGCTAAACTAAAACTAAGATATCTGAGCAAAAACAAAAGTTGCAGCACACACTCAGAAGCAGCTGGAAGAGCCACATCTGCATCACTCCTCAGTCCAGGGTTTTTCAACCCACTATTTTAAACTTGTAACTTCTATTCAGTGATGTGATTGTCACTGATGCTCTGTGGTTCTGTTTGTTTTTATTTCTCTTTACTCAGGTCTCTCTGGCAAAAGAGATTTTGATTTCAATGATTAAATAAACATATTTTCATTTCACTCTCAAGTATGCTTGATTTTCCCTTTTCAACCAGTTTTTGCTCCTCATCCTGACTGCACAATTCTTCATTTTATTGCAAACAAACCACTCACTCTTTCCACAAAAGGAAACTGCAAACTGTCATTTTTCCAGAGGAAGCGTTGCTTGTTGTTGTTGGAGTTTACAACAACAACTATAACATCTTTCATGAATTAAAAAAGCACTGAATCATTATGAAATATGTCAAGTTGGACTGTTAGCTCACATCTCTCAGAGTTACTGACCCGTGAAGCAGCGTTGGCTTTAGGCGGTACTGGCTCAGTTCTGTTAGTCGTGGTGGAGCTCGGCTGAGGGCGAGCTCCGGGCTGAGTCTGGGGCACCGCGGGAGGCCGAGATTGAAGGTGCGATGGAGTTTGTTGCAATGGAGCGGGGGGAGGGTAGGGATGCCTGGGCGGGATGTCTGCCGCGGCGTATGGAGTGGGAGTGAAGTTAGCGTAGGGGCTTGGTGGGATGTTAGCGTATGGACTCGGGGGTATGACGGCGTAGGGGCTGGCGGCGGCGTAGGGGCTGGGAGGGTGGTGCAGCAGAGGGCTCATGGGAGGGCTCGTGATCGGGGAGGTGGGGGGGCTCGTCACCGGGCTGCCGACCATGGCCATGGCCTGCATGGTCATCTGCTGGGCCTGAGAAACAAGACGATGACGCATTAATTCCAAAACGCTGGAACAAATAAGCAGACGCAGATCCAGACGGAGGGTTTACCATGATGATGGCCTGCTGGTTCACGATCGCCTGCTGCTGCTGGGCCAAAGCAGCCTGCTGGGCATCTGGAGGAGGAACACAGTAAACAGGAAGGAGGGATGGAAATTATGTTTGATGAGGGTTTTTTTTTCTCATATTTCTCTTCACACTTGATACGAACCAGGTGTTACAGGTGCCACGGCAGCAACAGGAGGCGACATCACGCCTCCCACGGGAAGGACTCTCACAGCTGTGGACACACAAACACACACACGACAAATTTCAGATTTGAAGTGTGTTTGCTTTATTACACAATGATTTACTGAGATACTGATGTTCTTCCAGTGCGTGAGAGTCTATGGCTCTATTCATATACTTTATAGTGTACTTTATCTACTGCCTGCTATTTTATTTGAGTGCCTGAATGAGTGTAAAATTTAAACTATGTAGAAAGCCCTCTGTTAGATTTCATAGATGGAAAAATTCAGTTGTGCGGTGCTACACCTGTCAGTGACAACGTGATTTACTACATTCACTAATCTATCGCGTGTTTATTAAGCAGAAAATAGTGAAGGAGTGAACCAGGGAGGGATTTCGGACAGAGCCGGTGTTTCTGACTGACCTCCAGGTGGAGGTGGGGGGCCGGTTGACTGGCCTTGCTGTTCCCACCCTCCTCCAACTCCTCCAGCCCCCTTCATCCTGCTGGACAGTCCTGCAGCTGATTCCACTTCCTGTTTGGACAGACAGACAGACTTTAGGACTGAACATAAGATTACAACATGAATGCATAAGAAAACACAAAGCAATCTATCTTTTGGGTATAAAATACTCTGAACAGGGCTGGTATCAAACTGATTTATCAGTATCTATGTATATGATGGCTGATAAGAGTATTTCTTCAGTGTTGGTTTTCCCATCCATCCAAAGAGGAACTTTATGCTTTGGTTATACTTTCCGCAAGGACGGCCGCACGGACATGAGCTGCCGAGGAATCGTGACGATGAAGCATTTGGATCTTTTATACTACTTTTGTACAAGCAGACATTCACAAAGCTCCTCAAAGTTCTCCATTTTCGCCGTCCATCCGCATCTGCGTAGTTAGAAAAACTTGGATGTGCGCGGACAGGCGAAACTCTGCCGCGGGGAACCCCCGCGGCAGAGTTTGGTTTGACAAACCAAACTCTGGCTCTAGATAGGGCCATTCGCATTTTCTTGTTTTCACGTCAGCCACCGTAGTTATCCTACAAGCTTGGCCCATGGGAGAAGTATGGTTGCAATCTGCAACCTCCCCGCTCGATGCCGCCAGATCCTACACACTGCAACTTTAAAGTAAGGTATCAAAAAAAGTATTATTTTGGGATCAAACTCTGGTATCGTATCAAAAAACGTCATATGACACCTAGCCCTACCTCTGACTGGTGTATAGTTTGCTCCTTCAGAGGGAACAGCAGCGGTATTCAGCTTTAGATTGGTTTTACTGCAGTTATAATAGAGTCTAATGGAAACCCAGAGTCTTAAAAAAAAAGTGTCAAAACCAAACCACTTCTCTACAGCTGATCTGTGTGTGTTCAGCTCCAAAGAACTGTCACTAAAAATCACTAAAAATACTATATTCAGTGGTGGTGAGGGGCTATGAGGAGGCGATAACATATCATGGAAGAAGTGCATTTAGACAATACATTGACATGTTTTTTATTTATTTTTTGCAGTGACTCTGGTCCCCCATTGGAATCTATTTCTAACTGGTGGGAATCCAAGCTGACGACACCTGCTGTCCTCTGTGACGGACCAAACTACAACCCTTTCAGAGCGGCTTTGTAAGCCAGATTTTTGGTGGAGTATTTCTATAATTGCCGTGTTTGTGAGTGTGGATATCAACAGAAGTGCAAGAGAAACACACAGAAGGATAAAAAAAACTACTTGTGTAATCAGAGCACTTTCTGACTGTCAGTTCAGAGGAATCCCCTCTTACTGTATGGGAGCAGCCTTTCCATCAGAAATCAGCCGCTGACCCATAAATCCACAGCAGTGTGTGTGCTTGTACGCCATGTCTCATTAAATAGTAAGCCCTTCATTTGCCAGAGTGTCAGTTCCTCGTAAGCAGATCCCCGCGTTGCCTGGGTGGGAAATCACCGTGGCGATCTAGTCGCCGTGACAGTTACGGTAACTGGGTAACGTAATAGGTTGCTGGGCGGGAGAGGTCTGTAGAACACATCTGATACATGCTAATTCCTGTCAGCCACATCCGATAGCACGGCTGACATTCAGCACGTCGCCGTCCCAGCTGAGGACTGATAGATCCAACATGGCCAGCATTCACTGCCCCATTGGCCGAACTAAATACGTACGGATTTAACTCAATCAACAAGTATGACGTTTGTGGTGGGTAATGCATCATAAATGAGCTGACATAGGTGTTTTATTGCGGCCCAAACTGCTAAATATACCAACCATCTATAAACATTATATGGATAGATACTTTGTTAATGGTTAATAATTGGTTTGTAAACCATCTATAAACATGATTTGGATGGCTATAATAAAGTTGCAAATGGTGATTATACTACCTTGTTAAATGGTTATTAAATACTTTATAAACTTTCTATAAACATTATGTTTATAGATGGTTGAGAAACGATTTCTTAAAGGTTTACAAATCATTTGGTAATCATTAATACTTAATATAGTATATAAAATGTTATACTGTGTGCAAAAATAAACTGTTAATAGCCGGCTAATGAAATCAGAATGTAATTATAATGCAATATATATCATTTATATACTTCATACTACACAAAGTAATGATAAAATAACATAAATTATAACATTATTAATTATCATTTAATTGTTTATTGACAGTAAAATTTAACTAAATTTTAATGAATCAATATACCATTTATTAATGATGGTTATTATAAAGTGTTACCGCCAAAACCTGTAATCAATGTCACCAGGCGATGTATTTATTAAAATGTACGGCTTCAATCATTTAAAAGGAGAATAAATGTAGGTTCAATGGCATGCTAAAAATAAATAAACAGAGTTTTACATGACCTGTACATAACCGACAGTAGATGGCTGACAGAGGAATCCCCTCTCAGGTGGTCAAGTGTGTCAGTGTGAGTGAGTTATGCAACTTACTCCAGTTCCCTCAGACAGTACGGGGTCAAACAGGCTGTCGAGATAACGATCCATCCCTCTCTGAGGCTCAAAGTCTGTGAGGAGGAGGAGACGAAGAGAGGAAGAGAGCACTTCATCGTCTACTGTAATCAAAGTCAATGTGTCTCAGTGTTCATATGTTTATGCTTAAATGTGTACCTTGTCCATCAGAGCCTGGTATGGTTGAAGACATGAAATCACCCTTCATGTCAAACCCACCACCCAACAGGCTTCTGTAAAACAATAAAATAACAAACTCTTCATGAGCACTTATAATACTAATAATCTTGAAGATTTTCATTCAAATAAATGTCTGTTGGTCACTATCTATCGCCGAAGGAGGTAACACAATGGTGATTGAGCCTATGGCCCACTGATGAAAGTATTACAATATTTATATATTTGCAGTATTATGAACTGCTAATGCAAAGCGAACATTTCCTACTGCTGCAGCTTCACATTAAAACACATTTAGCTGGTGAAACACAAGTCGTCTTTTACAGGAAATGCAACGAACGTGCACAAAATGCGCCGTCTACAAAACAAGACAACAATCATTTTCATCATTTTTTGACAGTGGATCATTTTTAAATATTGCATGGAGTAATGTAACAAGACGTAGCAGCCACAGTGAGCTGTTAGATGCAGAGCTGCAGGCGACAGGCTGCACACCGCCAACCTTTCGTCGAGTTAACCAACTACTTTCACTTTCGCTGTTCTCAGACTCATGCCATGAGAAGAATAAATCAGATCACAGTTGCCCACAGAATTGTGGAAAAAGGCCAATTATTGCCTGACTTGTTTTTTAAAACAACAACAGTTTGTTTTGTTGCCCCCAGTATTCTGGGACCTGTAGTGTTGAAACGCATTTGCTCTTACCACCTGTAAACAGGGTGTCGCCAAATCAACCAGGACTGAAATCTTACGGATTACCACTTCAAACCAACCAAGCAGTGGTGGAAGACATACTCAAAACCTTTACTTCAGTAAAAGTACATTATCAGCAAAATGTACTTAAAGTATCAAAAGTAAAAGCACTTTGCCCATGTGACTAATGCTAATCACATAACATTATTAGATTGTCAATATTAATGCATCAATGCATAAGTAACATTTAATTTGTAGCTGGTTTTTACTACTTTATATACAGTTAGGTAGTTAAGTCCAGCGGTCAGATCCCCTCCAAAGCGTCACGAGATAAAAGAAAATCAAACATCTGCTACACAAATTTAGCACAAATTCTTTTCTTTGTTTTTTTGTGATTAATAAAAAATATATATAATTGAATCTCTTTGGGCCTAAAACAGTTATTTAAATGAAACCATCTACGAGGTTTAGATGCTGCTAACAACTCATAGACATTTGAAACCTGTGACAAGGGGCCCTGAGTAGACACTGCATGTTTGTAAGGGGGTTTTGTATTATATTTTATAAGCTTATCATATGTTTCTTAATGTAAAATCTTCATCTGAAAAGTAACTACAGCTGTAAGATAAATGTAGTCGAGTAAAAAGTACAATATTTCCCTCAGAGATGAGTAGAAGTGTAAAAGTAGCATAAAATGGAAATACTCAAGTAAAGTACAAGTACCAAACAATTGTACTTAAGTATAGTAATAGAGTAAACGTGTGTCTCACATGCTGGCGTTGGGCCGCACTCTTGTTGGTTCCTGTGCAGAGATGATGAAGTAGCTGCTGTGTTTGGGGAAGTCAGCAGGAAGCTCCACGTCCGACATCAAGTCCAGAACGTAGTCTGAGCCCTCCAGCTCCACCAGCTGAGCCGGCTCCTTCAGCAGCACCGACCAGCCTCGACGGCCCTCCAACACACCCCTACACACAAACAGACATACACACAAAATACAATAATGCACACAAATATGCTCACATCTACAAACATGATGCAACAGCTCCACCTAAACGTCTCATTTAGTTTCCTATTTTCAACTTCTCTCTGTAATCCAATCCATATATTTAGTGTCTGTGTTTTACAGTAAGATGATACCTGTGTTGTAAGATGTCCTTGGCCATTTCTTCTCCTGTTGTCCAGGAGTGTAGAGGACACAGGAAGGACACACCTGGAGGAGAAAAGACAACACTTTAGATAGACAAATAGCCTCTGATATACAGCAATAACTCAACAAAATGGACCACTTTGAAATGATGTGGGGTGTTTTTTTTAATCTTTTAATGTATTAAAAGTGATAGTGTGGATCATTTGAAGTGGGGTTGTCTGAGGTCCTTATCCATATTCAGTGTATTACCTCCAGTAGATGACGATCAGCACGCCCCCAGTTTGGAGAAACAGACAGGAGTACCAGCACGGGTGCAAAGCAATGTACTGCTGTGGACGGGGTCAGCAGTAACACGTATTTTAACCACCTAAAATAAAGGCCCACCTAAAAAAATCACCATCAGTCTAAGTGTACGCTATATTTAGAATATTTTCTTTACCTTGCCGTCAGACAGCCCTTTCTGACGGGGAACTGAAGACGTTGTATCCATCTTTGCTCTCTTCAAAGTCACCAGACTCCATTGACAAAAACAGTAATTATACCTCGCACATCACAGGAGTTACTGGTCTACAGCTGCCTCCATCAGTTACTTTGTCTGTGTTATTGTGTGACTTTGGTGAATCCAAACTAACCAAAGTCACACAATAACACAAACAAACTAACCGATGGAGGCAGCGGTAGACCAGCAACTCCTGTGTTCTGCGAGGTAAAAATACTGTTTTTGTCAAAGGAGTCTGGTTAGTTTTGAAGAAAGCATAGATAACGGCTTCAGTTCCCCGTCAGAAAGGGCTGTCTGACGGCAAGGTAAAGAAAATAATTTAAATATAGCGTACACTTAGACTGATATTGATTTTTTTTAGATGGGCCTTTCTTTTTGGTGGTTAAAATACGTTTTGCTGCCGGCCCCGGCCACAGCAGTACATTGCTTTGCTCCCGTGCTGGTACTCCTGTCTGTTTGTCCAAACGAGGGGCGTGCCGACCGTCATCTACTGTAGGTAATACACTGACTATGGATAAGAGCCGTTTCAATCAGGTTATGAAAACAAAGTTGGTAGCACTCTCTCCTTTCTGTCTATGCAGGTTTACACAGACATCAGCATCAACAAACAGACACAAACAGAGCCAGTGAACCAGAGTGGCTATCAGGTGTCTAATCCTCAGTAGACTTGCCAAAAGGCCAGAGGACAGATTAGCTGGATGAGAGGAGGAAATGAGAGACAGATAACTCTTCCGTGCTGGATAGCGCACACACTGACTGAGCTCAGGTAAAAAAAAAACTAAAACAGAAAGGTGAGGTTGAGTCAAAATCAATAGGTTTCACATGTATAATACACATTACTTTGACATTGACTCATATTACTGCTCTGTGTTTATAATGTGATCTGCATATTTAAGCGTTGTGCAGTGCTGCAGCCTGTGATTTAGACCAATCATAACACACATTCTTAACTACAGATGCAGATGGTGGTCTAGTGCTTTTCTCAAGGGCACTTAACTGCAGATGTCTCATTTCTATCCATCCAAAATTTTGCAACTAGTGCTGAATATAAAATCTGTTAAAAAAACCACTCTAGGCTACACATGTTGTGTGTGCGTTCTCACCATCAAAACAGTGTATGTGCAGAACAGTGTGAGCTCTCTTGCGATTGGCGGTCCACTCCAGTAGACAGGGCGGGTACGTCCGGACGTACTCCGGCCCGACATTCAACCGCTGCAGAGCTTGAAGCAGACGGTGCTGACACACACAGTCGTAGCCCTCCGGCCCGTAGTCTGACACAAACCTACCACAACACCAAGCACAAACAGAGATGCAAACAAGCACTGAAGTCATGTGCAAAGATCACAGGCCTGCACAGGTAATAAATATACAGTATAATTATTGCATAGCCATTTCCATGAACAGTAAAATATTCCACTGTTTTTCTTACTTCAGCAGGTACTTGGTCAGCCTCTGAGAGGGCAGGAAGGCAGAGAGACAGGAGGACAGGAGGAGCCAACCACGCTCTGAATTCAAAATGTTGGGATTCCTCCACGCCTAATGGAAGAGAGGAGACAGTGAAGAGATCACGTGCAACAATAGGTGAAAGATTCTGTCTTATTTTGGGCTTTCATTTCTATCCCACCGGCTAGGACAACGAGCTGGGCCTCACCTGATTGGCTACCTGAGCCAAGATCTCATCTCGGAGGCTGGGATTGGCAAGTCCTCTCTGGATGATGTAGTTCCCAAAGAGATTCTCCTGAGCCCCATTCAAGTTTGGGTCACCCATAAATCTCAGTATCTATCAAAAGCAAAAGCATTTACAACACATACTGTAGTCCTGCAAGTCAAATTACACCTATAAAGATTGTAAAGCTTTCCTAGAGGTCCTTAGTCTTAGCTTTTCACATTATGCTTACGCCTGCTTGAAATATATAGATATATCTTACTGTGAGAATAGCCTGTCTCATTGATTTTTTTTATGTGTTTGCATATACAGTATGAACTGTACACATGTATATGATGTATATTAGAAAAAAAAAATTCTTATGAATGCTCTCCAAAACTACCAGAGAGGTTTTAACTGACAAAACATGGTGGTAAAATCAAGTTCAAAAGGTAAAAAAAATACTGATGCACACATGGTTTTTATTACATGTTTGCGGATAGACATACTATTCAAATGGCTAATCCTTTATTTAAATGCAGAGTTTGAGCTATAGGACATGTTCATTTGTCTGGGTTTGATTTCTTGACGTAACGCTGGATGCTGGAGTTTCCCAGCAGCATGTGAATGCAACACTTACCAGAATGAAAATGTTCAGAGCTCCTTGTTTTAGCTCCTCATCCATTCGAATCAGTGAACTCTCCAGTGGGGCTGTCAGCATCCCAAACAACGGCTCCTACAACACACACACACAGACACAGACACAGACACACACGCTGCTTACTATTGATTATACACAGTGAGTGTTCACGTAGTTATTTGGATGAAGAGCTGCAACAACATTGTCCTGGCTCTAATCGATAGACTGTATATAATGATGAACGACATGACAGCTCCCTAAAAGTGAAGCCAAAACATCTGGATCGTCCCCTGGTGGCTGGCTGCAGTATAGGTTATAAATCCCGCCTCCTCCATGGTAGTAGTTGGGACATGGGCCAAACTAAAAAGTCAAAGTATACGTCAAATAAATTTTTCCCAAATATGGTTTCTGTCATTTCAGGTAGTTCTGATCACGCTGATGTTCGTTCAAGTGTTCATTTTTCTGATAAGTTTGGTTTTAATTAGTTATTTGATGCTATAAAAAGTGGGTGAGACGTCATGATTGACAGCTGTGATTGAAAGCTGGTCTGAGTGAAGTATTCGCAGCCGGAGGCTCGGATATTGTACGAGAGAGGAGGTGTAACTTTAACTTTCCACAACCGTCACGAGTCTGTCTAATAGAACTTGTGTCAGTTTGATCATAAATGTAGTTATAGAGATATTATGGTTAGTTGTTGTGTCTTTCTAGCCAAAAAGCTACAGTGGTGCTGACGTAGCAGCTAGGTGGCTCAAGCTAGCAAGCTGCAGCCGTGCTCAGCTCTTGATTGGCTAGGGCAGATGTGTGGGAGGGACCTTGATATCGCGGCCCCAGCCCCCCGATCACTACTGCGCAGGCTCTGGCTCCAAATGACGTAAAAATCTCAAGATGGCAGCTCCTGAGATATTTTGGCTTCACTTCTGTACAGTGGGAGGAAGTGGAGACACATCGTCCATCTATAGATATACAGTCTATGGTCCAATCAAGTTCACCAAGGTCAATGAGTGTATGTTTTATTCATGTGTTCACACAGTTCCCGTTAAGATTTTCTGTGTGTGTGTTTTCTGTGTAAGTGTGTTTACCCTAAATATGGCCCGGATGTAGTGCGTCATGAGGTAGTTGTTAATATCCAGGGGCAAGGTCAGCTGGGGGTCAACCTGAACCTTTGGAGCCTGGACCACCGCCAAGCAGTCAGAATGCAGCTCTTCACCACCTGCACACACACACACACACACACACACACACACACACACACACACACACATACACACATACACACAGACACACACACATGTGCACCACAGAAATACGACAGTAAATATTGTTGAACCCACCTACAAACAAGGTGGAACACATCTGTTGATGGAAGTTTATTTACGACACAAACTGACTGCAGATCAGTGTGTTGTATATAAGTGTGTTTGTGTGTGTGTGTGTATGTGTGTGTGTGCGCACACCTGAAGCCGCCTGTAGCAGAACTGCCAGCTCAGCAGGGATAGGCAGCGTTGTCACATTCACCACTTCCCTGTTGATGCGATCCTACACACATTGCAAACACACACATGGCAAACACACACATTACACACTGATGCTGCATCTTCATCTTTTTCTCTTGGTGTGCCTCTGCTTCCTCTCAGACACTTTATTCCACATCCTCACTCACCTCCTCTGCCTTCCTTGCAGGCTCCACCACTGTCTGACAGAAAGACAACAGTATCACACTTCACACATTTGTTCATTATTTAAATTCATTTTTCAAATACTGCAGATGACACAGACGCAGTGTGCATACCCTCATGTAGCGCTGGCGGTTGATGATGAGCAGCACGACGGAGCGGATCCTGATGAGGTACCTCCTCCTCAGAGCAAACTTTTTTCTGTTCAGGAAGAGCGTTAACAAAGGAAGACGGATTATTCATACAGATACACATAAAGAGACGAAAAAGACGTTGAAGGAGTTGGCACGTTTGACTTCTTAAGTCTGACATTCTACTATAACGTCAATCACTGCAGTTAGAACATACAGCACAATCGGTGTAGCAAGATTTGTGTTGATCACACTTATAGAGTTAGTGATAGTTTCTGTGCATGATGTGTAATTTCCCTGAATTCATCAAAGCGCAACCAGCGATCTCTGAAGTATCATTACAGATGCAAATGGTTTGACCTTGCGTTTATTGCCATTTTAGTGCCCTCATTAAGCCAGCTAGTGAAGTTTTACGCATTGAAATAAAACGCAAATCTCCAGCACGTCTCCAGGTTTTGACAGACGGGCAGTGAGCGAGAAATCTATCACCTTTGACGGATGAGCACGGCCTGAATCCTCTGACCCTGTCTCCTCACATGAAGGACAAAAGAAGCAGGTTGTCTGTGATAAGCTTTGACCTATTTGGCTATCGGAAACCAAACACTTAATTCTAAATTGCCAAGCTCAAGACTGAAACTCCAGACTCAAGCAGGGCAGGGTTCTGCCCATTAAAGTAAGCTAAAGCTCCGAAGAGTCAACTTCCAGTAAAGGACCGATGATACGAGTGGCTTTCAACCTGAGCAACAGGATGATTTTAAAATATTTATTGGGAAAAATCAAATTCATAGACCTCATCCACAATGTGGAAATTATCTAAATATTCAGCTATGACATTGAAAATCTTTTAGATAACACTAAGCTACGCTTTCTGTACTCCAACACAACAAACTCTGCCTGGCTGACACTCACATTTCCACCATGGATGTATTCCACTATTCCACCGTTGTCTTCAGCAACACGTCACCTCGCCAGATTTCAGAACGAGACTTCTCCTTGAGCGAGACTCTTTCCATAATGTCAGACACTTATAATAACAATCAGAGCCTGTCATGGCAAAAACAAGCACTTTTAGTGGACATAAATGACGATGCCAGCTTGCCCCAATAGAACCATATTGCAGCCTGTGAGCAGCTGCCGTCTAAAGCGTTCTCCCTCAATACTGGACCAGTTTCAGAAATTGTTGTAACAATTAGTCACTTAGACACAAAAACAAAGGAAAATAGGGTCCAGGTTGAAAAATACCAAAGTTACCCTTTAAATGTAAGTTGAAGTTGACCTCAGCCAAACATTACCTGGCCAGGTAGCCTCTGCAGCGAGTCTGGAGAAGGGTCACACACTGCCGCAACTTGGCAAAGTTCTTGCGGATAAAACATGCGCGGGTGTATTTCTGCAGCGTCATGGCGGCGATGTTTAGCACGCGGTCACGCTTCCCCTCCAACAGCTGATACAGCTCCTCTTTCAGGAAAATCTAACACACACACAAATCACAGAATCTCAGAATTTATTTCTTATGTATGATTCATTTGACCAATATTTTGTGTATGTTACTGAGAGAGCTCACCTTACTGACTCCCAGCTGATACGAGCCGTTCTTGACCGGTCCGAGCCTGTGGAGCATGATGACACAGTTTTCTCCGTCTGCAGGCGGAGGATCTTCCAGGCAGAGCAGGGCTTTGTACCTGTGCATGCCCACACACAAATTTAAAAGTGATAATCCAATACGAAATTCTGGAATAAATGTGAACAAGGATCAGTGAAATCCAAAGCTGCAACATGTCTCTGTGTGAGTGAATGTAATATTATTATTATTGCCTATGAATCTGAGAGACCTACTGTAGTGTGAGGCTAACTGGGATTCTACGTGTTCTGAGTTTTAGTAGTTAAAGGAATACTTCACTCACAAATTTACCATTTGTTTATCAATTACTCACCCCGCATTACCTTGAATTCTTAAAGGGACTGTTTGTAACTTCTTACACGTATAAATCATGGCGGGTCGGTGTCTCATGCGCGCTCGAGTGTGGGTACGCTGTTCAGACAAGACTCCAACACAAACTACACGGAAGCACCAAAACTGCAAAGTTATATCTAGTGAAGCCCGTATTGCAAAACAGTGTTGGCTCTTCCTACTTCGCCCCCCCGGCCGCGGTGGAGACCGTAACTTTGGTCTCCAGGGCCGGAGTCTCTGCTCTTCTCCTGCCTTTATGGATTCTCCGTTCACCGTGGAGCCATGCGAGAAAAAAAATTCAAGAATTCAAGGTAACATGCGGTGAGTAATTGATACACAAATGGTCATTTTGTGGGTGAAGTATTCCTTTAAGTATTTGTTTGTATTTAGTAGTTTTGGTGTGAATCTAATTGACTGTGAATGTTGGACTCTCAAACTGTTTTTCTGTAATACTATAAGCTACAATACTTTGGCAGCAAGTGGTCGGAGGTGCTGCTAGATCAATTAGTTTCAGCTGCTTTCACTTGGTTGGCAAGTGCCAGATGGTTATTTCAACATGAAGAAACTGGTGTGTGAATTGTACTCTCGCCAGAAAAAGCCAATAACTCAATTTTGACAAACTGAAGGTTGTGAGTGGTTAAGACGAGCAGAAACACTTCTTTTTAGGAAAGGAAGCTGAACAGGAGGCTGAGACAGTCTGCATCACATTTTAGCTCACATGGTTCAATTAGAGCTTACACTTCTCCTCAATGTGAAGATTAATAAGTGACCGACCTTTTTAGGAAGCTGTGAAAGTGCAGTCTGATTGGATAACCCTCCTTCCTGATATGGATGGTCTCCATGATGCCAGAGTAATGCAGCTGAGTGTTGACCAGCTCCATGTCAAACACTCCTGACTCCTACACACACACACAAATAAACATACACATAGTCCACATGAGCTGCATGCTACAGATCAATCTAAATGCAAAACACCGCACACATCATCCAACTTGCAAATCTACCTTATGATGGTTTGGCTTGATGCATCGCACAAAATAAGGGTTACACCTGTCACAGATAGATGAGAACGAACGGATGGATGAATGAATGTACGATTGGATAAGGCTTCATACAAGGAAGTCAACTTTCCAACTGAGAGGAAAAGCAACTAAGTAAGAAACTGTTAGAGCATGGTATGGTTTTACAGTTGAAGCTACATATTAACAGTTTCAGACTGACAGACCTCCAGAGGCCACTGTTTCTCATCTATAAGAGACACGATTGAGCTCAAATCAAGCAAATAAAAGCCGTCTTCCCAAGATAAATGGCTCCTACAAACACTGACATCGGAGGCTTATAAGAACTGATCTCGAATCACTTTAGTCTATTGGTGCGCCAAGACACAACACATTGCTCAGTACTCATTGTCTATTTAAGGCACAGGGCCATAATACAGTATGTGTCACTCCATATTTCACTCATTCCTTAGTCCCACATCGTACAGACTCTCTACATCTTGCAGTATCTGACAGTATAATTGACATGTCTGCCTTCTTGTGAGCAAAGTTAATGTGGGTACGTATGAGGGCACCAGATTTTACATTTACAATTTGGACACTCAAATGAGCTGGAGGAAGGCAATTATAACACTGATCAGTAGCAAATATGCAGCGGTTTAGATCGCAACTTTACCATTTTTTCCCTGATGTTATGAAGGTGTGTTAGAGGTTTCCACATTCATTATCCTAAGGCTTAAATGTTTTGCTCAAACCTTTCTATCTTCTCCAGCAGCTCCTGCAGGCTGCTCTGGAACTTTGCGCTGACCGTGTTGGCCTGATAGCGACGAGCCGCGCTGCTGCGCCGGCCGTTAGACGCAGACTCTGAATGCTTTAAGAAGAGGCTGGATACCATCTGTACACGCACACACACAGCACAGACGACAAAGAGGTAAGCCAAAGCAGTCAATCCTGAGTATCGTGTCATATAATAGGTGGGTAATATTTATAATATACTGTATAGTAGGTATGTGTATAGAGTGGTGCAGGAATGAGTCCTAAAACCCAGAAATGAGTTAGCATTTTAGCACTTCCGGTTCCTTCGTTGGTGGGTTTTTTGAATGGGTTTTTATTTAGATGCCTGAAATAAGGTCTGTGGTTAACACAAGCTGAAGAGATTTTAACGTTTTGTTCTACGATATAAAATATGTCAATAAATACCCCACTTGTGAATTTTGAAGCTTTTATGTGTCTTAAAAAAGGCGGTTGCTAACAAGTGGCTATATGAGACTATTAAACGTCATCAAGACTCGTTCGCCTTTACAGACTCGTGTATACTCGCATTCATACGACCGTGGTGTAGTTTGTTTATAGCCTAACGTTAGCTTTTTACTTCTGGCGATGCATTCACACATCAAAAATCATAAAAGTGGTGTTCATTTGTGAAGTTTATCTTGCTGAACAAAACATGTATCAAGTACATGTACGATACGATACGATACACTTTATTGTCCCCATGGGGAAATTTGTTTCGTGTACGTACAAGTATCACAAACGTTTGTTTGCCTCAGAGTTTATTTTCTGCAATAATCCAAAACCCAATGGAAAAATCCAATTGGCTTTTTGTCGAGGGAACCAGGGCGGTACTAACTTCCTGGTTGGCCTACAAAAATATGTCATCCCTGGAGCACTCTATTGAATTTGAGTTTAAAACATCAGAATGAGTTAAGTATTTATCACTGCTAAAAATGCATTTCCAACTCAAAGCAATAATTATTAAAAAGGTCGTTGGATATTTCTTGACAGAAAAGTAAAAAGCACAACTCAAAACATGCAATTGTATTGTGCCACACCACTATAATACAAGATGATGAGTAACAATCATGATATTTAAAACGTAAGTGAAGATTACTTGAGGAATAAAGAATGGGGATTATTGTAAATGTTGAAACAATAACAAAGAGAGTAAGGCATAAGAAAAAAGTGTATTTGAACATCTCACTCTGTTGTTGCTCTGGATGAAGAGGTCTAAAACATCCTGGCGGACCGTGTCGAAGTTCTTATCCAAGAATTTGTGCACCTGACCCAGAAATCATTAGAACAAAATTCAAACCAGGAATTCAACAGTGGACAAACAAACGTGCAACAGCCCCGTGCTCATCAATCCACAGTGGAGAATTTAAGAGTATTAATACATTTTTGGAAGAAATTTAATCTTGAAAACAAAGATTATTATTTGATAATATTATCAGAGGTGGACTGGCTTTGGGAGATTGTATTCTAATATATGTACACGTGTAGGAAATGGAAGAATTTTATTCATTTTTTTATCAAACTAAACAACTTCTGGGCACATTAATGCTAATCATTCCCTCATCTTCTGGTAATATGAGGAGATTAACATAACTATAATAGATGTTTAACCTCTAGAGACATTTGAGGTTATAAGGTCCTGAGGACAACATGATATAGTATCTCGGTTTGATAACACAAGAAGCAGTAATAAGAAGTGACTTGCATCTCTCATCAATGTACCTGATACGTGACTTTCCCAGCAAAGTGTTTCAGGGTGAACTCTGGCAGTGGCATCTTTGGCCTGGCATATAGCGGGTTGTTTCCATGGTGATAGTGGCACTTCTGAAGGAAGGTGTGGTCTGTTGCCTAGCGATGATTGGAGACGGTAAATGGTTGGTGAACCATGGAAACTAAACCTCTACAGCACAAACACATGTCGCCTGTGTGTGTTCAGCAGATTGCCTCAGTCAGTTACTCGTGTAACGCCGTGTTCATATTTCACTTGGAGCATCAGAGACATTTCATAACAATGTTTATCTCAAGACAAGCTCAGTCAGCTTCTTATGTTAGGAGCCCTGAGGAATAAAGATAACGGCAGGTAGGCAATTAAGTGAGCATGTGGGATAGTTTTGTATTGATCTCAACTGGCTACAATACACTCCTGGTTTATGAGAAACCCAACAAGTGAGATGTTTAACACAATTTCTTCTCAAAATTGAAGTATAAAATATTTGAATCATGTTATTGTCATCTCTTGTCTTTTTTCAAAATACACCTAAATAATGTAAGTTTTTAAAGGTTTCTTGCTATCTCATATAACTTCATTTTAAGTACACATGCTTGCCAAAGGAGTCAGTGGTTTGATCAAGTACTGTTTTCTATTAATCAATCTTATTTCCAGCTCACTTCCATCAATATCAGCGCTGTTTATTATTCATTTTTAGTGATTTCCTTGTAACTTTAGTTTACTTCAACAAGTGTGGATGTACCTGAGGGAAGCCGCACTGGTCATCCAGTATGCGCAGTATCCCATGAGGCTTAGCAGCGATGAGGTCGAGACAGGCCTGGTTGTGGCTGAAGGGCTGCTGCTGCCACTGGATCTGCTCCCGCATGTACTCCTCCTACACACACAGCACAGAGTTCATCAGGTTGGTGTTTATAAAACTCCTCTAACTGTTTCCAGTTTTCACTTCAGCTGAAGTATCGCTGTGTCCACTATAGTTTTTGAGATTTAATAACCTCGTGGGTTTATGAGAGCTTCTCTGAAATGAGTCACGTTACAAACAAGGCTGAATATGTAAAAATATTTTCACTCAGCATTAACAGTTTTTTAACGCTACTGAATCTTTTCTTGCTTCTTAACTAACTAGAATTACCGCCTCGTGGTTGTATGCCTCCGCCAACTAGTCAAGTTGCAGTTAACATCCATCTGTGTCCAAAATGTCATCACTTGATCATTTTATCCTGTTAGACATTTGTGTGAAATTGGCATAATTAGCATGAATTCTTGAGTTATGGCCAAAAATGTGTTTTGTGAGGTCACAGTGACCTTTGACCACCAAAATTGAATCAGTTCATTCTTGAGTCCAAGTGGACGTTTGTGCCAATTTTGAAGAAATTCCCTCCAGGCGTTCCTGAGATATCTCGTTCACAAGAATGGACCGAATACATGTACAAACGGACAGACGGACAACCAGAAAACATAATATAATGCGTCCGGCCACGACAGTGATCCGATTTCTTCACTATCCCCAACATTATTTTGGATCATAGACTGTATTTAAAGAAGTACGACATGACAGCTCCCCAAAAGTGAAGCCAAAACACCTGGATCGCCCCCTGGTGGCTGGCTGAAGTATAGGTCATGGGAAAATACAAATATACAGTGTGTATGGAAATATGAACTTGTGGTTTCCCTGACCTGCTCCTCCTGGAAGATGACCCTGTTAAAGAAGAACTGCAAAGTTTCATTGGCGTAGTTGATGCACAGCTGCTCAAAACTGTTCACCTGTAGCTCCTGGAGGGCAAAGACAGGGGACAATAGGGGAGTGAGGGAGTTAGCAGGTCAGCTCAGACGCATCGGCGCTGTGACATTAATGAGCGAGATCATCCTTCAGCTTGACCTCAAATCCATATATGTCCAATATGGAGATGGAGAGGGCTTCGTTGCGAGGGTAGACCCGTCCGTTGATGCGCTCCGTCAGCCAACTAAACAGCAGCGAGTACAGGATCTTGGCAACGGCATCTCTATGAAAAACACACAATAAGGTTTCTATGGAAACAGAAAACCCGGTTCCTATGGAAACAGAGGACATCTGAAAAATCTCTCCCCCAGCCCTGACGTCCTTTGTCCTCACATGCCTCCACCAAAGATTGGATGAGAACATCAAAGACGCTTCACTCCCTCTCAGTGGTCTCCTGGTATGATTCTTTTTTTTTTTTTTAAATGACGACAGTAAAAAGCCTCAAATAAGACAGTCGGATAGGCTTTTATTTCAGGTTACTCCATGTAGAAGTAGGCGCGTAGTATTTAATTCAACAGATACTATATTCAGACTCACTCACCTGGCATCCACAGCACTCTCCACTGTGAGCGGCGTGAAGATCTTCTCCCTTACTGTATCCTGGGGGGATCAAACACATCCGTTATCTGACAACATCTCTTTAAAGGGGCTATATGCAAGAATCAGAAATTGCTTGTTCACAGCGACACCTGTGGCCGCAATGTCAACGAAAGTCAGCGTCCTGTTGCTCGCGCTCGCGCTTGTGCTCGCGCTACATTGACATGAACGAGCACCGGTCTAAACAGTGAGGCGACACACGTCAGCTAACACACAATATCACTCTATATTTCACCTGCTTGGCAGTAATGTTAGCTGACCAGAGGAAGGTCTCTCCATAAATCAATGCTGATTCTAGTGCTGGCTTTTCCTTTCTCAGCCTGCTGACCGCGGAGGGAACGGGGGGGGGGGGGGGAGACACCGACACCCGGTCGGGACGATAACATAACTCGCTGCGGAGCCCCGTCACTTCACAAGACACGGGAAACCTCTGTTGGTCTGGAGGAGCTGCAGCATTTATTTCTGCAAAAACGTCCACTGCACATTCACTAGATATTCTCAGAGCTAAACTAACTCTTCTGCAGTGTGCGCGCGTGCACGTGGAGTTGGAGCGAGCCGAGCGGTTGAGAACGAGCACGGTGTGCAAGCAGGCAGCAGGCAGCAGGAGCAGCGCGTACCCACACGCGAGCGCGCATGGGATTCCGACCCGTTATGATTTATGCGCGTGATAAGTTACAAATAGTCCCTTTAATTGTTATCATGTAATTACCTTAATCTGTGGCTTGTGTGATAAGTGTGTCCTGCTTACCATCAGTCTGAAGGTGACAGATTTCTGTAGGCCGTCAGGTGAGACCTGCAGCAGCTCAGCAACCACCCTGATCTCCTGCGCGCTCACCACCGACGCGACCTCCTGACCCTCAGCCTGCAGGGACGCACACCCACACGTACGGAGGCATACACATTCATTATCACTGTCATCCATCAACATCATCATTATCATTCAGCCGTGAAATTAAATGCATTTATGTGGCCTGTGTGTGTGTGTGTGTGTGTGTGTGTGTGTGTGTGTGTGTGTGTGTGTGTGTGTGTCTCAGAGCGACCTGGTGTGGCTGGAAGTAGACGTTCCCCAGATGGAGGACGGAGGACAGCAGTCTGTAGATGCTGTTTAGCTCCTCTGGGGTGAAACACAGAATGTCCATGGCACTCAGCAGACGCCTGAAGTCCTCTCCATCATCCTTCCCCTCTATGGTACAATCCCCTCCCTGCACTCATGAACACACACATCACACACACACACACACACACACACACACACACACACACACACACACACACACACACACACACACACTGTTATCAACACCAACACACTCACCCTCAGCCTGTTTAATCATAACTCTAATTAAGAAGCAACTTATCAACAGCTGAAAGTTTTGTTTTTGCAAATCCTCCGGGGGTTGAACTTCTCACCCTGATGCACTGATGTAGAAATATACGTCAGGGTGTGTCAGTACCATAGAAACAGAACAGGAGTAGAACAGACATTCCCATTGAAATCGAAACGTAGCAGGATGGTCAGAGCAGCGGCCATATTTCTGTGTATTGTTGCCATTGCGACCGTTGTAGCGGGCTAACTTCCACATAAAAAAAGGGATGTGCATTTCAAGCAAAAATACTATTTGATAATCAAGGGGAACTAGTCGATCATTTTTAGAAAATCGGGACGAATTAAGGGTTTATTTCAGCCATATTGTTGGAACAGTGGAAAAGACCTGTGGAAAGACCGGTGAGTTTTATGTTGTTTCTATCGGGTTTGAATGAAGTGTGTTTTACGACGTTCCGCTGCTTGAACAGCTGATCTACCAGCTGAAACTACGTGCGGCACACACACAAACACACGCCTGCGCCCACAGAAAAGAGCCGAACTGAACATGCCACACATGTTTTACCGGTAGTAACGTTGCTACCAGGCAGCGCCTGCGACAGTAAATACAAGGGAAAATATTTTTTTTAAGACAAGACGATAGTCGCATAAACTATTTGATTTTTTATAATTGAATGACTATTCTAAAAAAAATTCATTAAAAAATTCAAAAATCATGACCCATCCCTAATATAAAACTAAACCGACTTACGGCAAGTTGCGGACTCACTGAGGTGAGGTTTTGCAGTGAAGACTAAAACGAGCAGTGGAGTAGTAAGGTTACGAAGCACAGAGAGCCAGAGTACATGAGTAAAGTTTAACAACTTAATGCTTCATCTACACACTCTTGTCACAGAGTAGGAAAGCACATTGCTATCGCCAGATGAGTGACTTTGTTCGTGGTGGAATTAGCAAGTTAGCTAGCTAACTAACAGACAGCCGGCAAGGTAGCTAGCTAACTTGCTAATTCCACCATGCTTTAATGCCTCACTGGTTACTAAAAATGAGCCAAACAGCGGGCTAGTGGCCAGCGGCAGTGCTGGGTCTAACGGCCCCTTCGCCTCACTCCCCGCCGCTCTGGAGAAGGACAAGCCCACCATCCGTCTCCCTGGAGCTGCGACAACAATTTATGGCCCCACTAATATGTGTTGTCACCAAAACAACCAACAGCAATTGCCATTTTTGCACAACTCAAATGACCACGGAGAACAGTTAAATGTCCCTTCTACTCCTATTCTGTTTCTATGGTCAGTACACTGTGACATCAGTGCTGGGCGTGGTTACTGACTACACTTTTAACCACAGAGGGCAGTGAAACATTACTTTTCAGCCTGAAGTTACATTTCTTTTTAAAAAAAATAAGCCACATGTGTTTGGAGTTGTCACCACCACCACCACCACCAATAACAATGTAATTAGTCAAGCATCTTTAATCAGCTTCGCCATGAGAAACGTGTTAGTGTTACTTTGTGTTTCATCACATCTCATGAAGTGGTACAAAGAAATCCAAGAGAGCAAACCGGCTCAATGATGGCAACAAAGTGTGCAGGAACAGGGATACTCTATCAGAGAAATAACATAAACCTGAAAACACAACAGACTGAAGAAGTCTTTTATACATTAGTCTATCCCGTTGCTAAACCAAAATCAGGGTGCTGCTGAATAAGATCTGAATCCAGAGGATATAATGTGATATGTTTAATTGTCATAACTGTTTGAATGTGTTTTGTACGTCTATGAAAGTGTCATATGTGTAACTGTATGTTTAACCTGTAAGTCAATTTCTTGAACGGAACTGCCTGAGGATGCAAAATGAATTTCAATTTAAACTGACGATAAAGTTGTATCGTACCACATCAGGTCTAAATGCAAGAAAATGCAAGATAAATCTGAGGGGTTGCGGCTGTACTGTGACCTGAGTGGTAAACGTCAGCATACAAACTCGCTCTATAAACAAACACTAAACACAAAGTACGGCTGAGGGGAATGTCACAAGGTCAACTAGGATTACCGCCTGGTGGTTGTGTGCCTCCACCAACCAGTCAAGTTGCAGTTTACATCCATGTCAGTCCAAAATGTCATCACTTCATCATTTTATCCTGTTAGACATTTGAGTGAAATTGTCATAATTAGCATATGACTTCTTGAGTTATGGCCAAAAATGTGTTTTGTGAGGTCACATTGACCTTGACCGCCAAAATCTAATCAGTTCATCCTTGAGTCCAAGTGGATGTTTGTGCCAAATTTGAAGTAATTCCCTCCAGACGTTCCTGAGATATCGCATTCAAGAGAATAGGACAGACAACCCGAAAACAGAATGCCTCAGGCCGCGGCCGTTGCGTGCATAACAAACCAAAGTATCTGACAAATTAAATTTTAGAATTTTGCTGCTAGAAGAAAAATCCAAGGATCACCAAAGTTATTACAATTCACCCTGAGGGGAACATGAATGTCTGTATCAAATATCGTGGCAATCCATCCAACAGTTGCAGAGACATTTCAGTAAAATGTAAAAAAGTCAGGGGATCACCAAAATCAGTGGAATTCTTTCTCTTTTGAACATGAATGTCTGTACAAAATTTCATGGTAATCCATTTAATAGTTGTTGAGATATTTCAGTCTTGACCATAGACTGTATATAAAGATGGACGACATGACAGCTCCCCAAAAGTGAAGCCAAAACATCTTAATCGCCCCCTGGCGGCTGGCTGCAGTATAGGTCATAAATCCCGCCCCCTCCATGTTAGCGTTTGGGCATGAGCCAAACTAAAAAGTCAAAGTACACGTCAAATAAATTTTTCCCAAAGATGGTTTCTGTCATTTTAGGTAGTTCTCATCACGCTGATGTATGTTCAAGAGTTAATTTTTCTGATAAGTTTGGTTTTAATTAGTTATTTGATGCTATAAAAAGGGGGTGAGACATCATGATTGGCAGCTGTGATTGACAGCTGCTCTGAGTGAAGTAGTCACGCAGCCAGAGGCTCGGGAATCACATCACTATCCCCAGAGCCACGCCACAACATATAACTATATCTATTTTTTTCACACTACTTTCCATATTTGTGAAATGTTGGATAGTTTCAGCTCCTGTGGCCTCAGAAAATTACTCAATGAAACAATCTGAGAAGGTAAAATTCCTCTCTGGTTAAACTCATAGACACATGCGACATATGACGAGGGCTCACGAGTAGACGTTGCTTTGTTTGAGGGGTCGTAACCACTGCTGAAGAACGATACAAAATTCACGACATCAATCATTCAAGCCTTCCTAGAAGATACACACAGTAACCATGAGTCACATATCCACTTTGGACAGAAATTACATTCATCACTCAACATACCTCAGATACTAAGACTCCAGACCGCAAAGGTCCCTTACTCTGTATTTGGGTGCCGCAATGAGTTTCATGTTTGTGCCATTCATCACTATGTAGAATAAATGTGACATTTTCAGAAAATTGACATCTCATTTGTTAATGTGACTGTGAAACTGATTACAGTGGCCACTCCTTACCTGTGCTCTGTGTGTGTGTGTGTGTGTGTGTGTGTGTGTGTGTGTGTGTGTGTGTGTGTGTGTGTGTGTGTGTGTGTGTGTGGAGGGGGGTGTAATTCATATTTCTCTGAGCACCTGATTCAGATAGTAGTAAGTCTCAGCTTCCTGCAGATACAGTGAGTGCTTCTCATGAGGAGGAAGACCTGCCAACATCTCATAGAAGATGTGATAGTTCCTCTCCGATTTGGCCTGTGGATGAACACACACACACACACACACATGAGAGACATAAATCAACTATCATGTGAACACTTATATGCATACACAATTAGAAAAGCTCTACAATGTAGATGTGTGGTGGTAGATTTACTGAAATGGAAATAACGCTGTAGAGAAGACAAATGGATGGATGATTGATGGACAGACTGCGTTGTGTAACAATAGAGTGCTACATGTTTGACACCTCTTCCTCTACAATCTCCTCTTTCTCACAATGACTCACTGGTAAGAAGACTCCACCTGACCTGCTGAGTGTGTGTGTGTGTGTGTGTGTGTGTGTGTGTGTTTTTCACCTGAAAGACAATGCGGGACTTCTCCAACAGGTACTGAGACGTTATGGCACCGCTGATTACACCCCTTGTAAATGAAACACACACACAGTAAGTCCGAGTTAAGTAACAGGTCATGCATGTGTAATGTGCTCGGATCTTCTCTATTCTTGCAGAAGATCAGCTACATATCTGACTGTGTTAATGGGACATGTTAGCATATTCTCTACTAAGCCCACTGTGTGTGTGTGTGTGTGTGTGTGTGTGTGTGTGTGTGTGTGTGTGTGTGTGTGTAGACATGCACAAATGTGTAACCAGAAGCTTATTCAGAGGTAAGAGCTTGTTAGCTTTATAAGCAGTAGGCGATTTAAGGGGGGGATGCTATTCCTCATGTTAGCAAAATGACCAAATTGCATGGCAGTTGTTAACCTGCCATCCCACCCCCCCAAATTGCATTTTTACACATTTCCTGGACAAAAAACAACTTTTTCCAAGTTTTTGAGGTCGATGTTCAATATGCTGCCCGCTGTACTCTTTATTTAATTTAAAAGTTGAATGAGTTCCAAAAGGTTTAAAGTGCTGCCCATAGGAGGAAACTCCTCAATTTTTCCAAACCACATCATGCAATGGTGCAACACATAAATGGACGGCTTTCTAGTCTTCCGACCACTCAAACCTCTTAACACTACATATCAGCATTCACACATTCACACACACATTCATACACTGATGGCAGAGGCTGCCATGCATCAGGATCTAATCTAAATACTCTCATTCACACACCGATGGCACAGCCTTTGGGAGCAATTTGGGGTTCAGTATCTTTCCCAAGGACGCTTCAACTTGTGGACTGGAGGACTAATACAACATAGCAATGTCTCAGGCAGTGAGATGAAGGTCAGTGGAGCGATGACCACGCTTAATTTGGTTTTAAAGTTAATTCTTTAAGAATACAACTATTGTAATATGTGATCTGATTCTGATGATCTACTGTAGAAACAAGAGAAAATCCTTGTTTCTAGATTTTTACTTTTCTGGACTTAAAAGCCCCGAAAACTCAAAAATGGAGCGACGCCTGCGAGCTAGTTCCAGCAGTCAACTCCTCGCTCTCCATATCATCTACCAAACACACCCTCCAAATTTGTCGGCCTATTTAAGCCGCAAAAAAATCCCATCTCTCCCTCTGCCTTGTCAATGTCGCTGCTGCTCTGCATCAGTATTGCTGCTGCCTGCTCATTCAGCCCCACCACCACCACAACCACCACCCCAGCATCCACCTGCAGGCTCCGACGGGGGGCAAAATAGGTTTAATCATCACTCCCCAATATCTCATGTAATCATATCTGCGGGGAGTGATGAGGTCGGAGTCTAGACGCCAAACTCTAACTGTGTTCTGCTGTTGTAATAAACATTTCAAACGTGAGTTGTCTGACTGAGCTGTTGCTGATTTTTATCAAGTTCTTCACTACATTAGTGAAAGTTGTTACTACTCACTCCTCCATGTAGATCTGCGTGTATTTGCCAAAGCGTGACGAGTTGTCATTGCGCACCGTTTTGGCATTCCCAAAAGACTCCAACAGGGGCGTGGCCTCCAGGATCTGACCAATCACCACAGATAGAAATGTTACCATGGCTACCTTCAACAGGGATGGTGGTTGTCATGAGAGCAAAAACAAGCGGAGGAACACTTTACCTCTATCTGATGGGAGACGGCCGAGAAGAAGAGAGAACAACAGAGAGCAATAACAGTTAGCTTAAATGACCACAGTAATAACAGTATTCGTTAGCATGCATGTACTGATAATATACTGCATATATCTACCTGTTGTGTGACGTTGCATTTGTGATGTATGGCTGTCAGGTAACGCAGGATCAGTTTAGTAGCTTCAGTCTTTCCTGACCCACTTTCTCCGCTGTAATAACAAAAACAGACTTTTAGAGCCCTTCTTTTTCTTCATTACTCATAAAGAGGATGTTACACAATCTAATTTAAAACAATTCAACCTGAGCATAGAGCATTTCACTGTTTAAGAGAGTTTTGTCCAAGTGCTGCGAGTTGAAATGATGCCTGTGACAGTAACAGCTTTCCTACCTGATCACAATACACTGGTCCTTTTTGGCATCCATCATGGTGGTATATGAGAGATTAGCAATGGCAAAAAGATGACTGCAACACAACAAAGTATTTATGAATGAAAAAACACATTTGTATTCTCATTGGTTGTGTGTACGTGCGCCTGTGTGTGTGATGTGAAGTGGTAGCGAAATCCATAACCAAACTCTCCCTTGGCAACCAACCAACAGCAGCGTAATCGGAGCCTCTAACTAACACCTGAGCGTGCTGGCATTTACACCACTATTTACCACCGTACTGTAACTCAGAGCGCAGCTTGCGACACATGTAGACAGATGTAGTACGACAGCACAATCACACACAGACTCAAAGGTTACAGTTTAAGGTTGGACAGAGTTTTGTTGGTGTATTTCAGGGAAATTTTATATTATCCCCGGGACAACGGTACGCCGTTAGTCTTAAGCCCTGATCCCCAGTACCTACAGTACCTGTGGTACTGTAGAAAAATGAGTACCGTCATGTTTTCAGAATTTTGGCATCAACTTGGTACTGAAGTATCGTTTCTCGTGACATCCCTAGTTGAAATCTTCTAAAAAAAAAAAATGATTTCTCTGAATTAAAAACTAATTACTAACTTTCCATCAGATTTTATAAAAATGTGCAAACACATTTTAAGATTTCCTGCTTACCAACGGACAAATAAACCAGACAGAAAACTTTACCTCCTTGCTGGAGGTAACAAGTTTTGCCAGGTCTAACACACACACACACACACACACACACACACACACACACACACACACACACACACAGACACACACACACACACTCGCAGGTCTTACGGAGGGTTGTCACTCAGGCCGCGGCCCTCATACTGAAGCACCATGTCTGTCCCATAAATGTTGAGCAACTTGTAGGGATTCACAGACACGAGGATGCTGCCTATGTAGCTCTGTGTGGAAGAAAAGAGAGAAAGAAAAGGACAAGAAGGAGAGCGGGTGAGTGGAGGAAGCAGACGGCGT
Source organism: Sebastolobus alascanus (assembly GCA_916701645.2). NCBI lineage: Eukaryota > Metazoa > Chordata > Actinopteri > Perciformes > Sebastidae > Sebastolobus > Sebastolobus alascanus. Next base: position 790,572 of record CAKAOJ020000032.1, read on the forward strand.
CCATGACATTTGATGATATTAGTTATCTAATTTGCATATTAGAAATGAAGCATACATATACAAGTTCCTGGTCGTAGCGCTTCTTCAGGTTCATCAGAACTGTGGTGTCATTCAGCTCACTGAAATTAAACACAGATGAAATTAAACACACACATACAGATCGCATAATACTGGCACACTGGAGCTGGATGCCCACACTCACATTGACATCCAATATTAATTACTTTCCAGTGACATTCAAGACGTCAAAATCAGACATCGGAGAGAGTTTTTACTCGGCAGCATGTCAGGAAATAATTGTGGAATAATAAATGACAACAACTATCTTATGAAGGGGATTCCTCGGGATGTAAAGAGATCTATTTGGGAGTTGCATTTTAATAAAATACTTCACATACTTAATGCAACGGATTTCTTTCTAAATTCCACAAATGTTCAAGCCTACAGGCACATTGGGTAACACACACACACACACACACACAAATACACACACGTACACTGTAAATAGTAGCTTGAAGAAACGGAAAGGATATGCATCCAAATGAGCTGCGCTGCAACAAAGTATTTGTAAAGTGTGTGACATGAATGACTGTGGAGCTGTTTGCTAATACTGGATTCTGCTTACGGCAGCTGCGTCATGTCCTCCATCCCCTCCGCCCAGCGTTTCACCCTGTGGCCCGTTGTGGGCATGCTCAGGATAGCGTAGATCTGGACACACACACACACACATAATGGTATGTAATTAGTCCAACACTGGCATGCAACGTTGTCAAAGCTTGAGGGATATTGTTATCAGTTGATGCAGAGTTGATATAAAATATGCATAAATTCAAATATTCTGTTTTTGTAATGATTTTGTGGGCCATCCAGCTTCATCCAGCTTCACAGCTATTGCTTGAATAATGTCTATATCTCACTAATCCCTATCCCAATTTATTGTCCATCAACTGCCATAAAATGATCCTCCTAAAAATGCTGCCTTTTACAGACGCATATGAATAAACACATGAATGTAGCTACCTTGTCATACCAGCTTTTACCAGGTACTCTATCTCTGCCCGGAGCCCAGTTTGGGTCCTGAGGCTGTCCGTCCAGAGGTCGAGGTGAGGGTGAATATCCTTCTAACACCCCGTCTTCTCTGTACATGGACCACTTTGACAGATTCTGGACCGTCCCGTGTGGTAAAACCCTCTCAGCCGCCCACACGTCTTCCCCTCCTTCCCCTCCTCCTTGGGCGTTCCTGGCCCAGTGTCCTGAGCGCGGCCCATAGGGTGGAACCACGGCATAGCGGTTATCCTCCCCCTGCAGGCCTGTTGGCACCCTGTACGAGGCATAGCGAAGCTGCTGGTTCTGGACGGCTTCAGACAGTTTTGGGTTGTTGAACCGACGTGTGAGAACAGATCTGTCTGGCAGCCTGTGAAACAAGGAAGGGTTCTCTTCAATTAAGAACATGTAACACGGGGTTGTACGACGTTGATTAAAAATGTGACATTGAAATTGTTTTTGTGGACTTTTGTCAGTAGCATTGTTTCCATTCAATTGTTAAGCAAAGTTTTAAGCGAACTTTTGAAATGTCCCAAAAAAAGAAATGTGAATTAGGCGCGTTTCTATCAACTGATTTGGAGCAAAAAACTGGCTGTGAGCTACCCAGTGGGGCACAATCACATGCACTAACATGCACTAAAAGCACGCATGGCCGGCCCGAAGCCCAGATTACAACACACACAGAGGGAGAGTGACTTCATTCTCTGCTCAGGTAGACATTACTCCTCTATATCTTTATATAGCAAATAGTTGTTTGCTGCTATATCAATGCTATGGATATCAAATTTAGAACGTTTAACAAGAAAAATAAAATCCATTATCGGTCTTATTGGTCTAATCTTCACGGCTTTTCATATGCAGTGGAAACGCCAACAGGAATGCAACAGTGGACTTTTAGTTCCTAGATTAGTTTCTGAATTGAGTTTCTCTTGTTCCATATTTATGATCTAAAAGGGCTAATATTTCATTCTCCATTGGTAAAAAGTTAATGCCTAGCTTGAAGCTTGATTACTCAATTCTGCGCGACACCTGGACAAGCCTATCAGGTCGTTCTCTGTCCTAGTTTCCATTTATAGTGTCGTTCCCTACCTGTAATTGACACCACGGATTTCCTCGTTCCGCAGCGCAGAGGCGAGGTTGGGAGTGGTGGGTTTGGGTGCGCCTGACAGCACAGAGTTTTCTGTTAGATGATAGCGATCTGCAGACCGAAGTGCCGGGTTTCGCCTCAGAGCAGATGAAAGGTTGGGCTTCTGGCCGGGGATAACCAGGGTACCATCAGGGAGCCGGTATGATGCACCACGAAGGTTCTCATTCAAAAGAGCCTACAGAGCAAGACACCAGGTAGTTATTCAAGGTCATAATCACAATTTGCTAAATTATGCAAATTATTGTCATCAAAGATTTGAAGATTTCTAAAGTCTGTAATGGCTAAAATGATTTTCACTGGGTAAGTGAAAAAAGAGAAAATAAAACAAACAGGTGCTGCAACAAAGTTAAAAAATGTAACAGGTACGCACTGAAGACAGTTTAGGGCCAACTGGTTTTCGTGGGTCAATGATGATGGTTCCATCAGGCAGGGTGAGGGACACACCCTTTAGATAGGGATTCTGCAGGGCGGCTGCCAGATTGGGGCTCTTTGGTTTCCTTGGGTCCACTATAATAGTTCCATCTGGGAGGGTGTATGAAGCTCCTCTCAAGGCTGCGTTACTGAGGGCCTAAGGTTAAACAAGTGCCATTCAATTCATCGTCAGTACAGTTAAAGCAGCAGCTTAGCATATTTGATTACCAATTATTATTAGCAAAACAAGATCTACATCAATTTGAAGTCCTACTATATAGATGAGAAGGGAGGAAAGACTAATAGATCAGCACACACACACACAAAGTAACAGGTAGTGTGAAAGAAAGAGAAAACATTCAAAACCAAAGAGTGTGAACCCATAGCTAACCTTAGCCAGGTTTGGTGAGATGGGTATATTGGGGTCCTGGACCCCTTCTGGTAATGTGAAGGAGGCGTTCCGCAGGGCAGAGTTTTGAAGGGCGCCGGAGAGGTTTGGGGAGGCAGGTTTCCGTGGATCAATGATGATAGTACCGTCGGGCAGGGTGTAAGATGCACTTTTCAGGTAAGGGTTCTGAAGTGCTGCTGTAAGGTTCGGGGACTTCTGTTTCTTGGGGTCAATCACAATGGTGCCATCGGGGAGCGAATAGGAGGCTGCACGCAGAGCCGGGTTGCTCAGCGCCATAGCCAGGTTTGGGGAGATCTGTTGCTGAATGAGCAGAGACGGCAGAGCGAGAAAATATCCATCAGGTTTAACTAATACATGGTTAACCATATTAGGGAGAGAGAATATATGAATATAACAATAAGAGGTAAATCCAATTAAAGTAAAGGATAATGAGTCATGGGTTACTTGCTGTCTCGGGTCTACAATGGTGCCATCAGGGAGAGTATATGAAGCAGTCCTGACATTCGGGTTCTGAAGAGCTCTGGAAAGGTTTGGAGACATGGGCCTCTGGGGGAGACGTGGGTCCTGTGTGGGTGGGGGTGGAGAGTAATACAGGATAGTACAACTGTAATAAAACAATTGCTGTTGTTCTATGTGTAGACAAACATACATGGCAGATTGTATAAATATTTTGACATGTTCCTCCTATACATCAGACCTGCAATACGTCACCCAGAGTAGCCTCTCATGGCCAAGACCCCTTTTGGGGGAAACAATCCTGTGTCCCTCATAGACGGGAACAGCGTAATATGTCTCCAAACTTCTACATTAAATGTCCAGTGTGTAGGATCTGGCGGTATCTAGCAGTGAGGTGAGGAGATTGCAACCAACCGAAGCTTCTCCCATGTGCCAAATGTGTTGGTGAGCTACGGTGGCCGATGCGAAAACGCGAATGGCTCTCTCTAGAGTCACTTGTTGTAAGAGTAGCGCGGGTCATTTGAAGCAGAGCTAGTGCGTAGAGTGTGTACTTGGGAAGTGAGTGGTGAAGCGAGAGAGAGCGGCGGCGACGGGAGCAAGTAATATTATTGACTCCGGCCCAAGTAGGAAAAGTTAACAGTGTTTGGTTAGTCCGTTCAGGGCTGCTGTTGAAACATGGCGGTGCAACATGGCGGTGCAACATGGCGGTGCAACATGGCGGACTCTGTGGAGAGGGGACCAGCTCCGTATGTAGATATAAACGGCTCATTCTAAGGTAACGAAAACACAATTCTTATTATCAGGTGATTATACAATAAAGAAAACCTACTTATTAATATTCCATTTCTGCCAGTAGATCCCCCTAAATGTTACACACTGTTCCTTTAAACAAACTGGTGATAGTAATAACACTGTCAGGATATAGTGACCGTTTTATAAAAATAACTTTTTTTAATCACATTTGCTCCATTTCTACCCACTGCTACTTTAACGTTATAGCAGCATCAGACTGTCATTTCCAACTTAATCTCACCCTATAGATCAAACAGTTGACTACAGTTGGTTATTGACAGGCAACACAATAGGATCTTCGGTTTACTATCCCACCAAAAGGGGGCGCCGTCTTGACTTTTTGCGAACTACCCGTATGTGCTGGTCTGATGTATACCTACCCTGATTATTGATCCATCAGGCAAGGTGTACGAGGCTCCACGGAGTTGTTGGTTTTGCAAGGCATGGCCGAGCATCGGGGAGGAAGGTGAAGCTGCGTATGGTGACACCAAGGTTCCATCTGGCAGCCGGTACGATGCCTGCATCATCTGCCGGTTTTGCAGGGCACTTCCTAACATTGGTGAAGAGGGCGGTTGGGGTCCATATGGGGATTGTCTGAGTTGCATAGGTGTCTGATAAGATGCTTGCCGGAGGTTTGGGTTCTGTTGAAGAGCATGTTGGAGCTGAGGCCCAGCTGGTGCGTAAGAGTTACGGCGTTGCATCATAGGGGATCTTAAAGATGAGACATTCTGCAAATTAGAGCGGTTCTGTAGGGCGTCATGAAGCAGTGGTGATGGGCCAGGCTCAGAGATGTAATCATATGGAGTGACAACAGTCGGTCCGTATGGTGAACGGAGCTGTGGAGTCTGATAAGAAGTCACACCTCTTAGTGCCTGACCATGTCTCATGGCTCCAGAGAGCATTGGAGATGACGGTACAGATGGGGCATATGGGGACTGAGGCCTCTGAAGAGGAGACACATACGAGGCGTCTCTCAAAGCCTGGTTTTGCAGAGCACCAGACAGCATTGGGGAAGAAGGGGCCATAGGCTGCTCATAAGGGGACATTGGCCTTTGTAAAGGGGAAGCATAAGATGCATCGTGTATAGCTTGATTCTGCAGAGCCCGTGACAGCATGGGAGATGAGGGGGCCATGGGTTGCTCATAAGGGGACATTGGCCTTTGTAAAGGGGAAGCATAAGATGCATCCTGTATAGCTTGATTCTGCAGAGCCCGAGACAGCATGGGAGATGAGGGGGCCATTGGCTGCTCATAAGGGGACATTGGCCTTTGTAAAGGGGAAGCATAAGATGCATCGTGTATAGCTTGATTCTGCAGAGCCCGTGACAGCATGGGAGATGAGGGGGCCATGGGTTGCTCATAAGGGGACATTGGCCTTTGTAAAGGGGAAGCATAAGATGCATCGTGTATAGCTTGATTCTGCAGAGCCCGTGACAGCATGGGAGATGAGGGGGCCATGGGCTGCTCATAAGGGGACATTGGCCTTTGTAAAGGGGAAGCATAAGATGCATCGTGTATAGCTTGATTCTGCAGAGCCCGTGACAGCATGGGAGATGGGGGGGCCATGGGCTGCTCATAAGGGGACATTGGCCTTTGTAAAGGGGAAGCATAAGATGCATCGTGTATAGCTTGATTCTGCAGAGCCCGTGACAGCATGGGAGATGAGGGGGCCATGGGTTGCTCATAAGGGGACATTGGTCTCTGCAGCGAGGAACCATAGGACGCATCCCGAATGACCTGGTTCTGCATTGCACCAGAAAGCAAAGGGGATGAAGGAGCATAAGGTTCTACATATTCGGTAACCATCCCACCTATGTCTACCACCTGGACCTGCTCTGGGCCAAAGTGGGAAGCGTAAGAGGCCTGTCGGATAGCCTGGTTGTGCAAAGCACCAGATAACATGGGAGAAGAGGGGGCGATTAACTGCTCAGTATAAGGATCAGCATAGGGGCCAGACACATACGTTTCTGGTGCATAAGTGGGCTGATGGGGAGATCGAGGGGGCAGGCGTTGGGAGGAGTGACGAGAAAGTCGAGGAGAGAGGCGTGGGGATGCATGACGTGGCATGTGTTTAAGGGAGAGCTGTGGAGAGGGGGGAGGCATCCTTCTTATAGACTGCTGGAGGGGACGTCCTCGAGCCAGAGGGCGAGGAGGGAACCGGCCAGATTCTCTCCTCCCCAGGGGGGCACGGTGCACCATGTGAGGGGAGTGAAAAGGGGAGCAGAGGGAGGAGTCCACTGTGAGAACAGAAGACCTATTGCTTCGTATGGAGGAGGCACGATATGGACGCACATTCTGGGTGGGTGGGGGCACTGGGCGCCCTCGGAGACCCATAGGTGAGGGCCTGACAGTACCTAAGGGAACATTTCCCCCCATCCTAGGCCGGGCCATTGGCGTTGGTTCCCTGAGCAGCCGAGTTGAGCGACGAGAGAGGGTAGGAGATGATGGGGCAGGCCGAGGCCCTGCAGGGGACAAACTGCGACGGGATAGGGAGGGAGAGGGAGATGGTCTTCTACTGAGTTGTGGAGAGTGAGGGGGAGATGCATGACCAGGGGAGAGGGTAGGGGAGAGTGGACCACGCATCTTCCTCCCTCCAAACGGGCTGCGGGCTGGCGTGGGTGAGGCTGGGGGACTTCGCCTCCTGGTGGATGCGCGGGGTGAGGAAGGTGGAGAACGTCGTCTCATTGACGCTCTTGGTGAGGGTGGAGGACTTCGCCGGATCATGGAGGCACGGGGAGAGTGAGGGGGCGAGGGTCCTCGAGCCAGGGGAGACGGTGATCTCTGAGGTTGCATTCTACGACGGGCGTGGGGGGACGCCATGGGGGAGGAAGGAGGTGAGATTTGTCTCGACATAACAGAGGGGGGTCTTTGGGCATTGATAAACCCGCTCCTCATGGATGGTTGTGGGGAAGGGCTGCGTCTCTGTTGGAGCATAGGAGAGGGTACTGGGGAAGCCATGAAAGAGGGATGGCGCTGCATCTGTGGGGAGGGCATGATGACAGAGCGGCGGGATGGAGTCGGAGAGGGTTGCAGGCGCCGCGCAGGACGGGGGGACATACTTGCTTGCTTAATGATCATGGCAGTTGGAGTAGGGATCACTTGGCCATAACCCTGTGGATGTGACATCATCATCGGGTCTGTCATCATCTGCTGCCAGAAAAATACAAAAAATATGTGTACAGTAAATAGAGAATGAAAAAAAGAAGCACAAGAAGCACAGGGTCTGTGTGGCTACTATACTAACATTAGTATGGGAGCTCTAAATTGAGGTTTTTATGCTTGCGTAAAATGTGCATACCAGTATAGCACACAACAACCATAAAATATCTTGAACCATGGGCAAAGGTCACTTATAAAATGTCAATATTAACTCCAATTAGTTATCATTAGCAGCTAATATTGCTATGTTATTATTGCCAGTGGTGTTTTGTCAAAAATAAATCAAAAGAAATATCCAATGCCAACAAGAATTAGACTACTACTGCTTCTGATGGGAGACTTTGAGCAATCACAGGTCATTTCAGAGAGAGTCAAACAGTCAAAACTAGGCAGCGCTGATCAAATATGAATCAATAGTCTGTTACTTTAATAGCTATTTCTCTCCTCAAATGTTTTCAGAAACATCTTGTAGTATACTGTTTAGCTGTAAAATGAGAAAGTTTGCTCTGGCTGGTGGGTGGTGCTTCCTCAACTGATATTTCCTCAACTGATCTCAACATGCCGGCCGGGTCACAAACTTTCTCATTTTACAGCTAAACAGTACACTACAAGATGTTTCTGAAAACATTTGAGGTGAGAAATAGGCATTACAGTAACAGTAGTATCACTCATTGTGTTGTGCTATATTTTTTGATTTCACTACTTGAAAGCTAACGATGTGGCGGAACATTTTCTTAGTTGTTTCTTAGAGATGCTTTGGCTCTCCCTCTATGATGGAATTACTTAAAATAAGGAATTACAAGCTGTGTAGCTCTGTGTGGGGGTGTGCTCTCTAGAATACAGTGGTATGTTTTGTCACACTTTCACATGTTCACCCTCCATTATAAATAGGAATCATTTTAAAACCTGACAAAGTTGCCCTTCTGTTAGTATGGTTATACAACATCAATGACACAACAGAGCTAGAATTACCTGTGGTGAAATCATTTGTGGAGACATCATCTGTTGCTGCGGCAACATCATCTGCTCTTGTGGTGACATCATTTGTTGTGACATCATCTGCTCTTGTGGTGACATCACTTGTTGTGACATCATCTGCTCTTGTGGTGACATCATTTGCTGGGGCATCATCTGCTGCTGTGGCAACATCATGTGTTGCTGTGATGACATCATTTGCTGCTGTGGCAACATCATTTGTTGCTGTGGTGACAGACTCTGTGGTGGCATCATTTGGGCGGACATGCTCTGTTCTTGTTGTAACATCATCTGCTGCTGTGGTGACATCATCTGTTGATGTGGTGACATAATCTGTGGGGGCATCAACATTTGCTCTTGAGGGGACAACATAGTTTGTTGTTGAGAAAGCATCATTTGCTCTTGAGGAGACATCATCATTTGCTCTTGAGGAGACATCATCATTTGCTCTTGAGGAGATATCATCATTTGTTGTTGTGGTGACATCATCATTTGTTGTTGTGGTGACATTCCCATTTGCTGCTGCATTGACATCATGTCACCAATCTGACCTGGTGCAAAAGGATACTGGTCTTCATACTGGATTTCTGACATGTCTTCAAATTCTGGATCAGGTGGCAACATAGGTGGAGGGGGCATGGGCACATCTAGACGCTCTTTCCCAAACAGGCGCACTTGAGGTCTCGGAACTCTGAATGTCATCTCCCCTCCCTGAACTTCACCGATATCATCCCCATACTGATTATACTGGTCTGCATACTGGTCCCCATACAGGCCCTGTACCTGATCCATCCCTTGCCCTCCAAAGCCCATGACCTGCTGGCCTCCTGGTGGGAACCCCATGGCCTGCTGGCCTCCTGGTGGGAACCCCATGGCCTGCTGGCCTCCTGGTGGGAACCCCATGGCCTGCTGGCCTCCTGGTGGGAACCCCATGGCCTGCTGGGAGCTGTAGTCTTGGTAGGGCATGCCAGCATCATTATAACTAAGTTGATAGTCTGGTGGTAATCCCCCTTGCATTCCCGTAGTTGCTGCATAAGGATCCTCATAATAACCTGTCTGTGCGTTGTCATAGTAACCCCCTTGTCCATCACCGTAGTAAACTCCTTGACCATTTTCATCATAATAACCCTGAGCCTGAGGGTCAAGGAACCCATCTACCTCTGCACCATACACATGGCCCTCACCCATTAGCGCATAGTAGTCCAGACCCTCGTCACCATACATTGCCTGTTGTTGCTGGTTACCATAGTAATCAGCTTCCTGGTTGTTATAGTAGCCCTGGGCAGGGTTATAGTGCCCCCCCATGCCATCATCGTAAAGACCACCTTCATAATATTCTGCATTTGGATCGAGGAGTCCTTCCTCCTCATAGTAACCCAGGTCTTGATAGTCTGCTACCCCTGCTCCATTGTCATAGTAACCAAACTGACCCTGGCCTCCATATGCCTCGTCTCTATAACCGCCATAACCATCATCATAGCCTCCATAACCTTTGTGGCGGCCTGAATGTTGCTGGTCGTATCCATAAGCCTCCTCCCCGTGCTCATAACCATCGTTATGGTAACCATTCAGATGACCTCTGGAGCTGGCGTGTCGGCCATGTGATCTATGTCCGCCCATGCCGTGGTGTTCTCGCATTTTAGTGGACAGGAAGCGGTTGGTCAGCCAGTTAGTTGCTGCTGCAACCTTACCCACCAACGCGCTTCTGTTCTTGAAGTCCTCAGGAGGCCCGTCGCCTTTCTTTTTTCCAAATAAGCTTTTGAAGAAGCCCCCCTTCTTCTCATTTGATTCTTTCCCTCCTCCCAGACGAAGCAGCATGTAGCTCGGCTTCTTCCCACCGTTCTCCTTCTCTTTGGCCTCCTTCTCCTTTTTCCCCTTTTTGCTGGCCCTAAACCTCATCATGAATCGAGAGGTGTTCTTCAGCATGGACTTGCGGCGTTTCTTCTTAGCAAGGCGGTTCTTTCTCTTCCCCAACCCCAGGAACAAACGTGATGTACTTTTCAGTTTCTTCCTGCTGTTCCGGCGCCTCTTGAAGCCAGAAAACTTCATGAACATCCTGGACATGTTCTTCAGACCTTTCTTTGGGATTTCCTTTATCGGAAGCTGCGGAGACTCGTCTCTCTTTTTGCCTTTCTTTTTCTTCGCATCAGCATCAGATTTGCCCCCTTTATGGTGGCGGCCATCTTTAGATTTCTTCTTAGAATCGTAGTCATCATCCTCCTCTTCTTCATCTTCATCCTCCTCGTCATCCTCTTCTGAGTCCCCACGTCTAGACTTCCCCCCTTTCTTTCCCTTAGCCCCCTTGCCTCCTCGCCCCTTCCCTCTCCTGTCATCCTCTGAGTCTTCCTCATCATCCTCTTCTTCGCTGAACTCTTCATCCTCTTCCTCATCACTCAGGAGCTCGTCCTCTTCCTCCTCAGACTCCACTTTCTTACCTTTCCCTTTGTCTTTTCCTTTCTTTCCATCATCTTTCCCCTTGGGTGGCTCCTCCTTTCCCTTCTTCCCCCCTTTCTTGTCATCTTTCCCTCCTTTCTTATCATCCTTGCTGGCTTTCTTGTCGTCTTTTCCTCCCTTTTTGTCATCCTTCCCTTTCTTTTCCTCCTCTTTCTTTTTCTCTGGTTCAGGTTTTCCACCCTTCTTTGCGTCCTTCTTGGCGTCTTTCTTGGCGTCTTTCTTGGGCATTTTCACAAGTGGCTAGGAGCACACCATGCCCTCTCTTCAGGATGCAATGCTGTAAACCTTCAAACACACAAACACACAAATATTACATGCACACTGTATGGAAGGGAAAACTGTATTTTAAGTTTAAACCAAAGAAAACATGATGTGATATGTTAAGAAAATATGATCAAGAGTCTGACCTTTAAAAGATTCCTTGGTTTAGATATGCCTAGTTGCACCAGCACATGCAGGTTGTGTGTAAGGACAGGTCCACCTGGCCAAAGCAGTTCTACACTGCCCAAATCTGGTCCCCATGAAGCCTCCTGTCCAGACATGCATAGCTAAATGTCAGCAATCTTTATAACACACACACATAGATACATGTATATATACACAATTCTAGCATAGACCCAATGAAACCAAGCAGTTAAGTAAACTCTGATCTTCATATCACCGCTCCATTCAGGAACTGTGTTCAAATGTAGTTACCAAAATTATTAAGTCAGTGCTAATGGCTTAGCTCCACAAACTGTTTTATACACTTCAGTGGAGTCTCAAACCGCTATCCATTTTGCTACCAATTGATCTCCAAGGCCTACCTCCTGACAAACGCCAAATTCACACCAGGCTGCAGCGAAGTGCAGCTTCCTGCAATAATTATATTTTTCTGAGGTGCCCCGGTAGCTCACCTGGTAGAGCGGGCGCCCCATGTACTAAGGCTTGTTGTCTGGCTGATTGCTTCTTGTAATTCGTTAATTATGTTCTGTGTGTATTCATTTTGTTTGATTGTACATTCTGTTTTATTGTACTCTCGACATCGTTGAAAGTGAGGGCATGCCCTCAGTGATTACTCGAGATTTAAATAAAGGTTGAATTGAATGAAAAAGGCTGAGTCTTTACCACAGCAGCCCGGGTTCAAATACAACCCCGCAGCCCTTTGCTGCATATCTCACCCCTTCTCTCTCCGCCTTTCATAACTATCACTATCACTTTCAAATAAAGGCAAAAAATCCGGGAGACGTATTCATGTGTTTCAGGCGGGAAGACACTCTTTTGTAACATAGGTCAACATGTCACAGGATCTGTTTACTGATTGGCTGCGGGTACTCTCTGGCCGCGCTTCGGCGCTAAAAGTTCAACTTTTCTCAACTTTTATTTGGCCGCACATCGCCACAGAATCAAATGGCCGCAGCTCGCTGAGCTCAGGAGTGGCCGCCGCAGCTTTTCATGAACATTGCATGGTAATTCGCCGTAGGGATGCACTGATACCGATACCGGATCGGATATCGGGCCGATACTGACTCAAATAGCTGGATCGGGTATCGGTGACAACGGGGCCGATCTATTCAATTCAGTTCTATGTTTATATACTATATATATTATATACTGGCATTTTAATTCCTGCTTATGTTTTGACCAATTTGTTGCTGCATTCAAAAGTTTTACACTTGAATTATAATTCCTGTTAATTTTGAAGATTTTCACCGAGTTGCTGGTGCAGGATTTAGGAAAGCATTGTTAGGAAAGCAATGTTTAAGACAAGCCTGATGTTGCCTTAGACATAAAAGAATGATCCCAGTCACTTCCACACAGTGAGGCTACAGCTTAATTAAACACTGGGATTGGATTGGTACTCAGTATCGGCCAATACCCAAAGTTCGCCACAGGCCCCACTTCGCCGCTGCTCTGGTGTGAATTCAGCGTAAACCCTGCTCTGGATCATTAACCCCTGCTAAGAGTTCTTCGACACCAAGCTCTCTATATTTGTACACACTACCCAGAAATCTCTAATGTGAGAGAGCTCTGACTCTTATATAGAGTTATACATCCCCTATCAAGAGATTACCCATCTCTACCCATCAATATCCAGCTCTATTACATGCTTTAAGGTCAAATAAGGACAATTTAAGGTCTAATTCTGCTTCTGTATGCATAGCATTAACTGCATTATGAATGTGCATTTTACTGTGTTGGTTTTGCTAATTTCCACACAGTGTGATCCCTGGCAGCATCTGCTTTCTGTAAAACTGTATACAAACATTTAAAATCACACAAACAAAACATGCAGCTGTTACTCCAGCACAGAGTCTACCCTCTCTATGGTCAAGTAGCCTTTCTCTTGTTGTAAAAAAACAAACTCTTGTGGCAGTGTTTCACCACACTCATTCACCAAGACAGCTTTCAATCATAGTCACCTCCACATTCAATGACAAACAGTACAGAGGAGCAAGTGTGGTGGTCGCCAGAATCTCTGCAGTCTTCCAAATTGTGTTGCGTCCTTGCAGTAGGTCTCTTCTTTAGCAGATAAAAAAACCCAGAAACTCCAGGACAAAGTCTTGAGGTCACACTCAGCTTCTTCCTTTGACCTAGTCCGTCCTCTGTTGCTCACTACAACACATTCCCTCACTCAACACGGCACACTGCCCTCCTCAGAGTGTGTGACAGCTAGTGTGTGTGTGAGTCAAGTGTGTGTGTGATGGAGAAAGAGAGAAGGGCAGATGGGTTGCCTGTTTGTGTGTACGTGTGTGCGTTTGCATGTGCGTTTACGTGTATGTGTTTGAGTGCAATTGAGGAGTTCCTTGTGGCGGCTTGTAGAAGGAGTCTTAATTTGTCATCTGGCTCTACAGGTGAAACCCGAGAGCTCTGGGCGGCTGAGGGGGCGGGGGATAAATAATACAAAAGGTAGAGAAAGAGAGAGAGAGAAAGAGAGACAGACATAGGATGCAGACGATAAGACTGAATGGCAGTAAGATGTCATCAAATCTGCAAATATCCAATCACCTCTAATTTCTGTATCATTAATGTACGCTTATGCAAGTCACATACACACACCTTTACGCTATCTGACCTTAAATCTACTCCTCTTTTTCCAGAGTAACATATCCTGTCAGGTGTGTGTGTATGTGTGTGTAATAGATCATTCTAAGAAATACTATATTTAGACAGCATCAATATGAGAAACGCAGGCAGCCACCAACCTACTTCCACATACGTAACAGCAGGAGAAGGAGCAGAGGCAGGAGAAACACCCACTTGTATTGTAGATGTATGACGTCTTCGCTCTGGGTATCAATAACAGAGGAATGACTCTCTCAAACACACACAGAGCCAGTGAAGGATCGGTAACAGGGCTTTGATTATTAGTGCCATCAACCAAATTATTCCTCTTCCAATGGGAAGGGGTCGGATTGCCAGATCTGCCCTGTTACTGGGTATAGGTGTTGGGTTGCCAGATCCTGATCTTTTGGTCTTGGTGTGTAAGTCTATCTGATCATTACCAACCAGCAAAGAGCACATGTGTGTGTGTGTGTATGTGTGCATGTGCGCACGGTGTGTTTATGCAGAGTTATGTCTTTGAGTGGGTGCACATGTGCATAAAAAGACGGAGAGCGTGATGAAAGAGTATTTTTTTTCCCGGATTTCCCACGGTTTGTCTCTAACCGTACATCTGCCTTTGAAGCATAATGAAAAGACCCTATCAAACGTGAAAAGCTCTGAGTAGCAGCCAGTCTCCATCTTCCCAAAGCAATCGCTGCTGGCAGGTGGTCCTCCATCTTTTGATAGAATTTGTAGAGGAGAGACAACACAGAGAAGCTGGGATACATGCCCGGGAGAGAAAAGCAGACTTATGACAGAAGTGGACTTGATGAGGCTCATCAAAAGCATTCAGGTCCTGAGGGGGGGAGCAGTAGACCATCTTTGTCACTTTCCACACACACTTACACACACTTACACACACACACACACACACACACACACACACACGAAGCAATCTGCTGCTATCTAGTGGACCAGCATTACACCTGCAGCACTCCTTAATAGTTTGGAGTTTGTTCAGGTTAGTTTACACCTTACAGGCCTGCAGCAAGCGTAAGACTTGCACAACACCAAGCAATCATCTATGCACGTTTTGCATTGTTTTTCATGATTTAATATAGTCTCATAATGAGTGGAGAGGAGATACATTATGTAGTTTAACTCCAGGATAAACATTTTATCTTGCAGCAGAGAAGTAGATTAACGAAAGTGTGCAGGCAACGGATAGACGGAACAGTTTATGTGAGGACCAAAGGGGAAGGAGGAGGAGTGAGTGAGTGAAACCCATAAAACCTACCTTTCCTCCGGCACACCCACGTAGGAGCTCCGTAGTCACGTTTCCCCATCCTCCTCTTTAGGTTTAAAAAGGAAGAAATAAAAAACAAAAACCGTTTACATTTTCTTGATCTTAATCAGTTCCTCCTCCCCTCTGCTGCTCCTCTGACGGGTCTCCCGGCTCAGAGCAGCAGGGCTCGGTCAGTAGAGAGGGAAAGTGTGCCACCGGGGAACGGAGGATGAATATTTAACGACCGCTATTCTCCGGCGGCCGGCCCGGGGGCTTGAGTTCCACACAGCCCGGTGAGAAGTGATGAGCACCGCGGGGGGGCCGTGTCGGTCCTACACGGTGATACACGGTGATACACGGTGATGTGAAGTGGTAAATAAAAGGTGGGTAAAGTTAAATGTAAACGTTAATGTGTATTTAGCCATATTTTAGGCACATTTTTAGTTTTACAAACTGCCCTTTTTGGGTGGGTAGAAATGGAGCAAATAGGATTTTTAAAAAGTTAGTTTTATAAAATGGTCACTATATCCTGTAATCTGAAGAAGAAAACAAATCTGTGTCCTCCGATGCTACTAATGGCATCTGCAAGATTTCACAGACTGGAGGAAAGCAACCAATCAGAGCCGAGCTGGAGTCTGCGGTCTATGAGCCGGCTGTCAATCACTCGCGAACTCCGATCAAACGGTCAAACTAAGCAGCGCTGATCAAATATGAATCCATATTCGGTTACTGTAATGCCTATTTCTCGCCTCAAATTTTTTCAGAAACATATCGTAATGTCCTGCTTAGCTGTAAAATGAGAAAGTTTGTGACCCAGTAGCCATGTTGAGATCAAGTTAAGGAAATACCAAGCACCGCCCACCAGCCGGAGCCCAGCCAATAGGAACGCTCAATCGGAACGCTTCTCTCTCTGAAATGACCTGTGATTGGTCAAAATCTTTTTTAAAAAGCTATGAAAACGAAGAAGTCTAGTTTTCTCTCGGAGCACTTGAATGATGCTGAAAGATTATTATGGATTTTTTTTCCCCCAATGATGCCAAACACATTCTGCCTACTGCAAGTTTAAGTGGGAGAAAAAAAGTTGTCTTTCCCTCCACTAAGTTACCTGACTGGTGTCCGGATGTTTAGTTAGTGTATAATACGAGCTTTGGATATTTAACATTTCCTGTCATCCGGACTGAACGTGTGTAAAGTGTGTCATGAGATGCCTCAAGGGATAAATATAGCGCACGTCGGATGAAGGTAAGAGCTGCAACAATAACATGTACAGTTCACGTCTCCACATACATGAGCAGTCCTCCTGTTGTCCGCCAGATGGACCCGCCTCACAACAAACAAACAGCAGAGAGCCATAAAACTGCTGCATCTCCACTGGATTCACTCCATAACCCAGACGACCTTGTCGTCTCCCCCACATGACCGGCTGGCTGCCGGTATCAAAACAGGGTTTGGCTTTGATATTGAACCAACTGTGGAGAGACACGATGCAAGACCTCGCTGGGTTTTTCTTCTTTTTTTTTTTTTTTTAAGAAGAAGCCTTTGGCTAGGTTTGAGCTATTTTTAGCACTGTTCATGAAACAGTCATTTACATATACTTCATCCAACAGACACATTTGCAGTGTTTTGGGGATAACACACTTAATGTTGACTTAGTGTTGATATTCTGCAGCTGGCAGCCAATGTCTTGGTCAGTTCAGGCAGCTCTCCAACCTGCCAGCTGGTTTTCTAACCAAAACCAGGTCACTGCTTTTATTTTTTTGTCCACTGTGACAGCAACATAATCAATTACAAGGCTACTTAAAAACAGCTGCTTGAAAATACAGCTACAGATATGCAATTAAATAATCTAAAACTCTCTCTCTTAGTCATACTATAAATTAGAATAAATTAGTGTTTCCCAGTCTGGGGGTCAAGACTCCCCTAAGGGGTTGTGAGAAGATAAACAGGCTAGGAAAGCAGAAAACTGACTTTACTTGTTTTTTTTCTGTTGTAAATTACTGGATGGTTTTACTTATTCGCTATAAAACTAGGACTGTCCATCAATTAAAAATATTTAATTGCGATGAATTGCAAATTAATAACACCATTTTTTATCTGTTCAAAATGTACCTATAAAGGGAGATTTCTCAAGTATTTAATTCTCTAACCAACATGGGAGTGGGCAAAAATGCTTGCTTTATTCAAATATATATATATTTTAATTATTGGAAATCAGCTAACACGAAGCAATGACAAATATTGGCCAGAAAGACTCACAGGTACTGCATTTGGCATAAAAAATATGCTCAAATCCTAACATGGCGAACTCAAGCCCAACAGGCAACATCAGCTGTCAGTGTGCTGACCCAAATTGCATGTGATTATCATAAAGTGGGCATGTCTGTAAAGGGGAGACTCGTGGGTACCCATAGAACCCAATTTCATTCACATATCTTGAGGTCAGAGGTCAAGGGACCCCTTCGAAAATGGCCATGACAGTTTTTCCTCGCCAAAATTTAGCGTAAGTTTGGAGGGTTATGTAGCCTCCTTCGCGACGAGCTAGTATGACATGACTGGTACTAATGGATTCCTTAAGATTTCTAGTTTCATACAATGCCTAGCTTTAAAACTGAACCTGCTACAACCTCTGTAAGAAAATTAGTGGTGTTAAAACGAATTTGCGTTAACTCTGCCTATCTTAGCCCTATCTAAAGCATATTTAAATGAAACAATGAAAAAATCTCTCTTTAATGGTTGAACTGGTCACAACCAGTGCCAAGGGGCAGCAAGTAGACATGACTTCATTTTAAGGGGTGACACGCCAAAAAAGCCTGAGAACCACTATATTAGATTAATGATAGCTGAGCGCATCACTCTTTTTCTTTCTCTGTGGTTCTCTTGTGGCTTTACAGAGCTACAGGGTAGTATAGCTGCTCTCTCGGAGCAAGCCTTACCTGAATTTTGTGAATTTTTGCGATCAGGAGTTGCTGCTAGAAATTGTGTCCCCCTGACAACAGCTTGCTTTAGGGCGCTGAAACATTAAATATCTATAATACTTGGCATGTTCCATGGCCCCTGTCCAGCTCTGGGGACTGTGAATCATTCAAGGAAAGTAATGGCTTCATCCTGCAGGCACAAGCTACTTTTTTCCCAAATAACATAACAAAGCCTTGTTTCAGGAAGGTGATGTTTGTCAAGAAAAATGTTGCAACAGGTGTCGAGCTAGAAATATCAGAGAAATGTCGGTGATAACTGGAACAAAGAGTTAAAATGTAAGTAGGCTAAACTTGCAAAAAATGCCAGTGCTGGTGAGGTGGAAGCAGAAAAATTAGCCCCGACTTACTGCCTCCGAGCAGTCGTGAGCTTTCCCACTACCAGGCTCTGCTGGTCGAACAGCAGGCAACAGATTGGTGAGTGGATCACCAACGTTATTTTTTCTCCTGAAGGAGCCAGCTGAGTCTGGAGCTGAAACAGCTGCTCCGAGGCACCCGGTCTCTGCAGAAGGTCAGAGGGAAAGCTCCCACTGGGACAGAGAGACCTGTGCATGTGTGTCTTTGTCTGTGTGTTTAAAAGAGCAAGAGAGAGGAAATACAAATAGATAGATAGATAGTATAGATAGATATGGAGAGAAACAGAGTGTTGGAAAGACAGAAAAGCAGCAGGGTACATGGATAGGCCGGATAGTGGAGGATAGCGTGGCTGTTGGACTAGCGAGAGCCCCGCTGTGCGTCCATCAGTTTCAAATAATCCCTGCTGCTTCTGAAGTGTCCTTGAGTCACATTTTGAACCCCCTTCCTGTTCAGAGACACACCGGACTGCTGTTGCACTCCAAACTACAGTGAATTTGTTCCTGTCACTCACAAAAATGGTACTTTTTTTTGCATCTGTCTATTTATCTACAGCCCAACCGAACACCTCGGCAGCGATGGTACAAGCATGGACCCAACCTGCAGAATCCACAGTCCATACATCCAATCTCACACCCACTCCAAGATGGAAATATAGTAAGCTGTGTGTTCCTATGTTTGTTGGTCTGCATGTGTGTGTGAGGGTATAGGTTAGTTGA
Source organism: Sebastolobus alascanus (assembly GCA_916701645.2). Taxonomy (NCBI): domain Eukaryota; kingdom Metazoa; phylum Chordata; class Actinopteri; order Perciformes; family Sebastidae; genus Sebastolobus; species Sebastolobus alascanus. The sequence continues at coordinate 809,772 of CAKAOJ020000032.1, forward strand.
CAATGACAAATAGCCTTAAAGAGGTTAAGAAGCTGCATTTGTGGAATATTACATAAAAAGTCAGAGGAATGTATAGCAGCAGACTGTATTTATGGACTTGCATGAATTATAGAAGCCTTAGAGGACACAACTGTAAAATATTTGTATTAGGGAAAGTCGCACAAAGCTTCGAAGTGCTGTAAAGAGCAACGCAGGATATTAATCTAAATATGAACAAGAGACAGCAAAACCTACTGTTATCATATGCGTGACTGAATGGAAAAAATAAACATTATAGCCATGTGTGGACCCATGGAAAAACATCTTTATACTCTTCTTTGCTAGTCTAGTGCCATACACCTGCACAATATTTTAGTAAATAACATACACGTCATATACAGCACAATACACATGGAGTGCTACACTGCCATATATAAGACATTATGAAACAGGTAGCTCAAATCTAGCAATCGCGAAGCAGCACAGCAGTTATCAAAGTCATCCTACTGAGTGATGCTGGACAGAATTTCAGTGGTTGCACAATAAATGGCAACATACAATAATGTAAATAAAGAGTCAAATAATTAAATCAATTTTTCAGGGGATAATATGTTTGTCATACTTGCACAAAACATAAACTGCCTTATACGGAACATATAAACATGTGGTAATTACATATACAATACATGCAAGTATAAAGCAACAATCATGTTGGAAAAATGTACATACATGTAATTTGACAGAATTAATGAGATAATTTGTCACAGGATTTATATGGACAGAAATATGTGTCACTAGAAACCGAATTTGAATAATTAATATTTGAATTTGAAATTGAACAATTGCATTAAAAAATGAATTCTAATCACATAATTTGAATTTATTGTGTTTAGCTTGAATAATTTCATTGAAAACTGAATCTGAATAGCATCATTTGAAATTGAATTTATTAGTTTGGAACTGAATTCCAATAAATAGAAACTGAATGTAATATTATGAAACTGAATTCAGTTGCTCTGAAACTGTATTTGATCCTCACTGAAAATTCAACTGCCTCTACTTCCACATTCAGTTCTCATATTTCAAATTCAGTTCTTGATATTCAGTTTCAGTTTACTGAGACGCACATCCGGTCGTCGAGGAAGAGCAATCCAGTGCAGATTCACAGACCTCCCGGTCCGTGTAGCCTATGTTTTGATAGTTTGTTTCATGATTAAATCCTTAATCCAAAGTGGCAGAGAGGAAGGTCCGTCTCAGCAAAATATGACCGCTACAGTAGCTTGGAAAATAGCGATATGAGGCACTAAATTTGATGAATTTACTGTTTATCAGACCACAAATGAGACGATACTTAGCGAGCTACAGCACCCCGATTCTTTTCTAATGACACATATTTCTGCCCATACATTTAACTTTTCAAAATATTCACTAAAATATTTAAAATCAGATGCGAATTGAAAATGTATGCTCACCACTTTGATTAGAATGGTTACACTTTGTTTTAGTATACCAAAATATATAAAAGTATAAACAACATTTTATAAAAAAAGAAAGGATTCTTGCAGATTTAGTTTTTTGTATGGGTAGTTTTAATCACCAAACGATCACACATAAAGATAAATAAAACATGAGCAGGGACAGTTTAAAACATAACAAGCTACATTTTACAACCACCATCAGCTGATACAAAATCTATTTTTAAAAAATCTATGCAAACTTTATAGGGCTTTTATTTCACAGCAGTAGCTTTTTAAAGTGCTGCAGGCTCCGGGGGATAAATGAAATTATGAGTCATTTTGTCTTCACATTGAGCATCAGGAGCCTACAGTATATTCAGAGGGGATGAGAGTATACTGAAAGTACAGTAGATATAGGGGATGTTCAATAGCTTTAACATTAATGTGATATTTCTATGATATTTCTATGATAAAATGCAAGTAATGCAAAGTGGCAATATTTGTATTCTCTGCAGGTTTCAGAAACTGGCTTTTATTTATTATAAAAAAAAATGAACATTCAAAACATTCATTAGATCAAATCCTGCAGGATTTCTGATGTCTTTTCCTGACGCATTTCTTTAAATGCCTGTTAAACATAATGATACAGCTTAAAAAATTTAACATCTCTGTTCCTCCTGGGTGTTTCGAAAGCACAACAGTGTGAGTATTTCGCTTAGCGCCGCTTTAGATCTACTCCACTCTCGAGTATATGAGAGCAAAGGGGCAACAGAGATGAAATTATCATGTTGTTTTCTGCACAGCAGGTGATTATTTGATCATCAGCAACCACTTGGTTCTGAGATCATGCTTTCATGTTGGGATGGTGCTGTGGAACAGAGATAACACCTGTCTTGGCACTCAAAATCACAGAAATGGAATTTATGTGAAAGCTGATGCATCTCATAAGCCTATTAGATGAAGCCAAATTACAATTTAAGATCTTTTTAAATAGAGGAAAGTGGGCAGTCCACCCATGGTTGATATTTTCCAATTTAGACACAAAGCGGAGACGCGCGGCGGGGGGCACACCTGTGGCCTCACACTTGCCAGACCTGCTTTTTTGACTAATTGTGCTGCAACTTGAGACATTTATTCACATTATACATGGCATGTGGAAGACATACAGCTGCAATTTATCAAATTGCTTTCTCTCGCTCGCTGCATACTGATGCGTTGTGAGCAGGCAAGTTCTACACATTTATAACCAGAAGGGCTGACTTCAACAGACCTGCACAGATCCTCACACTCACACTGTGGAAACATTGAGACAATGCATTCCTGTATGGTCTACAAAGATATATTCAATAGGATGCTTAAAATAAACTTAGCATTTTAATAACCTTAGTGGGTGATGAATTTTAATGTGAAATTTAACATTTGGGTGAGTTTGGATTATTTTGTATTTAACCTTAACAGCCTGCAGTAAAATAAGATGGATATAATACTATCCTCCAGTGCTCTTTATAAGCTCCTTCTTCACCGTGTAGAAGCTGCAAATACCACGCGTAGCATAAACAAGCGTGGTTGGAAAAATACCTCTAACAAAAGTGAACCCTTCACCCGAATCGATTTTTATGGTTTCATGCATGTTATATTTACTTCAATAATTTATTAGCCAAAATATATTGTAGTCCGTAGGCAGGCAGTCAAGTAAAGGTTAAATAAAGATTGAAAATCAATCCCCAGGAGGAACTGGAGGACATGACTGGGGAGACAGACGACTGCACCGCCTTGCTAGCCTGATGTCACCACGACCTGGACCCAGTAAAGCAGTGAATGTGTAGATGGATGGATGAAAATCAGTATAACAGTACATTCCTAGACTAAACTGGACTACATTACTCTTGCTGTTGTTGGCATGGTTTCCATGCTCTCTGCCCCTACATTTCAGAGCCTCAACATTTATCACTGTAACAATTCTGGAGTGAGACCCAGAGGCAAGATCAGCAGGTAGGAGTAGTAGTACAAAACAGGCTTCACTAGTCAGATGGATAGATATAGGTCAGCAACAGGTAGGCAGTCAGCGGAGGCAAACAAGACCAGAAGGGACCAGGCAGGCAGCCAAAAGTCCAAAAACTAGCTGGGTTCAAGTCACTGAAACAAGCAGGTGGGTAGATACAGGAAACAAGGCTGCAATAGACAATCTGGAAAATGACTAGAATTACTGCATGGGCAGGTGGTGTATACTGTGGGGCTGATGGGGTAATGAGGTTCAGGTTATCCGACAGGTTGAGATCAGGTGACTGGAAAAGGCGAGGGCGGTTTCTAAAATCACAGTAGTACAGCAAACTAAGGGCGTTTTCATATTGGGTACGATTGATCCGTACCGTGCCCAAGTACGATTTTTCCCCCGTCTCCACTCCTCCGCTGCTCAGCGTTCACATTAGTAATGTTGCTCCATACCCGAGTACACTTGCGTCATCATCCACGTGTATTTGTTTATGATGTGATAATATGCCGACTCTACACTGTTTTCCCCTGCTGTCTCTCTTTTAAGGAACCTCTCGCCTGCCTTCCTGCTTTAGTATGTATAGTTTTAGTATGTCCCAATACATAGTATGTCAAATGCAGTATGCCAAAAATACCAGGCTGTCCTACTACATCCGGTCGCATTTACCAGTATGCAAGCCAGCATGCTTTTCTGGCTATTCTGACCCACAATCCTTTGAGCAGCGGATATATGAACAAGAGGGTCAAAGTTCAAGGCGCAATATTAATATATTTATTATACTTATTATATTAAGTAGTATGTCCCAATTGTATGCATACTGTATGCAACAGTACGTTCTTTGTAAGGGCAGCTGCAGTATGTACTAAAGGTAAAAAGAAAAAGTATGAAGCCGAAGTTACTCTTGCTATTGATGGCAAGACTTCCATGCTCTGCCCCCTAAACATCAAAATATAGGTTATCACTGTAACAGATCTGGATTGAGACGCAGAGGCAAGATCAGCAGGTAGGAGTATTGGTACCAAAGCCGGCTTTACTAGTCAAAATGCAGGATATATAGGTCAGCAACGGGTAGGCAGTCAGCGGCGGCAAACAAGACCAGAAGGGACCAGGCAGCCGGCCAAAAGTCCAAGAACTAGCTGTGATCAGAGTCACTTGCAGACTGGCAGATCTGGCTGCAATAGACAATCTGGAAAATGACTAGAATTACGAGGCAGTTAAGTCTGGGGCTGATGGGGGTAATAAGGTACGAGTATGCAGACAGGTGGAGGATCAGGTGACTGGAAAAGGCTGGAGCACACTGAGGGAAACTAGAGGAATCATGACAGTGTCTACTGTAAAATAATAGCAGAGGATGGATGAAACACTGTACATTCTTAGACTTTACTCTCGCTATTCTTGGCAAATTTTGCAGCCTTGAAATTTAGGTATCAGTGTAAAAATTCTGGAGTGAGACCCAGAAGCAGAGTCTGTAGTTATGGGGAGTAAAAGAAAAGAAGATTTTAGCAGTCAAAAGACAGGATATAGGTCGGAAACAGGTGGGCAGTCAGCGGAGGCAAACAGAACCAAGGGACCAGGCAGCCAGCCAAGGGTCCAAAAAATTCAAAAATCTAGCTGGTGTAAAAGTCTCTAAAGTCTAAAGGTCCACACAAAATTGGGTTATGTTTGGTAGAAACTCAAGAAATCTGGCTTTGTGAACGTGGTGTTTGCCAAAAGACTAGTTTTTATCAAATTATGAGGAGAATAGCTGGTCCACCTTAACAGCTCACCTTAAGTGAGTCGTAACATTACGCCGCGTTTACAGACCGTATGTGTGTGACGACGGCGAGCACAAAGCGCACAAACGGTTTGTCGGGTAGTAGCCAGGCAGACACACTGCTGACAACCTTGCAGCTAAACTAAATGATGCGGCGGAGACTTACTTGGACAATACACGCAGCATAGTGGCTGCTACAGTAAGTCTCCAGGACGGGTGAACCAGGGACTCAGTTGTCTGTTTTGCACATACACTGCAGCTGGTGATAAATTATGGATATAACCTGTTTGTGCATCGACTTTTCGTTTGCAACTGGGCTTCTTGTTAGGCACTAAAAACAGCACCGCTGCATGTGACACACTAATCTTGTCAGTTTACGGTTAATAATCGATTTACGAGGGTCGGTTATCGGTTAGAAAAAAAATTTCTAAATCAGCATCCCTAGTTGTCATTCATCTGGCGATAGTAATGTGTTTTCCTGCGCTGTGAGGATGAAGCATTATGTTGTTAAATTTTACTCATTTACTCTGGCTCTCTATGCTTCGTAACGTTACTACTCCACTTAAGTTTATGTAGAAGTTAGCCCGCTACAACGGCAACGGTACACATAAAAATGGACACCCCGCCGACCATCCTGCTACGTTGATTTGAATGGGAATATCCGTTCTAGTCCTATTCTGTTTCTATAGTCATGACTTCCTGGTACACTCATTGACAGCTACTACTGCTTTCCTAAGTCAAAATGTCTGTTGTGAAATGGCTTATTGATAAACTTAATTAATAATCAGATGAAGGTGAACCTGTTGCACCCCTATTAAATTCATTGGTTAGTGGCAGTTGTTAATCTATCTGTTGGAAATGGCCCTTTTCCTCAGATTTTTTTACAGACTGACTTTGATTTCTCAGTTGGCTGTTGTATCATATTTATTAGTCAAATATGCTTTTCTATTTACAGCAACTACACAATTAGTTTGAAGGGGGAGAACCACGGACCAATGATGCACTCAATATCCCCCACATCCCACACTCTCTCTCTGTCTCTACGGGGAAGACATGGGTCTCTCTCGGCTCACTACTGGCCTTCAGGTCCCAGTTGGCCACTCATGATGGTCAGTCCACCCACGCCTCTGAGTGCTGTTGCCAGAGGCAGAAATGTACAGGCAACAACAATCAGAGATACAGAGGAGAGGGAGCCACCACCATGTATTTCTTTAGCACATTTCACATATAGCACACTTACGCTGAATTTGGCACACGATGGATTAACATTAATATTTTGCGAAAGCTGTTTACACTTTCACTACTTTTTCTGTCTCTCCCGCCCCCTTCCTCTTTGGGAAGAGTAAATGATTAGGTGTAGCCAGGAGCAGCTGGAGAAAGTCAGAGATAAAGTCAAGACACAGCTGGAGTGAGTTCACCTCATTTAGGCGTGACACATTCACTTGTTCACGCACTCACAAACACACATTTCTGCCTGTGTTGCTGTTTCGCATGTGAATTCAGCCAGACTAATGACTTAATTGCTGTGTATATTTTGCGTGTGTATATCAACATGTTTAACAGGAGAGTTTACCAGCTGTGAGCAGGACTCCAGTGACAGGATGTGGCTGTTAGAGATTTAACATCCGCTCTGCCTTTATATAACTTTGATGAGCAGGCTTTTTTATATGACCTTCTTCACTATGATATTCATTACACTTCTGAAATCCTGAATGTAGAATTATCATTGGACCAGCTGTGGACAGATTTTGTCACCGCAATAGCGTCACAACCGAGCAAGATTCAATCATGAAGCTCTACAAGTTTGTAGCTGAGATCAAAATGACGGCCAAGTTCGAAGATTGGTTTGGTCCAAGCAAGGGCACCGGAAATAGGGGGGTAGGAAGTGGGGGAGGGGCCATTGGCCCCCCCACTTTATGCAGCTGGCCCGATTTGGCGGTGTGGCCGGTGTGATCCCATCGCAAGATGGTCTCTAGTTCTCATCTAGATTTAATAACTAGCTCTTATTCTAATAAATAAAAAAAAATCTATCTCTCTATCTGTCTACCCACTCCTGTTAAATTTGAAGGAGATTTGTTTGGCTTTTAATAAGCATTTTGTTGCAGCTGGCCACCTGTCTGCTGTTGAGGATTTGAAAAAGACATATTCCCCGCTTGCTGATGTTGATGATTACTCCATGTGCCACATTTCTCAGTTTACCTGCCAGCCCTTCTCACCTAGTGTTGTTTTTGAAGCATTGCATTCCATTTATTCCAGGAAATCCACTGGAGAGGATAAACTGGACCCCTTTCTTTCTCAGGCTAGCCGCTCCATTCATTACATAGCAAATAACATTTATTTAATTGTTCTATTTTAATAGGTCCCAGCTCCCGGACGACGGCTCATGTGGTTCAGGTGGAGATAGAAGTGACCTCAATAATTATCGCCCAATTTCCTTAAGTTACGTAACAAGCTAGGGCTGAGTGATGGCCAAAATCTTCTGTCACAATATAGGTCATTTCATATCCTGATAACGATATATATCGCGATATAACATGGTTTCTGGAAATTCAATAAATAAATAGTCTGTATGGAATAGCCACATGGTAAAGCCTATTTTTGTATACTCCTGTGTGAATTAAATACTTGACAAGTGAAAAATACTGAGTATTCTCTCATTTTAAGAATTTTAGTGCAAAATGAACACAATAGTTTTAAGTGAAATTATAGAGAAAAAATAAATGAATATAGACCTAGCCTATATCACGATAGAAACGATATAAAAAAATATATGCGATAGACATTTTTATATCGTTTTGACTATACTGTATATATCATCATATTGCCCAGCCCTATAACAAGCGTATTTATTTTAAGTCAAACCATGATCTTTTCCTATCTTTTCCTAAACCTAACGACGACTGTTTCACAAAGTTAACCACTTGCAAACCTTTTGCGTCAAGATACTACGCAAAAGGGCTTCTGCCCAAGCGACAAAATATGACAAGTAGGGATGAGATCACGTTGGATCACAATAATCTGCATATAACCTTTGTGAATGGAATATAAATATCTTGGCATCTGGCTTGATGAGAAATTTAAATTTAAATTCCATATTGCTAATTTTGTGAGCAACCTGCGACAGAAAATGGGCTTCTTGTACAGAAACAGAAGCAGCTTTAGTAGGAAGAGGATTATTGAAGCAGTTTTCTTATCAGTTCTGGACTATGGGGAAGTAATTTATGCTGCTGCTTCCATTCTTAAACCTTAGACTCGGTCTATCACTCTGCCCTCAGATTCATTACTGGTGATAGCTATAATAATCACCATTGTCTCCTGTATAATAAGGTTGGTTGGTCTTCTCTTGCAGAGGGGCGTAATAAACATTGGTATTTGTTTATTTACAAAGCCCTTTTTGGTAAACTACCACCATACATCACAATAATACCAGAGTGAAACTGTGGTCCCTATCAAACTCGCTCTAATCATTAGCTTATGCTTACGTCCCCCCGAGCATGTTCTGATCTTGAAAAGTCTGTCTCTTCCTTTGTGCTCCTGATTCATGGAGCGACCTTCAACACACTTCAAAAATCGATACTTTTCCAACCAGTGCACAGTTCAAAACCGTGATCACAAACCACTATATACCAATGTGTAACTGTTTGAGCTGAACTTCTTTGTTTTTATCTTTTGTTCTGTGTGATTTATCTTTATATTTTATCTTGTTGTGTAACTGCTTTTTGAGGCTACATTAACACTAATATGTTTCATTTTAGGACCGTTTCAGAATGAATCTCCGTCCATACCACCACGCCTGAAAACGCTTATCACATGACCATTCACGTACACTGGGCATGCGCGTGCCGGTGTAAACAGGAAGGAGCGCTGGACACGGGAGTTGATGCAAAGTGCTCGAATAATAGCTTGCCTCCCTTTGCATGTAGGCATTAAAATTGATAAAAAATAAGAATTTAAGTGCACAACAGCTGCTAGCATAGACAGCAAGGTCAGCAACGCAACGGGTGGTCGAGGCTGATGTTGTTGTTTTTTTCTTTTGGAAAAGGTTAACGTGAGGGGGCGGGATGAATCAGGGAAGGACACGTCATGACTGATGAGACCCAATCAAGATGCGAACGTGGGTGTCTGCGTCATCGTGTTCAAAGGTCTCCGCTTCTGTCCGTCCAGACTAAAACCCCGGAGTTTTAAAACTAAAACGGGGTCAACAGCGTTTTCAAAAGTTGTGCATTTTAAAATGAAAACGTGTTAGTGTGGATGTAGCCTGACTTGTCTGTCGCTTGACGTCGCTGTAAATGAGGGCCACCTCAGTGTACTTTTCAAGTTTAAATAAAGGTTTGAATGAATGAATATAAACTGACACTCCAAACAACTTGTCAGATCGGGGTTGGGTTTCAAATGCAAACGGTTTTAGGAATAACATTACAACTGTCCCAGTTCTCTCCAATTGGGGGAAATGCCCACTTTAAATGTGGCACTTTCAAGCCTGTGCTCTAAGGGCTCTTACTAAGATTGTTGATCTGTACAACAATGACAGGCTCTGCTGCTCTCTGATGATAAGTAAATGTCTGAAATCTCAATTTACTGCTCACGATTGAGTGAACTATGGAGTGTCCATTATATAGGGAGTAGTGAATGAGTGAACAAGGGAGTGATTTCAGACACAGCCCTACAGTTTACTACTCCACACAAACATAACCAGTGAAATCACCACACTTTTGTCATTGGTTGTCTAAGATATCGGAGCTATAATGACACTGACAGTGTGACAGTCTATAGCAGCCTGTTTGTGCCGTTCTCCCTGGTGTGGTGTAACGAGGATAATATTGGCCGTTGGGCATCGGAGTACAAAGTGTCACACAAGATTACACAGCAGGTGGCAAACACGCTGCTTTCCATCAGAGACAAATAGTCCCTCTGCAACCATGTTTATGTGGCCTTCGCTGATCACATTGACCAGACCATATGTGCCAAGAAAATGCTGCAGTGTCACCTTACAAAGGTGTGTTTGTGTGTGTGTGTCTGTCCGTCCGTGTGTAACGCTGCGTGATGTAGCCACCCAACTCTCTCCATCGGTGGTCCTTTAGGAGATGCAGCAGATGGACAATATCCTTGCAGAGCTGGAGTTTCCCATTCCGGAGAAAAATGTCCCAAAAACCAGACTGCATGAGATTACAAAATGACCAAACAGAGACTCAGGCTAAGACGTACGAGCACATAAACAGATGCACACCAACACATTCAGTATGAGGGCCCGTTTGAGAAAACCAATCATTTAATCCCAACCCAATCTCCATTTACCCCAACCCCCTACCACCTATGGGCGAAAAAATGATAATAAACATAATATACAGACGTGTATCTTCCCAACATCCACAGATTGATCCACACACAGACTCATCTGTATTCATATATGCATGACGACGTACATGCATCAGTATGCCTATAGTTATCTACACATGCAAACATATACTGCACATATATAGATTAAGTGTCTCCAGAAACACGTATGTTACAGGATTTATTATTTTTATCACGTCATTTATTTCTGTTTGAATTGAAGTTATTTATTGTCAAATCAATAATTCATTATTAGCATATTTCTTGTTTCAAATATTTTTTTATTGAGCTAATAATTATACGTTCAGCACACCATTGTGTCAATGCTCATTTCCATTTTTATTAGCATATTTCTTAACTGATTAATGAAAGTACATTTATTGATTATTAAATGCTTGTTGATTATTCATCACTTAATCAACTTATTCGTCTGCTGATTTATCAATTGACAGTAAACTGGTGCACTGCGGGGCGCATGTGAGGGACCGAGCTGCTGAACAACTTACAAAATATCTAACAAGGTTCTGCAGCAACAACCAACAGCGGCATCCTCAGCACTGGTAACTCAAGGAAATAGAAATTAGAATGACTCAAGGCAAATTTATCTAAAAGCAAACCAAAGTGTGACTGTACAGAAGTTAACTAAATGCACTGCAATTAGAAACTAGTTTACCAACAACACTAAATAAGCTATGAGTATGATTAGGGCTGTCGCAATAACCGCAATATTGCAATAATATTGACAAGCCAACCTCAGGGGATGGGAAGCAACCGCCACAACCGCTATGTTCCCAGTTTTTCTTTCTAAATTCTTTGCAATGGGAGTGCTGCCTGTTTCGCATATATATGCGAGAGCAAGTACTCTACTTTGTGCAGACATTTTTACTTTACGGATATTCCGTATCATAGCAACCAGACGCAATCAAAGCGTCTCAGTTGAAAAAAAAAAAGCTCCCCTCATTGCTCTTCTGTGTTCTGCATTTAACTATAAACAAGCATTTCATTAGTTTTAAAAACGTCATCTTTGTGATTTAAAAAGCAACAATATACCTAATAATAGTCTAACAATAAAGCGTATTTATATAGCACTAAAATCAGGATAAATTAAGTAATTTGCAAACAACAACAACAACAAACAAATTGGCAATAAAACCGCATATCACACTGTTGTTGTTGTTTATCACCGCAGGGGAAACGTCTTCACCACGACAGCCCTAAGTATGATGTAGGAAACAAAAACTGAGTGTCATCATTTATCTGTATGTGCAGTGAGCATGAGGTCAAAAGGTCAAACACAATCAGGAGTGTAAAATATAAAGATGTGTGTGTAGGAGGGTTGCCGGCATTTAAATCAGCTGTGTGGCAGCATATCATGAGACGATTTTTTTAAATGATTTCTCGATGAATGGAAGTTAACTGAATTTACAATCCATCCCTCTATCTTTACCTCAGGTTCCACCAGGTAGACTACTTAATTCTCCATTCTTTCCTATTTACTATTTCTATAGAGAGCTGCAGGGATGACGTATTTTTGTAGGCCAACCAGGAAGTTAGCATCGCCCTGTTTCCCTTAACAAAAAGCCAATGGGATTTTTCTATCGGGTTTTGGATTATTGCAGAAAATAAACTCTGTGGCAAACAAATCTTTATGAAACGTACACGTTTTGTTCAGCAAGATAATCTCCACAAATAAACACCACTTTTATGATTTTTGAAGTGTGAATGCAATCACTAGAAGTAAAAAGCTAACGTTAGGCTATAAATGAACTACATCACGGTCGCATCAGCGCGAGTATAAACAACGAGTCTGTAAAGGCGGACTTATCGGCGTGATGACGTTTAGTAGTCTCATTTAGCCACTTGTTAGCAACCGCCTTTTTTAAGACACATAAAGGCTACAAAATTCACGAGTGGGGTATTTATTGATGTATTATATCTCGTAGTGCAAAACATTTAAATCACTTAAGCTTGTGTTAACCACAGACCTTATTTCAGGCATCTAACTAAAAACCCATTCAAAAAACCCATTGACTTCCAGACGAGGGAACCAGAAGTGCTAAAATGTTAACTCATTTCCGGGTTTTAGGACTCATTCCTGTAGCGCTCTATAATTGCTCCCTCTACTTTAAAAATACAAGAGTCTGGTCCCTCTGGTTCTTTTCTTACCCACAGAGGAGCCAAAAACTGATCATTGTGCTCTTTATTAACCCAATATGCTGATGCCAGCATCCAACCACAGCATTCCCCACCACCACCACCACCACCAGGATAAAGACTCGATCAGCAGCTGGCCGGTGGCCAAACTGGGAGTTTATGCTATTGTCTGATTATTGGATTCATCCCCATAATCGGGCATTATCCCCAGATATAGTCCATCCAAATCTAATCTATGTTTGATCAACAATACTAAATGTTTAAGCTACTCTGCTGATTGAAATCACCCCTTTTCCCTTTTCTTTTTTTTTCTTTTTTTTTTCAGTTTTTCGAGTTGTTCATGTTAATGGAAAACAAGTGTGCTTGTGGCTTTTAGGAGCTCAAAGGGGAGCCTAAAAAGGCATCATTGGAGTGTGATACTTCAGCAGTAAATATTTGCAGGTTCACACGTTCAATCCCTCTTCCATTTCTCACTGGTGTGTCTCCTGTGTGCTAAGTGGACAAACAGCCTCACCAACTCTGAAAAACAAACAGCCCAGTTCCCGGTTTTGAACAGCTACTATGTTCTGACAAACCTTTTAAACATTTCAGTAAATCTATTTCGAGCTCATAGTGTGAGATCTCATCTGAAAATGAGCAATGCTTCAATCTCCGTCAGGTTTTTGTTTATTGCCAGTGAGATATTTAATGCACCCTCTGGCTATGCTGATAATAGAAAGGCCATAAAAAGTTACAGCCTCAAGATGAGCTATTTTAAATTGTTCTGTGGACTGGGCCAATTAGCTTGATTTGGCTACAGCCTCCAAACACTGAAACGCTCTATTGTACCAACTCTTTAGCCTCATCACCCCAAGAATTTAACACCCTGAATATACAAATGGGATTTCCTGTAGCACTGGGAATTTCCGAGCTGTCAAATTGGGTACCAGAGTGTGCCCCGGTGCTTTAAGTGCAAATTAACCAACACGGTCTAAATGTGTGCTTCCCCAGATCAACTGGATGACATCATCTCTGCATATTTTTGTGTGTGTTGCAGGTTGCTACTCGGGGTGGGTCAGACTGAGGAGTCATTGTACTCTCTGCTCCTCTGTGTGCAATCCCGATGCCATGCTGCAGCAGCAGGTGAAAGTCTCCGACCTCCATAGGACTGTTGGGATTGTCAACTTGTGCATGCTTGGATGCCCAAGTTAAGACTTCATGAAACCTGCAGGTTAGTTCTTGAGTGTCAATGGGATAGTTTGACCATTTGGAAAAAATGCTTATTTGCTTTTGTGCCGAGAGTTAGACGAGGAGATTGATACCACTTCCACGTCTGTACGCTCATTGGTGGAAGATCTTTTACTTGAGTAAAAGTAGAAATACCACACTGCAGAAATACTCTGTTACAACTAAAAGTCCAGCATTAAAACTCTTACTTAAGTCAAAGTAGAAAAGTACTAGCATCAAAATATACTTAAAGTACCAAAATGAAAAGTACTCATTATGCAGAATGGCCCCTTTCAGAGTCATGCATATTATATTACTGGATTATAATTATTGATGTATTAATGTGACCATTACTTTAATGTTGCAGCTGGTAAAAGTGGAGCTAATTTTAATTATTTATATACTGCTGGTTAGTTTAATCTATAATAATATGTGATGACTTATTAGTTGATTTATATTTTGTATTAATAATCTAAATCTGCAAAGTAACTAATGTCGTCAAATAAATGTAGTGGAGTGAAAAGTGCAATATTTCCCTCTGAGATGTAGTGGAGTAGAAGTATAAACTATCAGAAAAATGGAAATACTTGAGTAAAGTATAAGTACCTAAAAACTGTACTCAGGTACAGTACTTGAGTAAATGTATTAGTTACTTTCCACCACTGTCTACAGAAAATAGGAAGCTCCAGCCAGCAGCCAATTATCTCAGCTCAGTATATTATATCTATATTTATATCTGTGTTGTATTTATCTCAGCTTAGCATTTAGACTGGAAACTGGGGGGACGAACAAAACCTGCCTACCAGCTCACTATTTACCAAGTTCGATCTTGTTTGTGCAAAAAATTGAAGTGTAAAAACATAAATTTGTGGTTTTACTTGGGTTATCTGCCAGACTATTTCTTTCACCTCTTCTTCCTTTCACCTTCCTGGCCAGGTATGGTAACTCCTTTGAGTCTCCACTGGTTGGTTGCCTGGCAACATCACAGAGACACCAAGACAGGAAGAAATTGTCCGGCACATAATACCCCGTAACACCGCGACAAGTTGATTTTACACTTGGATTTTTGCATGGCTTTAGAAGAGCTGGTAGGCGGCTTTTATCACCATTACACAGAGCCAAGCTAGCTGTTTCCCCTTGTTTCCAGTCTTTATGCTAAGCTAACCGTCTGCTGGCTGTAGCCTAAAAAAACAAATAAGCGTATTTCCCAAAATTATTTCTTTAATAGGAGTGTTTTTTTTTGTGTTTTCTTGCAGATGTTTCTCATTTATTTTATGATAACCACCCCAAACTGAACCCTTTGTATGATGGACATTTTGCATGCATAAATTTGGAAAGTCAAGTTAACTAGGTCCAGCTCTTGTAATATATATTTTATTTGGCCCTAAATTTATTCAAAGTATGAAATATTCAAATCCCTAAACTTGCCTGTTCTGATTAACTTAAAGTACACTCACTTTATCAAAAAAGTCAAAATGCTTTACCTATTTAAAGAAGACATTTTCCTATTTATGCATATTTAGTTCACCTATTTCAGTCAAAAAATGGTTCTGGTTTTTGTTGAAAAATGAGGATGGACTATATTCACGATCTAACTAAACCTTCAAAACTTTCTAGACCCTTTCTTGCAATTAATTATTAAATTATTGACTGACCTTTTCAAGCTAAGGATAATTGCTGGTGTGGCCATGTGAAAAAGACACAGCAGTGCATCACTCCCAACTAATTGATTTGGCGGCTGCACTCATGAACTTTTCACTGTGATCAGCACTGTGACAGGAAGTAATCACCTATCAATTTCTGAGATGAGTGGTTTTCAAAGGGTGCCTATACATTTGAATGGGGGGGTGGATGATATCTCTAAGGCAGACCCTTGAGAGTCGGCCTAAAGCTCGCCTGAGATCCAAGCGCTCCATACAGTACTGCCCCTGTCTGGCTGCAGGAAGCAGTGCCGTCTGTAGGAGAGCTCATTCCAGGTCACCCACTCTCTGTGGGCGAGAGCGAGAGAGGGTGGAGAGTGCAAGAGAGGGAGGGAGACAAAGTAAAAAGACAGACTAGAGAGGGAGAGTATCTATAACTCGGTAAATGCCAGCTATCACACCGTTCTGTTCCAGATAGAGAGCCTTGAATAAATTTCTGTTTATTTTGTTGCCATTTATTGACGGAGTGATTCATTTCCTGAGTCTATATAAAGCCATGTACTGTAGCTACAATGTCTTCGCTGTGGCAGTGCCTCCGTCGGAGAGAAAAAATGAAGAAGATCATTGTATAAAAGACAGAAATTTATCTTGTAGGCTCATCATGCAGTCATCAGGACGAACGCAGCCCACCTACCAGTACTTCCAGTTGCATAGAAACATTACAGTGAATCATACTTTTGGGGTTTCTATTGTGTTTGCCTGTCAATCATGTTCCTCAGATTGTCAGATAAGCCCTAGTGTGTGCTGGTACGAAGATGCCAATGCATTTTTTAAAACTGGGCAAGCCGGTGTTGCTACCGGAACTGCTGTAAGGTAGCCGATTATGTGAGCGTGACCTGATGATCAGGATTAAGGACTTGGTGTGACTGCCTCAAAATGTAAGAAAATCCACAATGCTATTCTTGAAAAACACATAAAAATTGATAGTAAAAATACAACCCCAAAAAGTGTGCCATCAGGTCTTGTTGTCATGGAAACAATGTGCTTCTTACTAAAAAGATTTTTAAGCAAAGTTGACAGTTACAGGCTTTTGTGGACTGGGTTCCTTTTAGCTATGCAGCTAATTAGCAGTGTGCGCTTTAAAAGATTTCCATATTAGTTGCATCAGCAGTGAGCTGGCTGCAGCAGGGCTGCGTGCGCTGTAGGTGTTGATCAGAGGAGCCGCCGTACATCAGTCTGTGAATGAGTGGCTGGCATCCTGTAGCAGTTAGCGCGGCCAGGTGTTTATGAATGGGGGACTCGTGTAGTCCAGCAAAGCGTAAACCATATGTATCTGGGTTGCGCCTCTGCCAAAACAAAAAGTGGTGACACTCTGAAAAAGTCAGTTACCATGGATACAAATATTGCCCACATCATTTTTGTCAGAGGCCTTGTGTAATCGTTTTCTCTTCCCTGTAATTTATTTATTTATCTACT
This sequence comes from Sebastolobus alascanus, assembly GCA_916701645.2. Lineage (NCBI taxonomy): Eukaryota > Metazoa > Chordata > Actinopteri > Perciformes > Sebastidae > Sebastolobus > Sebastolobus alascanus. The sequence goes on from CAKAOJ020000032.1 coordinate 826,764, forward strand.
TATTCATGTGTTTATTTATTTATTTCTCTCTCTATCAGTTTGTTGGTGAGCCTGCCTGCTGCTTTCGTAGTTGGAGCTGCTTTAATTGGACTCCTTTTCCTTTCCTCTGATTCATTCCAGGAGTACTGGAGTACTGGGCTTTGACTATTAGCCAAACAACATTAGTGGAATGAGCTTTTGTCTTCAATAATTATATTGAGTCATAACAAAATAGTTAGCAGGTTGTTGACGCACTACACAGTGATAATGGGTCTCCCTTGTTTTTCAAATATTTCATAATCGCACACAAGCTATTAGCAACAGCCCCGTGAAATGTAATCAGACACGAAGAGGTAAAGGCGGCTGGCTCGTCGGGGTGTTTGGAGCCAGATTTGAACCTGAGCTGAGCGTCTGCATGTGTGAGTGTGTCCGGCATCGTCTCCGCATCGCGACATGCCTGGGTAACTCCTGTTCAATGTGCTGTTGGCCCATGAAACATGCATGACGACTGAGCCCAGCGGTTATAAATCAGTTCTAATAACGGGGACGCATGTTCAGATCATTTCCAACACTGTGGACCCACAACTGTCTACAAACAGGGCAGAGCTGACTCACTCTACTGTCCAAGTGTTGTGCTGGTGTGCACCGGATGAATGCATACGAAATGAGAGAGAGAGAGAGAGAGAGAGATCCTCAAAATGCGCCACCAGAATCCTAAGAAAGGTCATGTCCCAGAAATTACTATAGGGAGGTCTGCAGGCATGCACACCCTTGAATGAGATTATTATAAAGGAGAGGACAGCTTTTAAAAGCTTATTTACGGTGGCCTGGAAGAATGTTTGATTTTATTTCCTTGCAAACAGCTTAATGTTTAAATATAGAATAAAATAAGCTTAGCCACTCTATTGGGGCTAATTGTTGGTTCGCCGTTAAAGCAGCAGTAGGTAGTATTGGAGCGAATACGATTTGAAAAAAGTTGTTTTTATAAAACGGTCACTATATCCTGACAGTAGTGCATGAGACATGTAATCTGGAAAAAAATCATGTGCCTCTGTGTCCTCCGGTGTCCTCCGGTGTCCTCCGCCGGTGTCCTCCGGTGTCCTCCGGTGTCCTCCGGTGTCCTCCGGTGCTCCTAATGGCATCTGCAAGATTTCACAGACCGGAGGAAAACAACCAATCAGAGCCGAGCTGGAGCCTGCCATCTCTGAGCAGCTGTCAATCACTCACTAACTCCGATTAAATGTTCAAACTATTCAGCGCTGATCAAATATGAATCAATATTCTGTTACTGTAATGCCAATAGAGTAATACAAGAATGAATCCTAAAACCCGGAAATGAGTTAGCATTTTAGCACTTCCGGTTCCCTCGTCTGGAAGTCAATGGTTTTTTTTTGAATGGGTTTTTAGTTAGATGCCTGAAATAAGGTCTGTGGTTAACACAAGCTGAAGAGATTTTAATCAGTAAATATTCCACTCGTGAATTTTTGAAGCTTTTATGTGTCTTAAAAGAGGTGGTTGCTACAAGTGGCTAAATGAGACTACTAAACGTCATCACGCCGACTAGTCTACCTTTACAGCTTCGTTTTGTATACTTGTCCTCATGTGACCGTGGAGTAGTTTGTTTATAGCCTAACGTTAGCTTTTTACTTCTGGCGATTGCATTCACACTTCAAAAATCATAAAAGTGGTGTTTATTTGTGGAGATTATCTTGCTGAACAAAATGTGTAAGTATCATAAACTTGTGCTTGCCATAGAGTTTATTTTCTGCAATAATCCAAAACCCAATGGAAAAATCCCATTGGCTTTTTGTCGAGGGAACCAGGGCGATGCTAACTTCCTGGTTGGCCTACAAAAATACATCATCCCTGGAGCACTCTATTTCTCGCCTCAAATGTCTTCAGAAACTTATTGTAGTGCACTGTTTAGCTGTAAAATGAGAAAGTTTGTGACCCGGCAGCCAATAGGAACGCTCTCTCTCTGAAATGACCTGTGATTGGCCAAAGTCTCCCATCATGGCTAGATTTTTTTAAAGCCTGAAAACAGAGCCATGGAGGAGGTGCAGCAGTCTAGTTTTTCTCTCAGAACACTTGAATTACAATATGCAATTTGCCCAATGATGCCAAAAATATTCTGCCTACTGCAGGTTTAATGGCATTGCACAACATTCCCAAGGGGGTGTCCTGTCCTGGGTCCGGCCTGTCCCAACAGGACGCCTCTAATGGGTAAATAGCAGCAGGAGGTGGTGGGTGGGATGGTATAAAAGAAAGGCAGAGCTATTATATTTGGAACCCCAGGATTTTTTTTTTTCCTCAAAAGAAAAGTGGACCACCGTCCACTCCTTCTGTGGTCTGTCTCCCTCTCTTTTATGTCCTCGTTATGCAATCGTCTGTTTCTTTTATTCCAAGCCACGGAGGCTCGGGCTCTGACGGAGGAGGATAGAGGACCTCAACAGGTGGAGATTTTTATTCTAGGGATAGAGGGGGAGGAGGAGGAGGAGGAGGAGGAAGAAGAGGAGGGAAGTGAAGTGTTCCTTCATAATAAGCCCTCTGGTCTGCTTACTGTGTTTTTTGCCTCAGCCAGTCCTAGTAGATCCCCGGCCTGCTTACATGACCCCATGCTGTATCTACACCATCTGTCTGCAATGGGACTCTGAAGGGAACACTCAGAGGGAGATGCAGAGAGAGAGGCATTGAGGGAGAGAGAGGGGGGGGGGAGTTTTTTGTCAGCGCTCCCCGAGGACCCCCTGTGCTGCAGTTTTGATCTGCTAATTATGTTTAATTGAGGCTGTGTAATTCACAAAGCGCTGGCTCTATTTTTTTCCCCTTATCTCACCCGTATAGCTTTTTAACAAACCCCCGGCTGCTGACGAGGGGAACCTGACACACCATCAGCAATAAAACGTCTCGGCGAAGTCATTTTGAAGGAAGCGGGTATTTTAACTCCGGGGGAAAGGGGGGGGGGGGGGACCACTAGATTGGGTTAGAACGGTTCAGCGGATATTGAAATGTTTTTATCTGTGCGCAGCGGATGCTCCGAGGAGCGGAGGCGCTACTAGGTGACTTGTTTGACGCCGAGACAGTCGTCACAGCGCGCACACACACACACACCGAAAGAGATAGCTTGCACGAACGCGCGCACGCGGTTTCTTTTTTTTGGCGAGGTGGCGCCAGGTGATGCCATAAACGACGACTGATGGTGTGCGCCATACTCTCTCTTGCTCTTTTTTTTTGGAGAAGACGCGGCAGGAAAAGCGACACGCAGAGAAACAGAACCCCCCCCCCCCCTCCCGAGAGAGACACACAGACAGACAGACAGACGGGGAAGAGACAGTTTTAACGAACTGTGAAGTTGGAGTCGCTTTTTTTTTTTTTTTTTTGGAGGGCTAGACATGGCGAAATGTCCCCATTGCGCGCGTCCTCTTAACTCGCCACATATCTTTTTTTGATATTTTTATAATGGGAAGATGAAGTCACCCCAAGTCCCCTCCTCCTTCAAATCATCTCTCATTCAGGCCCGTTGCCCCATATGTTTAATTAACTAGGCTGATGTGTAAGTACCTTCAGCCAGCGAAGCGTGGGCGGGCTGCGGGCTGCGGGGTAAAGAGACTGCCGGAGAATCTTTCCTTATTCCTCCTCTCCAGCCCGGGCGCTCGGTTCGGCTGACGGAGCATCACCTTCCGTCGTGCGACGTAAGAAAAGCTACAAAAATAGCTCGACCCGTTTTAAACTTGTTCCCAATTGTTTAGGGTGTTTTTTTTTTGTTGCTTTTTGGGGGGGGGAGAGCGCTTGAGGGAGAAGCAGAGGGAGAGTGAGAACTGAGAGAGTGTGTGCGTGTGTTGGATATAACGTGCGTGTGTGCGTTTTGATGCTATTTGTGACGGAATCCCCCCCTTCAGTCTCCAAGAATCCGCGAGCGGCGCGAGGAGGAGGAGGAGGAGGACAGGAGGAGGAGGAGGAGGCGCGCGGACCTGTCCACGAGCCCTCACTGCGGAACGCGCGGGGCTGCCGCTGGAGATTCCAAAACCAACGATTTTAATTTGGATTCTATAGAGTCTTTAACTGAACCTCAACGGCTTCTTCTTTTTTCTTCTTTTTCTCCTCCCGCGTCTCCGCGCCGTTGACTGGACGGTGTTTGACACCGAGAGGAATATCTAACTGGGGGGGTGAGGTGAGGTGCTGGAGGAAGGAGGGGGGGAGGTCTTCAGTCAGAGGCAGACAGGTGGATTTATCCGTGTGTTTTTTTTTTTTTTGGGGGGTTGGGGTGGTGGTGTGACTGGATGGATGGAGGAGAAATTGATGGATTAATTTGACGGAGGAGGAGAGTCGTGTGTGATTCCCCCACTCCTGCCGAGGAGGGCACCCGAATGGAGTAACAGGCTGCGATGTCATCTCCACCTGGCCGCCTGGAGAGATGTGTCACGGGAACGGGGTGAGTTCGCTTAATTAGTGTGTGTTTTTAAGCTGAGAAACTCTCCTCTCCGCGGGGGGTGACGCGGATGTTGAGCAGGGCTTTAATAATCTGCCGCACACTCACTCTCTCCTCTCAAAGTGGAGCAGAGGCGGGGGGGTGGTGGTGGTGGTGGTGGTGATGGTGATGATGGTGGTGATGGTGGTGGCTGGTTTGTGCTCCTCTCTCCGCTCCTTCGATCGTCCGAGTCCCCGACACACAACCTGCTGCTGCCCTACATACAGGAGCCCGGCACCGGAGAGAGGAGCGTGAGGGGAATATTCGCTAAGGAGCCACAGGCTGTTTTTAAGGCTCTCACTCTCTCTCTGTGACACACACACACACACACACACACACACACACACACACACACACACACACACATAGAGAGAGAGTATTTTGTCTCTCTCACCGCACCTTTTGAATTCAACTTGTGTTTTCGTCACGCAAGCTCTCCATCCAGTAAAGCCCGCGTGTCTCAGCATCATCCCCCAAAAAGAGGCACACACACACACACACACACACACACACGCACGCACTTGTGCTCAGACACACACACAAACATATAACGCACATGCGCGCAGAAACGCACACACAGACACTTGGACTGTATTTGATCCAATTCAAACTGTTAAAAAATGCGCACGAGTCGCGCGTAATCTGGTGACATTGGGTAATAATGTGCACGGCTCATATGTATAGGCTATTTATAGGCACCATCCTGTACGCGCGCGTCCTTTTATAGCTTCCAATTCAACAAGTCTGCGCTTTTAAGGGGGTGCACCGCAATAAGCAATATCATTTTCTATTTTTTTTTTTTTTTTTTTTTTTTTCCAGATCAAGTTTGAACACTTTTCCTCTGGTTTCACTGACGCTGTGAGAAGGAACCAAAATGCCAGTAAGCGGACAGGTCACGGTGGCTGCTTGCACGGGCCCTCAGACCATGGCAGGAAGACTCAACATTCATCGCACGGACTCCGACGAAGAAGGCGCAAAAGCTCCGCGACCGCAAACCTGCAGCCGCCACGCGTTGTGACACCGAAGGTAAGCAAAAGGAGGGAGGGGGAGAAACACCACAGTCACCTTCAGAGCGGCTCTGACAGGCCGCAGCGCGACGCTAAGCGGCGCTGTTGCATCACATTATCCCCGGCTATACTGATGAGAGGCCGTGTAATGAATTCATATCTCAAATTACAGTTTTTCAGGCTTTGAATGCAGTCACGTTGTAGAACCACATTTTCTTCCGTTTTTCCTCCCGCTTCCCGTGCCAAGTCTGACACACGAAGTGTCTTTTTCCTCCTCACAGCCATCACACACACACTCACACACACACACACACACACACACACACACACACACACACACACACACACACACACACACACACAGATGTTACATGGGGAGGGTAACTATAAGAGTCTGACATATCTCAGTATAGGAGGCCGACATGACAATATAATTCCCATAAATCTCCATCAGATGAATAATTCCTAGTGGCAAAGGAACATCCTTCATTTTTTAATGCTAAATATTGCGCCGTGTGTGTAAATCTATCATGATCATTTAGGGCAAATTATCATTCATGCCCGTACCCGACTCATGCTGTATAGAGAACTGAGGAGAGAGAGACTGTGGATGTGCTCAGCAGTAGCCTATTTTTTCTTGAATAGTGGGATGACACAAAAGGAGATCAACTCTGTAGGGCATAAACGCAGCAGAGTGGGAGCAGTGAATGTCGCGAGCTGTTGCTGTCTCCATTAATATAAATAAATCTTGTGCAAAGCTGCAATGAATTCTGGGCAGTGATGTCATAACACCTTTAAAACCTTAACAGTATTTTATAGTAGGGCCTACTTTTCTATTCACTTTCTTTTTTGGTTGTCATCGCTCCGGAGAGTGTTTCCTGCTCAGTTGGGCATAGCATGTTCATCCCTCGCAGTCTGCTATTAACCAACTACTGAAACAAAGCCAAACAGGAAAAAGCATAAAAATGAAAGAATTCTCAGTGATGCGGTGCATACCATATTCTGAGTCCCATTTTGGCTCCGGCATGACATAGTGTTGAAATTATGTCGAGATGCATCTCCCTCAGCTGCTGTTCACTGAACCGTCCCTATTGTTGGCAAAACAGGTACTGTAGTTCAGGACTGATTGTCTCCAAGCAGCTATAGTCGGTGTAGTCGGAAGTGAGACTGTGTTGTTGTGTCTCTCTGCAGTTAAAGCCATTTAATCCCTCACATTAAATGTGCTGTTCCCAACATGTTATTGTGCTGCCTTTAACAAGATGGCCCTCTTGAGATTATTTTGATGGCACCTAAGTGGAGCTGGTGATATTCACACAGACGTTAAGTCCTTGTACCCGGCTAGATACAATTTTATTGTAGAAATCTAATTTTTCCTTTTCAGAGAGGTTTCTTGCAGAGAAAAGGCTGCAGTAGGTGAGCAATCCTGTGTCATCCCGGTCTCGGTGTTTTGGTTTTTAATTGTGCGAGGGACATTTTTAGAGCTAGAGCCCAAAATTAGCCCAAAATCTACATATGCCTGCATGTGGTGAAAGGGAGCATTTATGCAGAAATACTTATTTTCATGAAAGATACATAAAAGTGTTACCTCTGTTGAACCGTCGTTGTACTGAAGTGCTCTTGGTATTGCAATTATTATTGCGCATTAAGCCTCAAAGAATAGCTTATCAACAAAATAGCTTTACCTTAAAATTGGCTGTTTGATCGTAACATAATTACCGAGAATATTTCTCTGGTATCTTTCAGGTTGTTTTATGGCGCTAGATGTGTTGCTTTTCATAGCACAGTCACAAATACTAAAATAAAGCATCCTCATATCCTCTCCCTTTTTTCCTCCTCCTTTTTCCGTGAGGATTTTAGGTAGGTGTACGCACACAAGATAGCAACCTAGAGCTTATGAAGAATAATTATAAAGACGCTTAAAAAAGAGAAAAGCCAAAGAACCTGTGGGTGGAATATGCACCTTCCTGCCCTGCATTGTAGCTGTATTTGTCCTGAAGGAGGTATTGACATATCCTGAGATAAGAGCTACAGCAAATAATCCCCTTATCTGCACGGTATTTTTGGTTGGAGCTCACTATCCACTGAACTTGACAAACTGCATGTTTGAAAATACGGTGATGTGGTTCTGCCTAGAACATTAACAGCCAAACCGTGTGCAGCCACCAAGCCTCTGGCGTGGCCTTCAGCTTCAGCTGTCATCTGCTGAGTGAGTGCTTTCTTTAAAGTCAATTAAACCTGCTACTGCGCTTGCACTGCGTTGCGCCAGTTAATCTTGTCCAGACAACATCCACTACGAAAATTTGGTTTCACTTGACTTTCGGTGGCAAATTTAACACATGTTTCTTGTCCACTGTTAGAAAAACGGATGCCCTGCCTTCACAAGTTGCTGTCTTTGTACATACAATCACAGGTCAAATGGCGCTCGCATGAGGATGGAGAGGATGAAAATGAGCGTTTTTATTTCCCTGTTCCCAGCAATTACCAGTGAAAAGGACTGGAGTGACAGATGATAATGAGTCATTTGACCCCCGCTGATCTTCTGTATATTGATGTGTGATAGTGCAGTCTCAGACACAAGTTAATAACCCGAAAGCCTCTTAAGAACGTGCTGTTTAATCATTTAATCAAAAAACAGTTGGTGGTCTCATTTAATGAGTTAGTGAGCCATAGTGATATTAAGTAGGGTTTGACTAATACAGGTTTTTGAACTGATATTTTTAGAATGAAGTAGGGCAGTCGTTGTTTTGTGATGATGCTCTACTTCTGGAAATTTGACCATTTCATGCCTTAAAACATAAGTACTCCGTTTTAAATATCATTTGAATATAGTAAGTTCTTCTGTTTCTATGTTATGATTAATAAGTAGCTGTTCTTTAATCATCAGTGAACCCCCAAGCTGTTCAGTAGTGGGAACAATCAGAACATGCTGGCTTTAAAATTCATAATTAAGATTACAAAAAACCAACAACTGGAATTGCACCACATTTACTGTTATGCTGAGCAGTGGTTGCGGCCTCATATTCCTGCAGCTTACACACTATTGGTGAGTAGTATGACATTCAAGGGGCCAATGACTAAATGTTTATAGCTAGTACATACCTGCATCAGTGTACCTTTAATGCTTTTTTAAGTGTTTCCTTCAGTTTAAGATTCCAGATAAGTCTTATCCAGCTCCAGCTCAACTTTACTGATAAGATTTAAATAATCGGATTGGAACAGATCTTGACATCGGGGGTTTTTCAAACCTGAAAAATAATAATTGTCATTTCTCAGGCTAGGATTTTGGAAATCAAATCCTACTTTTGATCAATCTTAAAATCTGTGTTTTTCATGACTCAAAGGCAGATGCTGAAAATTAGGATAATCTTTATCCTACTTGAGAGGTGGTTTCAGGGTGGATTTAGAGGCATGACAAGCATAATAGAGCTGTAACAGAGAAATTGCCACCTATACGTCTTGAGAATGAATTAAAAGCAGCATTTCATGTTTCTATTTTAATCAACAAATCTGTCAAAACAGTCCCATATCCCAAATACCTCTGTTGCAGACGGATGGACCAGCTGGATGGTCGATGAAACTGGCTTTTTGAACTTTTATTCTTTATAAGGGTGTTTGAATTAATGTCGTTATATGTAGCCTTTTTTCACTGTAAGTCTTTGCAGAATAGCAGTTTTGTTTTGGATTATTTCGGCCATTCAATGACACTTTGAATATTGCCTTTAAGATCTAAGAAACAGTCTTTTATACCATTTTAATTTTGTTCAAACAGGTTTTTGGCCTAGCAGAATGCTATTATTGATGACATGTCATTATTTGCTTAACAGATGGGGAGATAAAGGTTAAACGGATGTTAAGTCATTTGTGGCTTTTATTGAGCTGTATTGGCAGTTAAGTCAGACCTTCATCAAAGTCTATAGGTCTCTGGCCCAGCTCACAGTGATTTATTGGGATTGGGGAACGATCCAACAGAAATATCTCTGAAGAGGTCAAATTATGCTGTAACATTAATGCTTAGTCATTTCCCCTATTGGCGCGAGAACCAAATGTAGGCTTGTCAGGCTTGCTTATAGTCACAAAGACCTTAAGTTCTCTTTACTGATAAAAGCTCAAATTGATTAGTTAGGGTTAGTGATTAGGGGTGTCACGAGAACCAATACTTTGGCACCAAATCAATGCCAAAATTCTGAAAACGTGACAGTACTAATCAGGGCTCAAGAATAACGGCGTCCCGGCGTCCTGGGACGATAGACACAGTAAACTCACTATCGACGCGTCCAGGGGATGCACCCTATTTTTTCCCTGATAATGCTACATTGCGAACAACAAATCCATGTTGAAATCGGCAGGATGAAGGCTAGTCAACGTTAGCTGTTAGCTCTGTGCAGGACTGTGCTGCTTACCGGCTACCAACAGCGAATGTTAACTAGCTCTCGTCCTGCCGATTTCAAAACAGGAAGTGCCATTGATTATTTGTGATTACATTATTACATTATGATGCGTTCAGGTTCTATTCAGTAAAAATGATTATTGGGCAAAGGTAAATTATAACGTTATAATGATGTGTTCAAATATAATCTCGTAAAATGTATTTTTTTGCAAGAAACTTGAATAAATCCAGTTGTTTGAAGGAGATGTTTTCACAGCAATATAAAATAGATAAGAGAGGGAATTATGACCTGTTTAACAAAAACCAGTATGCAAACGGTAATAAAGGAGTGTATGTTGAAGTACATGGGATTTATTGTTTTACTTTTGTTTTTTACCTCGGTATCAAATTGGTATCGAGAATCCTGGATTTTCCCCGGTATTGGTATCGACGACTAAATTTCTGGTATTGTGACATCCCTATTAGAGATAATGGCAATTAAAGTATTCATATAGCTGCATTAATTGAATTTGTTAGCCAAATGACGGCAACATAACAAGCTGTAAACACAACATTCACATATTATCACCTTTATGAAGTTGTCACGATGAACGTGTTAGCAAATAATTGTTTATTTGCACATCCAGCAGACATGAAGTCAACATTAGTATTCATTTAGAGATGTAGCTAATGAATGTAAGTCCAATATTGACTCCTTTTAGCTCTGTTTTGGTCTCCACCAGCTCCTTATCTTACTGTTTAGCTGCTAAATTCTCTGCTGTGTTTATTAGCTAGTCTCTAGCTGCTGTGTGGTGCCGGGCAGGTAGCACACATTTGATTTAACGGAGCTTTCTCACTTAAAACAGCTGCTTATTGTGGCTAGAAACGAGGTTGGTGAGAGTGGTGAGACTGAACCAAAACAGTAAATCTGCTGGCCAGAAAACCAAAGCAATGACAGGCGCTCAAACACTCCACAGAGCTGACAGCAATTGCAGAGTTGGGTGATAAGTCTCTGTGCTTTCATCACTACAAGCACAGTTTTTAACATTACATATACAGTAGTAATTTGATCCATTATTAATGTCAAAATGTTGATTAATGCTGCTTTAAACCCCCTTTGTTCCTTTTTAAAAGTAAATAATAACCTCATTATTGATTGTCGGTGGTCATTGTTAAAAAAAGGATGCACACAGATGTGCTCTCCTTTGATGTCAGCATTCATCTTTCAGTTGAGAGCTTAAGGCTTTCAAGATGGTGGCTGTTTCATTTTGGATTGTAACCCCCCACTGTGTCTATTTGAATAGTGTGCTTTTGAATTAGCTTGATTGGTATTAAACACAACATGTGGCTTTGAAAGTGAGAACATTTCCAGCTTCCTAGGGGGCTTAGTTGTTACCTTAAATGATGGCTTTTACACTTTGTCTGTCTGAGGGTTTTTCCAAGCTCAAAAAGAGGCTTAGGAGGTGCTTCGGTGCGGCCAGTCTGGCCCTGTCATTTTGGCCAACTTAACACCCAAAACCCATATTCCAATTTTATGCTTTCACAGACACCAGATTTTGGCTCAGACTGATATAAAACTGTCCTAGTTAAGACATTCTTTAGCATTTTAAATCCAATTTGATTCAGTTTTCCACGGCTACGAGGAACAGATCAGTCACATAAATGCATCAGTACTATTTCACCGTTTTATTTGTCTCCAACAGGTATCATTGTGAGTCGTCCCACTGATTCCAGGAAAGATGGTTTCCACTCAATTTCATGTTTTACACAGCCTATGTTAAGGCACAATTAGCTCAATGTGTTACTGAGATGATTAATACATTTTTTACAATGAATCAGACATTATTATGCCAGAGGAGATAGCACATGTAGGGTAGGGCTTTCTCTAAACAATGGTACTATGGAGCTGCACAATAATATACTGCTGTAGCACCGTCATTCTGTTTCCAAAAGAGCGTGTAAAAAGAATAGTTCTTGTAATTCTCTTGATAAGCCAGCAGCTACATTACGAAAAAGAAAGTCTGGCAATGTGTGCTCAGTGCTAACTGTGCCACTGATGTTAAGTCTATAAGGAATTTCATCATTCAGCTTCAGAACAAGTAAAATGGCTTTTTTATCTTCCTCATATTATGTTTCTTGTGAAAATAGAAGTTCCTCAAATACACATCGAATTGAATTACGTTTTTTAAAACAAAAAATCTTGAGTTTTGATATAAACAGTGACTAAAACAACTGAAGGATTTCTTTTAAAACTGATATGTGTGTTATGGGGGAAAGTTTGTAAAAGGACTCAAGAGTTATATGCCAAAAATAGTTGTTTTGTTAGCACATGCTCACTAGGGATGTCACATTGGGGGAATTTTCTCACCGGTTAATAAACTTATGACAACACCGGTGTTACCGATTACACTGGACATTTAACAAGAAAAGACAGTGCTCAACATATGTAGAGCTCTTACTTTGATCTTTAACGTCGGATGGTTGTGTGTCTGGCCTCTCCGGTCCAGCTTTCGCAGCAAGGCTGCAGGTTTTCACCTGGCGCCGCTGCGCCACGCACACCGGCTGTGCCCGCTCCGCCCTCTGCACGATGATTGCCTCATTAACGTTATGGTTCCCTTATAGCGTTGGGTTTATATCCAAAGTATTGCCGAATAGGCGCTTTTGCTTTTCGCTTTGACACCAAATCCTCCGCCATCGTCTTATCTGTCAACTCTCTCTCGTCCCGTGTGTGAAATGTGACTCCTGCTTCTCTGAGCTGAGACTCCGTACGGAGCAGACACTTCCACTTTCAGATTGTAAGGTCCGTCGTCCAACTATGTATTGATAACACAGCGCTGATACGCCAAAATGAACTAAATGTGTTTTATTTCTATTAAAAAAAAGCAAAACGACAGTGGGCAAGTAATCTAATCGGTGTATACCTGGACACCGCGGCAAGCCTAATGCTTAATCATGGACTGTATATAAGAAGTGGACGTAGTCACCCTGACGTCACCCGTTGGTTTGTGGACTGCCGGTTTGAAGCCTCGAGTTTGGCATTTTGGCTCTCGCCATCTTGTTTTTTTTGCAACCAGAAGTACAGTCGAACGCTGAATAAGACGTTTTCAGGCGACTAAAAAGGTTATAATTAACTTTCATGAACTGAAAACACACTGTGAAAGGGTTAAAGTTGTAAGACGAAATCATGGACAACACCCAGACCGAGCAACGCCGTGGTAGCGACCTGTCAATCACAAAGTAGCCACGCCCTAAAGCATACCCTGCTTTATGGTCTATTTGACTCTAAATTGGACCATAATTTACTAAATGAACATCATGCTGTATTGAAGAAGACTTGAAACTAGTGATTGAGACCATAAACTCATGTTTACAATGTTTACTGAGGTAATAAATCAAGTGAGAAGTAGGGTCATTTTCTCATAGACTTCTATACAATCAGACTTCTTTTTGCAACCAGAGGAGTCGCCCCCTGCTGGCTGTTAGAAACAATGCAAGTTGGCTTCTCTTCTCAGACCCGGAGGTAGCCCACTGTGCTCAACGTTGGCTACAGACAGTTCAGTGAAGTAACTTTAGTTGACATGAAACTCCCACTCTGTGTTTTCAATGACAGTTTGCTATGAAACATTGACCTTAATTTGTGTGATGCAGTCAAACACAAGCAATTGAAGTGATTTGAATGAATGGCATAAAATGATTTAATGATACGGTTCTAGACATCCCAAATATTATCGTACCAAATGGATCAAATTCTGAACACACATGAGAGTCATTCCAGGATGTTTGTAATGCTCGAAAAAATGTATTCACCGTTTTACTGCCGCTCCTGATTGCATATTGGAAAAATGCTTTTAAGGCCAGTGTGTGCATCTTGTTAAGTGTCTTCAAGTGTAATGTTGTCTCAATTCTCTGATTATGTAAATTGGGAAATTATGCAAATTAGGTAGGTGGAGCAGCAAACTTGTCAACAAACATGCCTCCAGAGGCCTGTTTCACCAAACCAAGATAAGGGATTAAGCCGGGGTTTTCCGGTTATCCTGGCTCAGTTTAGCCTTGACTCGGTTTCACGAACGCAGTGGCACATAAGTTACCATGGAGATTTATTCTGTGCAGCTAGCCTGCTCCAGACCAGGCTAACAGCCAGGCTTAGTTTATCCTGGTGCCTTATCTGTTCAGTCAGCAGTCATTCCGATCGGAAAACAATGTGTTTTTTACAGTTAGTCCATGATCTTATGCATGTATTTTACCTTATTTTTATCAGCCTTCATTAAAATACCATATTTTAATGCTGGCTGATAAAAATAAGTACTTAACTGAATACATACCACCACTCAGTTCAGTACTGTTATTTTAACATTGTGATCATCATTCATTTTTATTTTTATAATCATTCATGTGATAGTCATTATTACGGTTATATTGTGTTTATGAAGACTGTTGTTCATATTGTTGTTAGAGGTTTGATGAATATATTATTGATTAGAAGTGGCTGATAAAGTTCACTGGACCAGTAACTATATACACTTCTTAATTCTGCATGGTGTGTGGATGTCCTACACTCACTACGATGTCAGGCTGCTCTCAGCCTGTACAGTATCTGGATCCTGTTAAAATGATGTTTTCTATGAGCACCACATCACTGACTTCTTATCCATTATGGACTAAATAAGTATTTCCACTAGACTGACATGTAGGCTGCATCTAACCTTGTTTCTTTCTTTCGTTCTATATAAATAATGGTCGTAATAGGGCACACCATGCACAATTCCTGCTGTACAGATTAATGTGTTTTAAAGAATTGACAAACTGTCAGATGTCTGTAGGCATACAGCACACACTTAAAAATGCAAATAAAGTTTGCAGAGGTGCAAATATCAATGAAAAAAGTGATTTATTCAAAAAGAGTTGACTTTTAAAACCACAAAAAACCCTCCAGGACTTGGACCTGAATATGGAGATAAAAAGACATTGAGGAAATTAGAAAGAGAAGTAGTGATCATTCCAGTGCACACTGTAAGCATGTATGTAACATAATGTGTTAATCATGGTTATATATATATGTATGGTAATGTCGTATTCTATCTTTGTGGATTAGTGGTGGTAATTAATCTTCATGGTAAATTTTCTAAATAATATATTAACCTCTCACTTTTAAGGTGAAGTGACAGTAACTCCTTCAATGGTTTAATAATGTTTCAGATAACAGCAGTGGTGAGTGAATGTAACGTTATAGGCTATTTTTAGACTACACGTTGAGTCGCTCCGCTATTGTCTGCCAAGTTGTTTTTCTCGCTGTTTTATTACAACGGCCGACGGCCGTGTCTCCTTTTCTAAATATTATATCTTTTACTTCCTTGTAATCTTCCATTCAAAGCTGTTTCTCGCTGGGTTTAAAGTACGCGGAACGCGTTTACGTCATTTCAGCATCAGTAAATCTGTGATCGATCTCGTGGTCTATTGAGGAAAACAGTGAACGCGCATCTATCAGAATAACTTAAACCTGGTTCAACCTAGTCGCTCCTCCTCAGCCTGGCTTGGCCTTCGTGAAACCAATCAAGCCAGGATGAATTGACTAGACTAGGTCAAGCCTCGCTTTCTCTCTTATCCCGGATATTTTTATTCTGCTTTGGTGAAACAGGCCCCAGATGAGCTCTGGCTAATCTAAGAGCACTCCGACATTTACACTTTGCATGATATTCATATACAGATGTCAATACCAGGCGTACATGGGGCCTGCTGATGAACATTAAAGGGGACATATCAGGAAAAACTCACTTTTTCAGTGCTTGTGCACAGAAATTTGGGTATCTGGATTGCTTACCAACCCACAAACTGTGAAATAAGACCGCCCAGTCAGTTTATTTTGGGCTGGTTAGATGAGAAAACGTGATTCGACAAGCCATTCAGATTTGGCTCCCCTTCCTATGTCACATGCAGGCTCATTAGAATATATCGCCCCCCCCCCCCCCCCCCCCATCTGAGTATCTTCACCCACATCTTGTAAGCTAGTAAGGTGCACCATATTTTTCTCGCAAGCCAGTCAGAGCAGACTGGGCTTTTTCGGGAGGGGGGCTTATAGAGACGGGCGCTAAAACGGTGCGGTTCAGAGAGATGCCGAATACAAGTACAGCCCAGTATCGCGGCAAAGCGTGTTATAGACCCGCCTGTCAACCGGAAGAAAGCGAGTCAGTATCACGTTTTGTGTCGCTTAGACGTGAATATTACGCGTGTGCATGAAGGTGCTTTGTTTTGTAGTGACGGAAGTATAACTTCAGAGCTACTTACATAGTATATACTGTACAGTGAGAAAGACCACTTGTGGTGGGTGGGGAGGTGGATGTGTCAAACAAACACTCGTGTTTGAGACTGTTTTGCAAGTTATGTTAGTGACGTTTGTCAAATGTTTTGTTTTCCCTACTGACGTTACGTTGTTTCCGTACGTGTTTTAAGCCCAATCATGACATTTTCCCTTAACCTAACAAAGTGGTTTTCTTGCCTGATCCTAAGTCAGTGGCTTTGTTGCCCCCTGCTGGTACTGCACGTTAATACAGGCGTGCAATATTCACATCTCTGCGAGGCAAAACGTGACACTGACACGCTACCCTCTGGTGGACAGGTGGCTCTATTACACGCTGTGGCGTGATATCGGGTTATATATTCATACAGACATGTGATATGATATGATATGATATGTCCCCTTTAAACTGTCACAGCTGAATGGCTAATTAGCTAGCTAAATACGTAGCCTACCTAACAATGTTAATGTGTACCCTTTCTTTGCTGGCTTGTTCAGCAAACCAAGGTGTTAAGACAATACCTGTGGTCATGCTTGTAGACACTGTGGCTAGCAAGGTAAGGTTTGTTGCCATACATCTGTCATCTGTGGCTCCTTTATGCCAGGGTCATAGCCTGATGTCTGTCACAGTCACTGCCATGCCACTGATAGGAGAGTGATGTTATTGGTTAATGCAAATGTGGTTTAAAATGAGATGTTTTGATGGGGTAAATGCAAATATGTTCCCCACCTCCATCGATGAATATCTAGATGCACAGACATGGGTATGTTCATGAGAAAAAGTTAGACTATAAAGTTGGGAATTCGAGTAGTTTGAAATAGTTTCTTACAAGAAGGGAATGTTTTCAAAATGAAGCAGTTTTATCCATTATTTATTTGGTGATAGTCATCCATGCTTTTATCTCCTCTCGCTTAGACTGCTGTAATTCAGTGTTTTTGCCTCAGTCAAAGGTCTCTCTCTTGTCTCCAATTTGTACAAACACAGCACCTAGGAGACTTCCTGGAGCACTGACTCTGCTTTTATTGATTCTGCTGTTGATTTTTTTTTTGTGTGCCTGTGTGATATTTATCCATTTGTGAAGCACCTGTGATTTGAAAAGTGCTATATCAAAATTAGTATTACTTCAATTATATAATTGTTGATCAACCAGTAAGTCTGTAAGATAGTAATTGTGTTTTTTATAAAGCACAGGCCTTGATTTAAGAGGTGCTTAAGTAGATTTTTATACTCACACCCCAGTGCATCAATTTTTCAAGGATAGGCTGCTTATCTTGGAGAAACACACACTGATTTGATAAACATATAAACAAAAAACCTGCAATATGTGTAGTTGGTTTTCTCATGTAAAACGCATTTGCATACCAATAAATGCCCATAAAGTACAACATGATAATCAATTATTGTAAAATATGACAAAGATGAAAACAACAAAACCACACTGTGCAATTGATTCTGTGCTTGTGATTATTTGGTATATTAAAAACAGCAAAGCAGCTGAGGTGTATTCGACATAAATGTAGTCAAGAATTTAAGGCGTCATCAAATGAAATGATACGGCAATCTGCCGGGAGATCTTCAACATGTGGTAATTTTGATTTCCACATCAATAGGACCTCGTTCCCTCCGTGATTTAGTGTGTCAGCGTCTATACAGTTTACATTCTTTTTTTTCCACGTGATCTTGTTGAGAGCTCTGCCAGGCAGCGAGATGCAGAGGCCAAAAATATTCCCAAAGCATCAGCAAATCATCCAAAATATATTACACCATGTATAATGCTCCATTCCGCGCTGGCGACAGGTGCTGTCTCAGCCAGACGGGGCATCTGGTGATGTGGGAACATTTGAAGCCTTGTGTCTCCTCCTGCCAAGTGCAGTTTTTAACAGCAATAAGCAACACATCAAAAAACATATGTTGACCAGACACTGGCGCCCAGAGATGTATGATCAAAGATGGATCGCATGTTAGAGGCTTTTGAAAAGCTGCCATCAAATGTAAGCCTTGACCAGTAACATAAATTATTTGATAGTATGATGATTTCAAACATTGAATCTGTAAAATTGCTGGCTTCATCTGTTAATGTAATGTTTTTCCCTTGAAACCTACAGTGGGTCTTTATGTAAACATGACAGGACCATTATGGAAAGGGCCACGATGTGGTGTCACTGCTACAGAGCAGTGATGAGACAGAAATAATGACTGAATAATGAGTGTTCTCAGGTCTCTCACAGGCTTCGTCAGAGATGGATTTTAAACCACATTTTGCCATTACGGTCTTAATTAATGACCATTGTGAGCACGAAGGACGCTCGCCCCCACTTCTCAGTAGTAAATGCCCTAATATGTTTTCACATCAGTTTCACAGTTTATTGGATACAGAATTCTGCTGGGAGATAGGTCTGATGATTATTCTGAGTGTAGGATTTTCAATTTTTTCTTTTACTTCTTTTACCCTTCTCCGTGATGTAGGAGTGGGCGATGTGAATGTGTGTATATATATATATATATATATATATATATATATATATATATATATATATATATATATATATATATATATATGGGATAATATGCCACGGGATAATGTTTATCCCGTGGCATCTAACCCTTTAATATCTCTAGTTTTATCAGGCTATTGTGAACAGTAATGACAATCAATGAGCTTTATGGAAATATTTGATTTTTACATTGTGTTGATGTATTTTTCAGCTATTTAATTCACTAGATTATTATTTTATTCACAAGCAAGTTTTTTCAGCACTGTCACCTAAAAATTACGTTCCCATACAACGAAACTGCATTGTGAATTACATTTAGAGGGAAACTGATGTTGTCGCAGATTAGAGCTTCAATGATTAATCACTTTATCGATTAGTTCTTAACAATTAAATTAATCTCAATAAGAAAAAAAAAGTCTAAATTCTCTGATTCAAGCTTCTTAAATGTGAATATTTTCTGGTTTCTTTACTCCTCTATGACAGTAAACCGAATATCTTTGAGTTGTGGACAAAACAAGACATTTGAGGACATCATCGTGCGCTTTGAGAAACACTGATCAACATTTTTCACCATTTTCTGACATTTTATAGACCAAACAACTCATCGATTAATCGAGAAAATAATCGACAGATTAATCATCAATGAAAATAATCATTAGTTGCAGCCCTGTCGCAGATTACGTTTGTTTTTGAACTATCACAAATACGTTTCTAATGACAGTCCGCGTATATGGAGGTCGGGGTGGTGGATGTGTCAAACAAACACAGGACTTTTACCCAGGAGACAGTTGTTTGTGTCACGTGTGAAACCAAAACTCAGCCATCACTTATTTTAATTTACATCCGTAACTTAAATAACGCAACAAACATAGTCATTTCAAGCCAAACCATGATGTTTTTTACTAAACTCAGTTTTGTTGCATTAAATTGTTTTCTTTGTGCATAAGAGATGATAATTAATTGAGAGAAACTTAGAACACGGCGTGTATTTATCTTTCTGCTGCTGTAGCCTTTGTTACGAGGTCCGCTGTGACTTTTACAGAAAAGAGATTCTGGCACTTTTTCAAACACGAGACCGACGACATGTAAAACTGGCAGCACATTTATGAGATAATGAGCACAAATACACGAAAGGGAAAAGAACATGCTACATGGGCAATGTTTCTTCACGGAAAGGTAAAAACACCGATGCATTTTTAAGTATAGTTATGTGTACGAACCGAGTTAGTCCCAAGTCTTCCATATATGACATCAGATAAGAACAGGACTTTTGCCATTCTATATGTCTCTGGCTCGAAAATGTCATATCAATATGTTTTTTATGTCCTAAAATTATTACAGCAATATGTAGTTTTTAGAAGAAATTTGGTGGATTAATAAATGTCTTCACTTTCATCAATAATAGATTGTTCGAGAGAGTGGTGCACTTGTCATGCATTAAAATGAGGACAAATTCAGTTTTTGGTTAAAAATTCAAAGGAGAATTTATTCCATCATTACATGAGGTTGTCTAACAAGGCTAACCAATGATTGTCTACAACCGTCGTGTGTCATTTTAATGTTTCAGCTCCTCTGAATAATTGAAAGCTAGAAAAATCACATCGGATATTCATAAGAACGGCCCAGTCTTAGCTCATCATACTGCGCTGTGTTCTTGTAACCCTGTTGTTCATACAGTTTGGGGTCAGCTACACTTTTAACGTATAGTTTTTAATTATTACAAGTTTGCTGCAAAAGTTTGTCATACAAACAAACAACTTGTATCATCAACGTTATATCCATGTATTTTTTTGCTGCACCTAACAGTGCAAATTCTTCTACTGTTAGGTTATATCATTATTATACTTGCAAACATTCACACCTTAAGCTTCATAATGAATCCTCCTTCACATCCTAAATAGAGTTAAGTGCAATTCTAATGTAAAATCTAATGGAGCTTATCAAACTACCTCACAATATGGCCTCTCTCCATCTTTCCAAGGTCAGAACTATCGTGCCTGAATGACTATACAATTCCCCGCCTTGGCACGGCTTCATAATAACTTTATTTCTGTGCCCTTTCTTTCCCTTCCTTGCCCCACCCTCACCTTTTGCCTTTTAGTTTCCTCCGCAGGGGTTGTGTATTTCTTGCTTCACATCCTGCTGCACAAAAACACAAATACCCTCAAAGTCAAACACAGACACACAGATATAGACACACAGTTACAAAAACACACAACGCAGTCCCCCGATGAATGAGGGAGTGTGTCCTTTCTGGTGTTTGGCATTGTCCTTGTTTATTCATATTTATTACCAATAAAATATGAATGACAGAGCAGCCGCGGACATTTTCCGTTCCCCTGGTTCCACACGTACCACAAGCATGCAAAAAAGAAAAAAAAAGATAGCATTTGCCAGAAGTGTGTCTCTCAAACACATGTACACACATTTCTCCGCATTGCTAAAATTTTGATGTGGAAAAAGGCTGTTAAAAGACTGTGTCTAGCAGGAAGGCGGTTGTATCGAGGACAAGCAGGAAGGCACTTAGAACTTACATCAATGTTAAACAAATAAAAATGTGATATTTCAAACAAGACCTTTCCACCATATTCCCGTTGTCGAAAGAAGACAACAAACATTTGTGTTTTGCAATTCAGTGTCTGGGTGGGTGGATAATGATGCACACTGCGCGTTAGTAAATGCAGAACAATCTCTGGCAAATATAAACCCTGGTGCTCCCAGGTCAGGAAAAGCATATTTAAGTATATGATGTGAAATTGCACCTGTATTAAAATATTCAGAGGAAGCACTGAAATTGCTTTGAAATGAAACCAATTTCTTATTTTATTTTGTTGTAATTGTAGTAGAACGTAGTAAAAGGGCACTGGTGTTAAGATCGTGAATAATTATGTGTGACTATGTTGTTGCGTTGTTTTTCAGTCGCTAAAATTTCCATATCTAAGTGTACTGTTGTTGTGCCTTCAAATTAAACATAAAAAATGTGCCTTCTTCCAGTCTATTGCAAAATATTTTTGCTAAAGTGCAGGGAGTCATTTGATTCAATATCAAATATTTTTGTTATTTAGATTGGTTTGTTGACAACCTTTGTCATAAATTTATAAAATACAACGTATCAGAATTATCAGGGATGGAACGATGAAGGCTTCGTCCAAAATCGCATACTAAGTACAACGTACTGTACCCAATATGTGTACTATCATTTAACATACTTTAGTGTTAGTAAACGGTAGTATGTGTCTTTTCGGACGCGCTGAGCAGTAATTTACGACGTCGCTTCCTGAAAGCCTCCTTGCCGTTTGGAGACGTGTAACCATGGTAACCCGTGCCAACCTCATGTAACCAAAACAACGATTTGTGAGAATCCTTTTAGTCAGAACTGATTTAAAAAATATCAGAGCTGTCAATTGATTAAAATATTTAATCATGATTAATCGCATGATTGTCCAAAGTAAAACACAATTAATCGTAAAGTAATCACACATTTTCAATCTGTTCAAAATGCACATTAAATGGAGATTTGTCAAGTATTTAATACTCTTATCAACATGGGAGTGGGCAAATATGCTGCTTTATGCAAATGTATGTATATATTTATTATTGGAAATCAATTAACAACACAAAACAATGTCAAATATTGTCCAGAAACCCTCACAGGTACTGCATTTAACATAAAATATATTCTCAAATCATAACACGGCAAAGTCAAGCCCAACAGGCAACAACAGCTATTAGTGTGTCAGTGTGCTGACTTGACTATGACTTGCCCCAAAACTGCATGTGATTATCATAAAGTGGGCATGTCTGTAAAGGGGAGACTCGTGGGTACCCATAGAACCCATTTTCATTCACATATCTTGAGGTCAGAGGTCATGGGACCCCTTTGAAAATGGCCATGTCGGTTTTTCCTCGCCAGAATTTAGCGCAAGTTTGCGTTATTTAGCCTTCTTCATGAAAGCGGATATTTTTCTAGTTTCATATACCAGTATCTTCACTCTAGCTTTAAAACTGAACCAACTACAACCTAAAAATCGCAAGTTGTGTTAATGCGTTATTATCGCGTTAACTTTGACAGCCCTAAAAAAATATATTTTTATATATATTAAAAATATATATTGTTTCAGGAAGCAGACATGATAAAAAGTGCCATTGACACCCATAAAAGAAATGTCATCGTAAAAGACAACAGATGCATGCCATAGTTCAAGATTCAAAATCCAAATTATATTAGGGAGTACTATCTAGTCTTCACACATTTTCTTAAAATAATAGTAAAAGTAGCTGGGAGCACTTCAATCTAAAATGTTTAATTAAATATGACGTGCTCGGTCCTCCACTGGAAGCCTGTGAAGCTGGAATAACTGACACCTGCCAACATGACTCCAGCTTAAAGCCTCTAACCAGCTTGTTTTGTGCTACTTGAAGGTTTTCTTTTATGTTTTTTTGTAAGGGATTAACAGCAGAGTCGAAACAACACTGGATCAATAAATCCCTCTGAATTGTACGGCTGCCTGCTTGTTAAACCACGATGTCCTGTTTCTGTTTTTGGTGGGGAGGATTTGGAGATGTTTAAAGGTACATTTGACGGAGCTGTGCAGAGTAAAGCAGCAAATAATGTAACCTATTACTGTACTTCTGCTGCTGAGTAACTAGTAAAGTAATTACATCTTCACTGAGTAATGTGCAATGAGTAATTGATAACAGTTTTCAGGTAACTTGCCCAACACTGGTAGTCGACATTATTTATATTGTAGATATCTGTAATTTAATTTTATAGTAAAAAAAACAAACAGATATTTATCCACAATGACATTTTTCCTGTCCACAATTGTCATTTCAGATATCCACCACGTCATTCTTCCTAGGAAAAATTACATCACTTTTCATTCATCTGTATTGGGCTTTCAATTTCAGATATCCACAAAAGAGTGGTGCAGGAATGAGTCCTAAAACCCGGCATTTTAGCACTTTCGGTTCCCTCCACTGGAAGTCAATGGGATTTATGAATGGGGTTTTAGTTAGATGCCTGAAATAAGGTCTGTGGTTAACACATGCTGAACAGATTTTAATGTTTTGTTCTACGATATAAAATACGTCAATAAATACCCCAGTCGTGAATTTTGAAGCCTTTATATGTCTTAAAAAGGCGGTTGCTAACAAGTGGCTAAATGAGACTACTAAACGTCATCACGCCGACTCGTCTTCCTTTACAGCCTCGTTGTGTATACTTGCGCTCATACAACCGTGGTGTAGTTTATATAGCCTAACGTTAGCTTTTTAATTCTGGCAACTGCATTTATGCTTCAAAAATCATAAAAGCTATGTTCATTTGTGGTGTTTATTTTACGAAACAAAAACGTGTAAGTATCATAAACGTTTGTTTGCCACAGAGCTTATTTTCTGCAATAATCCAAAACCCAATGGAAAAATCCCATTGGCTCTTTGTCGATGATTGATGATGATGATTTCCTGGTTGGCCTACAAAAATATGTCATCCCTGCAGCACTCTATAGCATTTTTGATATCCAGAATGAATATTCTTGATATCTGCAATAGAATTCTTATGGAAAAACTCTCATTTCAGATATCGACAATCCAGTTGTTACTAGTCATTGAAGTGAGCCATTTTGGCATATAATTATCTTTTTGGATATCCAGAACAGATAACACAATACATTTGTATTAATAATTCTATTTTTTTACTGAAGAAAAGTTGCCTTTGTGCAGTCATTTATTTCCTTTAAACGTTTGATTTCGGACTGTGTCTAATGACACTGTTGTAATCTCTATGAATGTACTTCTTGATGAAGGTAGATGGTATGTGGTTTACCTGTTTACCTATTCCAGACCACAGCTGACATGCTTACTGCAGGCAGCGACCACTATTGCAGGCCCAAGACATTACTGATAGCTCTTCAATGTCATAGATCTCTCAGATCTATGACACTGAACTATTTTGTTCTGTTAGTAGACAAGATGTTAGTATACTTTGATGAAATGATTCAAGACATTTGCTGCCAATCAAACTGATTTGCAAAAAACTGCCAATTTAAAAAAATACACAGAAAGCAAGCAAAATGTTTTTTTTTTCCAAGGATTCCACACCTTTTAAAACATTTCCAATATGTGCTTGAAGACGTCACACCACCATCTGCAACGTGTTTTAATTTTTTTTACCCAACTAAGACACAACTTAGCACAGACTGCCTGGTAATGTGACAAGCTTGGCTAGCTTCTCACAGTACTATTGCAGCCAAATCAAACTAAGAAACAATAAAGGTGGGTGGCCCACTCTTCTTTTATCTTTTGCACACCATGTATCTTTTCCAACCAACATAAAAATGCACTGCTCTCCTCTAAAATGAGACATGAAGTCCACACTATGTTCCTTTCTTCCTCAACCCCCCTTTATTTTTTTTCTCTCTCTCAACCCTAAACTCTGGCTCAGTTATGGCTAATCTCTGAATAATGTATCTGAAAAACCAAACAATTTTCCTATCATGATTCAAATAATCATTTAAAAAACATTTAATCAACAAGAAAAAAAAACGAACAATATATGTATATCCCTTGCAGATCATGCATCTGTATGAGCATCAAACACGCATTACACACTGCCTGCTAGCTACTTAGGACAACACTGCTAACTTTGCCAAAGATGTCAAGTTACATTGTCTAGCAAATACAAAACCGACAGCACTGGACAACACAGAATTCACTTAATGTGCATGTTATCTATCAAACAGGTGCACCGGCCTGGAAGCGCAGTTTGCCTGTCATCTGAGACATCGCTTGCGTGCAATCAGTGAAGTGTGCCTCTCTCATTCATGCAAATGCATTTAGCATTTAAAGGAAGATTGCACACATAACGTGGGGAGATTGGATAAAAGTGGTTGGCTGCACATTCTGGTACATTTATTAAGGCTCACCCAATATTCAAGGGTCAGTTTTACAAGGGAAAGTCTTTGCCTTTCAATGCAGGTGCAGATTTGAAATGGTATATTAAAGGAAGATTGTGGTGGGGGAGACGAAAATTACTAATCCTGCATTCTGCAGAAATCACCATGACAGCAGGAACATGTGTAGGAGAGCTACAGTGAATTATTTAGAAATGAGAGTGACAGCTTCTTAGAAAGAAAAGTAGTGCAGTAATAATAAAGAAGCACAATATTGTACCGAAGAGGGCGGAGAGTTGTGGCTTTTTGGTAATTTAACCTGAATTTGAACTTGACATCTTCTTGGCTAATGCATTACTGTGATTGCACACTTGACATTTAGTTGCACTGGCATGTATTTTTTAAAGACATTTTATATGTTTAAAGGTGCACTGTGGCCACATGCTTCAAACAACTAGGGGGCTGCATTTCACCTCTACTACTGGCTCCATACAATCTAAATGTACAGTCATCAGTTAAAAAAAAATAAAACAAGGCCAACTACTAACTAACAGCAAGGCAAAAATACACCAAATTTGACCAAAGTGGCAGAAACAAGAAAATGATTTTCATTTCATCCTCCCCGCCACCACAAGACGACTTCGCTGTGAAGAGAGCATGCGGTGGATCCGGTCGACGGACCTTCAGCTAACGACCGGGAGTCACAGCGGTCTAGTGAAGCGCTGGGTCTGACCTGTGTAACAGCAGCAACTAGGACCTAGCACCAACAAAAAGTTTGCTGTTCGGCGCGGAGTCCGGGCGGTTCCCTGGGTCGTGTCTAGAAGCTATCCCGAAATTGCGGCAGCGCGAGGAGGAAACAAAATACATGTCTTTTTCTCATTTTCCACTTTGGATTTATTCCAAAAAACAAACTATCAGAACGTACATGGACCCTGTACCTTCAACGTGATTGACAAGCCCTCGGGGCAGCTCTACTTCTCCGTCCTCTCATGTTGGACTGAGGGCAGACTGGACGCTACAGTGACTCACTATCGCCTCTCGAGTGGTAATACAAGACAGGACGGGTCTTAGAATGTTTTAAACTAATTCTGGCCATGTCTTACACGTTGCACCTTTAATGACTCCAACTGTTTACAAACCGTAAGATAATTTCATAGTAATCGATGCCAAACTTATTTTCTCAGTTTAATCAGAGACTTAATAAATGGTTTGGAAACTTAACCTTTCATTTAATGTGAATTCAGCATCACTACATTTTTGTTTAATATTCTAGGCTTGATTTCTTTCATGGTTTATTACCCTCATCGTATCCCCATTTCACCGTCGAACTGCATCTTCGGAGATCTCGTTTATATGCAGAATGCACCTAAAAGACAGTCCCAGTTACTGATAATTAGCTACTGCTTTATTAAATCAGACGCTAATTTCATGTAGATTGCGAGCGCAAATATGTACATAAATCTGGCCCTGACACTCAGTTTGGAACTGGGTATTATGGGGATTAACAAACCAAATTGAAAAAACAACAACATTTGGTGATGCAGAGTAGAAACTGTGATAGAAAATGGGGTGGCAAGACATTATTTTAGGGTGTCAGCTGCTATCATACGCTACCTCAGTGGCTGTGTCACAGCACACAAAAGAAATAATCATATGACATACTATATTATTCAACCTTGAGACCATAATGAGCTTCCAGCTAACTGTTATGTCATATAATGCAGTAAGCATAAGTTTGTAAGTTAAACGTTAATGTGAAGTTTGACTTTTTCTTTTGCTCAAGAATAGAATAGAATAGAATAGAATAGAATAGAGTAGATAATTTGCAGTAAAGCATATTTTAATTGTAAAATAACTACATTTAGGAGTGACAATTTCTATGTGCTTTGTGAGCAAAACGTTTTCAGGTTCAACAACACATTTCTCAGGTACGACCATAACGTCATTGTTGAGGCGAGGGCATCACAACGTGATCATAGGATAATGGAGGGGAATGCAAGAGATTGGCATTAAATGCATGACCTGACTTTTTTACCGGATTGTTATTGAATAGTTGATATAAAAATTAGGGCTGTCAATTGATTAAAATATTTAATCGCAAATTAATCGCACATTTTTTTTATCTGTGCAAAATGTACCTTAAAGAGAGATTTGTCAAGTATTTAATAGTGCTGTCAAAGTTAACGCGATAATAACGCATTAATGCAAATTAGTTTTAATGCTACTAATTGCTTTAAAGCATTAACGCAATCGATCTTTCGGAGGTTGTACCGGGCTCAGTTTTAAAGCTAGAGTGATGATCATGTATCATATCATATGAAACTAGAAAACCTAAGGAATCCATTGGTACCAACCATGTCATACTGGCTTGTTGCCAAGGAGGTTAAATAACGCTCCAAACTTCAGCTAAATTTTGGTGAGGAAAAACTGTCATGGCCATTTTCTGTCCTCAAGATATGTGAATGAAAATGGGTTCTATGGGTACCCACGAGTCTCCCCTTTACAGACATGCCCACTTTATGATAATCACATGCAGTTTGGGGCAAGTCATAGTCAAGTCAGCACACTGACACGCTGATAGCTGTTGTTGCCTGTTGGGCTTGAGTTTGCCATGTTATGATTTGAGCATATTTTTTATGCTAAATGCAGTACCTGTGAGGGTTTCTGGACAATATTTGCCATCGTTTTTTGTTGTTAATTGATTTCCAATAATAAATATATACATACATTTGCATAAAGCAGCATATTTTCCCACTCCCATGTTGATAAGAGTATTACATACTTGACAAATCAAATTTAGCATAAAAAATATGCTCAAATCATAACATGGCAAACTCAAGCCCAACAGACAACAACAGCTGTCAGTGTGTCAGTGTGATGACTTGACTATGACTTCATTTTCATTCACATATCTTGAGGTCAGAGGACAAGGGACCCCTTTGAAAATGGCCATGCTAGTTTTTTACTTTCCAAAATTTAGCATGAGTTTGGAGCATTATTTAGTCTCCTTCGCAACAAGCTAGTATGACATGGTTGGTACCAATGGATTCCTTATGTTTTCTAGTTTCATGTCAACTGAGCCTGCTACAACCTCCGGTGGCCGGTCGGATTTTTAAGAGGTTAATTAAAAATCACAAGTTGCGTTAATGCGTTAAAGAAATTAGTGGCGTTAAAACAAATTTGCGTTAACGCCTTATCGCGTTAACTCTGACAGCTCTAATACAATTTCACTTCAGCGGATTCCTCTCAAGAAGCTCACCACTCCAATATTGCGTTCATTGCCGGCCAACCCTTTTGTTTTGTTGTTGTTGTTTTTTTTAAACACCACCAGCATCCAAAGATCTAATTGTATAATTCAATGTTCAGTTCTCACATTACACTGAACACAATTTTATATAGAGATCATTAGTGGGGAAAATAGCAGATAATTAATTGGAAAATGAAAATAAAAACGTTGCTTGGGAGAGGGATGTCTAGAATACCCTGCTAAGCCTTCTGCCCCCGCAGCCCGGCCTTGGATAAGCAGAAGAAAATGGATGGATGAAAATAAAATAATGAGATAAATTGCATATGAAACAACAGTACCAGACACAACAGTATCAGATTTGTCACACGTGGTCGTCACAAATTAAGATACTTTTGGAAACGACTCATAAACACAAGAGGCTTCGTATGATTGATGTAACAATTGTAGCCTTGAAGCGATACTCCACCCAAATAGATTTGTGAATACGACTTCATCTTGGCAAATAAAAAAAGAGCAACAGGAACGTGAAAAAGTAGGTTGTGCTGCAGAAGTTTCATTAAAATCCATTGAAACTGAATGAGTTCATTTTGTTGTTCATGAGGAAACTTGAACAGCCTCATTTCAAGCCTACAAAGGTTGCGTGTTTGCTATTCAAAACAGATTTTAGATGGAGTATCACTTTAAGATATTTTGGGGAAACAAGGCCCACATAACCGCGAGCCTAATTTGTGTTGTCATCTAGAGACACTGTGTAGAGCTGCTTCATTGGCGATGAATGAAAGAGTGAAACTGTGGACTGATAGATTTAAGCAATTACACCCACATGAGCTTCATTTAATAAGAGTTAGGGCTAACATTGTTGAACCAGGAAATGTGCTTACATCCGAGGAAAACCACTCTGGGATGTGTTACACTGTGCACAAAGACGTCCTCTGATTCATTGTCACTGAAGCAGCTTGAGGGCCTCTTAATGCCAGCTCCCATCTGAGCACAGGGTGTGTTGTTTCTAGCTTTGACAGAGGCATCATTTTCACAAATCTAGATTTAACTTTAGCCGCGAAAATAAAAACATTTTTAGACAAGACTAATTTGCTGCTTAGAGGCAAATTTGTACAATTTAGGAAATATGTTAAGACGAGCACAAACAAAAGCCCCCTACGCTTTATTGAAGTAAATCAGCTATTAAATTCTCTTCTACCATGAAAAGAGTGAAAACACTTTGGTGTTGGCCGGATACTAGAGAATTATGCCACTGAATGTTACATTATTATGATCTTGCATTTTTCAGCTTTGTGGAAATATTAGCATAAATGCTAACACAGGGGGAAACAGTAACCCCTCATGACATCTCTTTTGGAAGCTTATCACAGGAGTCAGCGGATATGAGTTTAAAGCTGCAGTGGGTAGAAATGGAGCAAATATGATTAAAAAAAGTTATTTTTATAAAACGGTCACTATATCCTGACAGTAGTGCATGAGACAGGTAATCTGAAAAAAATCCTGTGCCTCTGTGTCCTCTGGTATCCTCCGGTGCTCCTAATGGCATCTGCAAGATTTCACAGACCGGAGGAAAACAACCAATCAGAGCCGAGCTGAAGTCTGCCGTCTCTGAGCAGTTGTCAATCACTCGCGAACTCCGATCAAATTAGGCAGTGCTGATCAAATATGAATCAATATTCTGTTACTGTAATGTCTATTTCTCTCCTCAAATGTTTTCAGAAACATCTTGTAGTGTACTGTTTAGCTGTAAAATTAGAAAGTTTGTGACCCGGCAACCATGTTGAGATCAGTCCAAGAAATACCAAGCACCGCCCACCAGCCGGAGCACAGCCAATAAGAACGCTCAATAGGAACGCTCTCTCTGTGAAATGACCTGTGATTGGCCACAGTCTCTCGTCACGGACTAGATGTTTTAAAGCATGAAAACAGAGCCATGAGGCGGTGCAGAAGTCTAGTTTTCTCTCAGAGCACTTGAATTACAATATGCTGAAAGGTTATTATGGAATTTTTGCCCAATGATGCCAAAAATATTCTACCTACTGAAGCTTTAAGCACAAATCCTCCAAGACAGAGGGGACCTAAAGTTTTCCATCTACCGTGTGTTGACCTTTTTGGAAGCTGTAGCAGAGCACACTCCGGCTCCTAGTACTGTTAGCTCTGATGCTAACTCCAGGGAAAGTTAGTGTAATCCTGTCCCATTGGTTGGAGCTGACACTAATTTCCTGGGACAGGAGTGTAGCGGTGTGTGATTTAGCGGCGTATGCTAAGTGCTGCTGGAGCTGCAGGCTAGTCTGTGGGCACCAGGGCAGAGAGAGCAAGCTGGGGAAGTACTGACTTGACTAACTGGCCTGATTAGACCGGGTGTGAGATGACATGGATCAGATACACACACTAACCCAGCCGGAAAGACAGATTGGCAGAATTAGAGAACGAGAGTTAAAAAAAAAAAAAAAAAATGAAGAGAAAATGACAAGATAAAGATGATTAGCATAGGTTGATGCAAAGTTAGGAAACGAGGAGACGGCGGGATGAAGAGATATAGAGACAGTGGGTTAATTTTGTGGACGTGATGTTTCCTCCTGGGGTGTTTTTCAGCTCTGTTGGACTGTGGTGGTGTAAGAAATTGGCTGAGATGCAACGTAGCATTCGCATCATGGTTTCATTAGCTCTCATTCAGCCCAAGGCATTTCACACTGCATTTCCTCTACTCATCTGCTTCCCTTAGATCTGCTCACATTACAGGAAAAGGTAACACAGAGTAAGCTGAAGTGGGAACAGGAGCTCAAACCCCTCTCTATTAGACTGGAATTTGGTTATGATATAGAGTTGAAAGAAATGTTATTTCTCATGAACGTTATTGATTGATGCAGACACTTGTGTGCCTTCAGCGATTTGGAATGTTTCCCCTCATACCCCAATGACTGGGGTAAATCAGATTACATTTATTTCAGGGTTATTTTATCCATTAATAGCTGGCACTTTACTTTGAACACTGCCTACAGGCATAGATTATGTTCAAATAAAGGCAGACAGTGGAAGAGAGATTTAGGGCGTCTCATGAAGCCAGATTAGCGCTTTAGCAAAAATAAAGTTAGGTTTAACCCCGCTCTCCTAATGGCTGCACACTGTGAAACTGAATTAAGTGATTTCTGAATAGTGGAGGACAGAAAGAGGACAGTAAACTCCCAGCTCCAGTTTGTGCCTATCATGTAATCTTTGATTTTGCACTTGAGACTCGCACTAATAATTAGATTCAGGTCACATATCTGAGTCACACTGTTTTTATCAAAGATAAATACAAGCCACTCTTTGAGAAACCCGGCGGGTCGTTTTACAGCACTAACTGCATTTTTGAAGACATGTTCAGAATACACAAGACTCTTATATCCTCATGATCCAAAATATATTCTGTCCACACCACGGTGAAGTCGATTTTTAACTCGTTTCACAAGGTGTGACTCAACTTCTTTCAAGCAAACAAAGATAGCAAGAAGTGGGAGTTCTTGCCTGTCTTGTAGGAACACAAGGAAAATATGAACACGTTATCATGCACACAAAAATATGAAATAGTAGAAAATAACATGATTTTAGATAAATGAAAATGATAAGGAGTTTCAGTTTATTTTCAGTTTTTCATCTCGTTACTTTTCTCATTGCTTAATACAATGCTCTCTTCCTCATCATCATTATGCATGTACTGATATGTATGTCATCCACCCCCCCATGTAAACACACCTTGTGGGATTAGAAAGTCCCGAGAAAAGACAGTTACTGTATAAACACCTCGAAGGCTGATTATCCAGGATTAATAATTTTTGATAAAATTTAAGCAGCTAAGGAAATAAGGACATATCAGTGTTTTCTTACCTTGACAGTTTGTAAACATATAAACACCTGACAACATGGTAAAAGGTAAATGATGGCAGTGTCTTGCTCATATTTACGCAGATACATTTACATTGCAGTCAGTTCAGAAAACATGGTGTACAAATGACACGCTAAAAGCAAGAACAGCATTCTTATTGCACGCTATCTTGCGCATTATCGTCTCATTCATTCGCCTTTTCGTGCCACCGGGCTCAACATACAGCACGTCTCACCTGCACCTGTGACAGGCTGCTAAAATAAATTCACGATTGACAAACTGTCGCAGTTTCATCATCAGACGGTTCTTTGGGTTCATTTTTGGTGTTTGTGTGTGTGTTTTAGGGTATGATGGGTGTAGTGGGCTGGATGTTGCTCCTACTCTCCCAGATGATGGTGCCTGTGGCGTCCCAGAAGCCTCCAGGTCTCAACGTGGGTGTGATCATGGGCGAGACGCGCCACATTTCCGATGAGGACCTCCGCCCACCTCGCCGCCCTGACGATGCCCTTGACGTCTCCGTGGTCATACTGAGGATCAACCAGACAGACCCAAAGTCTGTGATTACACAGGTGAGAAAGGCTGTGTACATTCACCACACATACACATACACACACACACACACACACACACACACACACACACACACACACACACACACACACACACACACACACACACACACACACACAAACACACAGTCCTTTTTGACACCTGTGTTTGTTTCACTGTGCCCCAAGGTGTGTGAGCTTCTGTCACGCACTCGTCTCCATGGCCTTGTGTTTGCCGATGGCACCGATCAGGAGGCCATTGCCCAGATCCTTGACTTCCTCTCCGTTCAGACGCAGCTTCCAGTCCTGGGGGTCCACGGAGGCTCCTCTATGATTATGGCTGACAAGGTGAGTGAAAAGCACACGCACACAAAATATACTCCTGCTATTTTTGGATACACAGTGTTTGTGTTTTGGAGTTTAGGGAATTGTAATCCTTTCTCTCCGCCACCTAAATGTTGAAAGCTTTTCAACCTACACTTTCTTCAGATGTCCTGGCACGTTAGTAGTTAGCTCAGACACTTATTTCATTAACAGACTCGGTGTTTAGAAAGTCCCTCCACTTGAAATGCAGCTCACAATTCATCCACTACTACAGCATGAAAAATTACAAGCGCCATAAATCACACAATATATATATTTTATAAAGTGCCCATTTCAGAGATATTGTGTATGTCCTCAGCTGGCAGAAACATGATGTTGATGTAATTTATCAAAACCACAGCTTTTGATAAATGTTACATATTGCTTCCTGTGAGTTACTTTAAGCTCTTTCAGATGGACGTCTAATGGATATTTTGAGGTTGTTTGAGTTAAGAACGGACGCGGTTCACTTGCGTCATATATAAACTGTCCAAGGATGTTGTTGTCAGCATGTTGCAGATTAGAAAATGACACACTAGGAGGTTTTGAAAGCTTGTTTGCGCTATCACTGCTGCTCTGTCGGATTATTTTTTGTTTATATATAGAGCAGAAACACTGCCAACGCAATGCATTGATGGCTGGTATCACCCCAAGCATTTTTATGTTAATTAGCCTTTCAAAAGGTTACACAGTGCACATTTAAAAGTACAGTATTCATAAGGTCAGTAGAAGTCTTTGCATAGAGCATGCAGTATTCTCTGGTACATCCTTTTTATTTCAACAAATGATCAAGCATTGTTTAAATTAATGCATTTTCTGCTTGGTCTGAAACTGGGCTGTGAAAAGCCCCCAAAAACAGAAGAAATCCTGACTTGTATGTAGCCGTGTCACGTGTAAAGCTCAGTAGGATGCCGGGAAAATAGATTCCCAGTTTTTAAAAGAATAAAGACAAGATGTCCTTTAAGGTTGTTTTATTTTGGCGTGATGCTCAGTGCAGAGTTAGGGATGTACATCTCTTTCTTGGTTGAATTCTCTCTCTGGTACTGACTCTGTAGACCTTGCTTACTGACAGACAGACTGAAGGAGCTTTGATAAAAACACAACTGGTTGTTTAGCTTTTAAATCTCTCAGGGCACAGCAGCCAAAACACAGGAACCAATAACTGCTGCAGTACGGCAGCCTTTTGAAGTAGTAGTTGATGGGAGATGCAGTGTGTGTGTGAGAGAAAAGACAAGAGAAGAGACAGAGGAAGGTAAGAGAGGCAGTGAGAGTTGGTTTGAAGGTTACAGGGGGGAGTATCGGAGCGAGGTTGCAACACGAAGGTCACTGGCTTGAACCTCCCACCGAGAATATAATGATAGGGAAAATAAATAAATTGTGTTTTTCCCGCCTTCAATCGCCGCCGTTGATGTGGCATTAAACGAGGTACTTAACCCCCGACTGCTCTAATTGAACTGCTCAGTGGCCAAAAGTACAAGAGTGCGGTCATTCTCGGCAGCTCCCAGGTGTGAGCGTGAGTGTGTGTAACGCCGTAACTAACCAGCCCCCCCGCAACTATTCCTGCAGGCCTGTCCTGTAAATAAAAAAAAGTCTTCCTGCCTGGTTTAAATTAAGGGCGAAAGCAGCCCACTGGCAGGCAAGTACAGAGGCCCGGTGAGTCAGCAAATCGTTGAAAAAGCATTGTTGATAGATTTGTGTTTTTTCTCAAGTTCTGATGTGTGTGGTCGTTGTAGTTCTCATTTATCTGCACCTGCCAGGAGGACATAGTTTGAATATGTGGGGGGAAAGGTGTGAGAGGACAATGATGATTTTCCTCCCCTGTATCCCTCTGGGTCTGTATTTGAATAATTCTTTGGTTTTCTTTTTGCACTTTCTGCAACTAAGGACTGTTTTCATTATCTGTTGATTATTTTTGGATTAAGCAATTAATCGTTTAGTCTATAAAATGCTACAAAATGGTGAAAACTACTCATGGAAGATAATATATGGGAATCAACTGCAGGAAAAAAATGTGCCTTTCTTGAAAATACTACACAGACTGCATTATACATAGGAAAGTCCTGAAAATTAGACTAAACCTAAATCTAGATTAGTTTTAGCTAGGGCTGTCAGTCGATTAAATATATTTAATTGCAATTAATCGCATGATTGTCCATGATTAGTCGCAAATTATTCACACATATTTTATCTGTTCAAAATGTACCTTAAAGGGAGATTTGTCAAGTATTTAATACTCTTATCAACATGGGAGTGGGCAAATATGCTTGCTTTATGCAAATGTATGTATATATTTATTATTGGAAATCAATTAACAACACAAAACAATGACAAATATAGTCCAGAAACCCTCACTGGTACTGCATTTAGCATAAAAAATATGCTCAAATCATAACATGGCAAACTCAAGCCCAACAGGCAACAACAGCTGTCAGTGTATCAGTGTGCTGACTTGACTATGACTTGCCCCAAACTGCATGTGATTATCATAAAGTGGGCATGTTTGTAAAGGGGAGACTCGTGGGTACCCATAGAACCCATTATCATTCACATATCTTGAGGTCAGAGGTCAGGGGACCCCTTTGAAAATGACCATTACAGTTTTTCCTCACCAAAACTTAGCGTAAGTTTAGAGCGTTATTTAACCTCCTTTGCGATGAGCTAGTATGACATGGTTGGTATCAATGGATTCCTTAGTTTCTCTAGTTTCATATGTTGCCAGTATCTTCACTCTAGCTTTACAACCCCCGAAAGATCGATTGCTTTAATGCGTTAAAGAAATTAGTTGCGTTAAAACTAATTTGCGTTAACGCGTTATTATCGCTTCAACTTTGACAGCCCTGGTTTTAGCCTCATAAAACATTATATACTGATGGTTTTGAAACATTAGTTTGGTGTTGCCCACAGACGGGCACAGTTGTGCCCATATCCTACATGAATTATGGCTGTTGTAGGTCTTTTTATCCATGTACAGTAGTGTAGCGAATGGTTAAACAACTACACATAGTGGCGATGCATAGCTACGACGTTGTTGAATTAAAACATTTACGGAGGGAAATTAAACCATCCATCGCTGACATGGAGCCCGGTGTTCTGGGACCAGCTACACATCCAGCCAAAAAACAAAAACATTGCTGCAGGTACCGGGAGGAGAGGGGAGAGAAAAACCCATGGATCATTGCTGCCTTACAAGATCCAAAGCATTTTGGAAAGTCTGCAGGAAAGAATACTACTATTATTATTACCACTGATGTACTTGAGGCCACGTTCACTGTGGCCACGTGACCACAGCCACCCCCAACTCCCCTGTCCCGAATTTCACCCATTCTCATCTGGTCACCCTAATTATACACCTTTTTATTGAGAGACAAGGTGGGCGTAAACTCTCCTCAATCTATCAAATGTAATACAGAAATTGGTCCGTATCCACACTATTTCCTAGATCCAAAAGTGACATTTTCAAAATGCTTTTTTTGTCCTACCAACACTCCAAAAACCAAAAAGATGTTAAATTCATAATAATATAAAAAAGATTTAAACAGCAAATTGTCATATGTGAGAAGCTGCAACCAGCAGATGTTTTTTTTTTTTTTTTTTGTTGATAAATGACAGAAAGAATTAACTGATTATCGATATAGTGGCAACTATTGTTCTTCTGATGGACTAATAGATTAATCAATAACTCGTCTCAGCAGCTGTCATGCTGCTGTGCTGTAGCATGTTCCCATCTTGCCTGGTGACAGAGCCAAACAAGACCATTATGGAGGTGATGAGGACTCTCAGTGAGGTTGACACATGTGCTTGACACTCACACTGTGAGGGTGATCTCATCACACTGACCCGGCTCTAGCACCGCTCTAAGCTATAGCAGCTCCTCTCCATGATTTCAGAATATGATACACGTGTAAACGGCAATGGCGTGAATAGTTTAGAATAAAAAAAACAACAACAGTAAACATTTTGCTATGATAAAAATCTGGCTTCATGTTATACGTATTGGCTGTTCGTCTGTTGCCTTCATACCTACTGTCGGTGGTAATCTGGAGGATCGAAAGAAATCCCAATGGGCTGGTAACAATTCAGCCTGATTACTGTGGGCTAACAAACAATGTTGTGCTTTCTGCAGCCTGAGCGGGCCGAGCCTCGCGCTCTCTGTCGCCACGCACACACACATGCATTCTGTTAATGTCGCAATCAAGCCTTGGTATGGGAGTGAAAAATGAGCGGCTCATCCCTTGTTACCTTGGTTATCCTGGCTCAGTACAATAGTAGTCTACACATGATGTTTTAGATGGAGAGCAAAGCAAAAAAAAAAACAGAAAGAGGAAGAAGCTGCCAAGAAAATACAGAAAAAGAACTCCAGCAGGCAGGCAAGTGCTCTAAAATAATGGATATACGTTGGAGGCGGGCAGCGCAAGTGTGAAATACTTGGTGTTAAAGCAGCCTTAAGCTGCCAAGATGCAAACTTAACTGTCATGATTATGTCACATTTCATGTAAAGGCTTTCTCCAGGTGTCATTTTTATCAGCAGCAGTCCGCAGAGCCATCACACTCTATCACATAAACAGGAGCAGGCTTTGCAGGCATCCCTGAAAACTGTGATAAACAAGATTGTGGAGAGCAGTAACTTACTGCAACGACTCCTCAGGTTTTAGAAAAGGACAGTTTTTATTTGTCAAGATTCTGAGTTACACATGGTGCTATTTCTGAGCTCAGTAATAATTTGTTTATCCAAGAGTATTTTCAGCTGCTTTTCAGTTGAGGATAAATGTGTTCATTTCAAGTGGGGTCAAACACGGGCTGTTGTTGTTTAGTTGTGTGTGGTTTGGTTGCAATTACCAGGGCCGCACTTGGCTTTTGTTGTCGAGATTTTGCTCTGGGATCTGCTTCTTAACTGCCTAATCACTTTGCCACCATATTCAATTCACCAATATCACTGGTTTTGTAATAATTGCACAAACAATCTCTCTATATTTGTAATGAATACACACCATGTAAGAAGAACCTTCAGGCCTGGGAGATA
Source organism: Sebastolobus alascanus (assembly GCA_916701645.2). Classification (NCBI taxonomy): domain Eukaryota; kingdom Metazoa; phylum Chordata; class Actinopteri; order Perciformes; family Sebastidae; genus Sebastolobus; species Sebastolobus alascanus. The sequence goes on from CAKAOJ020000032.1 coordinate 865,305, forward strand.
CTTTAGCAGTTCCCTCCCAATACAAACCCTCCCCATCACCACCTTACGCGATCATTTACGTGCCGCAGGCTGAAATTAAGTCCCACTCATCCGCTGCCTGCTGTAGACCAAACTGCAGTTTACATGAAGTAGACCCCAGACCCCCATATAAACAGCTTTCACAGATGTTTAACATGAGCAGTTCGGGGGAAAAACAAGCTTCCTTTGAGCTCGGTGTGCAGATGTCCTCAGATTACTTTACAAGTACTCACACACACACATGCACATCCACATATATAGTAATTGTGTTAGGAATACATGAATAACAGAAAGGATAAGTACAAATAATAGGGGTGGGAAAAAAATTGATTCACCTTTGTATCGCAATTTTTTTTTTTATGGTTTTGAAATTATTTTTTCAATGCCAGAATTGTTATACAGTATTTGCTTCATTTGAGTCTAGGCGGAGGTAGAAGGAAGTTACCGCTTTTATTGTTGTAGTCAGAGTAACGTGACATCATATCTATTCCGTAGCCGGCCGCAGCGAGCCGAAACGAGAAAGTTGAAAACAGCGGAGGGTCTGCGGGGATACGACCTGCATCTCTGACTACATATATGCTGAAAATCAAAAATTTTTACAATATCAATTTAGATATTTTCCAAAGTAAAAGTCCCTAGAAGTGTGTGATTCAACTTTTTCCACGGTCTAGTGTTAAGAAAAATCTCAATAAATCATAATTTTGAATCGCAATACATAAAAATCGCAATACATATTGAATCGGCACCCAAATATCGTGATCGTATCAAATCGGGAGATAGGTGTATCGTCCCAGCCGTAATAAATAATGACCTACAGGCATAGGCGTGCTTTGTTATTTGTATGTAATTTCAAATGAAACATTGATCTACTAGCCAGGAATGAACCTCGCTGACACTAATATTATTTGTTTTTGTATACACCGTACTGCTCCTTGTCCCTCTGCCAGAATTGCTAATGTCCAAAATAAATTGCACCCCAATTCCACCAGCTCTAACAAATCAAAGAATCATCCATTTGTGTTGTGCCAAACCCATTTTTTTTCTTAAATGAAAACAAAAGGATCGATGTCAGAACAGGTCCTACCTCTCTCCCTGTCTCTCTCCCTCTCTTTCAATCCTCCCCAGTCTCTGCCTCCTCATCCTCCCCTATAATGCATGTCAGCGTGGAGCAGGAATAATCTCGGGGAAGTTGGATGGTGTGCTGTGAGAGGGGGGGGACATGTTTAGGGAACAGAGCACTGACGTGGAGAGAGGGCATGTGTAAGCCCAGGAGAGGAACAGGATTAGTTTGGAATGTTGTACTTCCATTACCGAGGGGCCGCTTTGGGAAATAAGAAATGTTGTTGGCTTTACCTCACCCCCCACCGTACGCGCTCACTCGTTCCCCGCCGACCATGTTCATCTCGTCTTTTGACTTCCTGCTTCTTGATGTGTGGGGGATAGAGGGTGGGGGTTGGGGGTCACGGTGCGTAGCGTAAGAACACGAACATGCTGAAATGGAAGGTTGTGAATTAAACATGCGTGTTCTTTCTGCTATGCTCTGCTACTGTGGTGGGATGCTATACGCTTGGTGTCTGTGGATTTGCATGCGTGTGACTGACTATGTGTGTGCGTGTGAATGTGTGTGTCCCAGCCTGGGATGTCCCATATCAGTAGGGGCCATTTGCCCAGGTTCACCGCTGAGTCGCTTTATTATTTAACACCTGCTCCCCTCACCTGCTGTCACTTGCAGGAGATCCAGCTGCTGTGTCATTCACTCACTAAGTCCTTCCCCACTTTCACCTCTAATTCTGTCTCCTCCAGCCCTGTGTCTCTGTCCTGTTTCCACCTTTCTCCCTCACATCTCCATCTCCACTGCCACCCCGTCCTTCTCTCCTGTCTCTTCCTTTTGTCCCTGAGTCTCCTCGTGTCCTCTCTCATCCACGGTTGTTATTCTCCGGTGGCTCGGGTCGTGAGAGGAACAGCCAGATACGTTCGAAGGCTTTGGGAAATCTTGCTAGCCTTGAACCCCTGTGACACAAGATTAGATGATGGGTTTGTGTGTCTGTGTGAGACGGAAAGAAAGAGAAAGAGAGGGAGGGAGGGGAAGAGAAAGTAGCTGGGTTAATATGGTTACTATGGTGACTAAACTAGACTACAGCATTTAGTTCTGTTGTGCCTGCTGCTCAGGTTCTCTGGCTGCATTTACACCCCGGGTATTCATGCCCAGTTCCTTCTAGCTTAGCTGGGCACCGCACTCAACACAACTGGCTGTCGACAGCCAGTTGTGTTATCATGTCCTTGACAGTGCTCAAGCAACTCCAAGTACCTCCACACTAAGATGGTTCATTTGGAAGTGCTGTTTATTTTGTCAACTATTTTATTGTTTAGTCTTTTCCTGCGTCAAATGTCCCTGTTAGTTTTTATCATATTTAATCACATCCTGGTTTTTTTTAGTCAAGTGTTAGTTGACTAAAAGTCGTAGCCTTTTAATATTATGTTAAGGCCTTTACACACCAGGGGCGTGATGAATAAACAACACAAAAATACTTGCCTGCTAATATTATACATCAAGGGCTTTTATTGTGAAAGGGAAGAGCGGAAGGAATGGATCTGGTATGCGCTGTCTTTGTCAAAGTTTGCCGTCTTGGTTCGGACTACGGAGCCTACGTGTTGTTGTTTCATAAATTTAGGCGCAACTCAACCGGTTCTGCACAACAGGATTGGTTGATGCCTTTATTATCACGGTGCGAAAGCTCAGAAAAATCTACCTCAATCTGAAAAAAAGTGTCACTTTTTCGCCACATAATGATCACATTCTGTGTCAAGTATTCATGACAAAAACATCATTTCAAAAAAATATTTTGACGTGCGAATTAATTGCACAAAAAACGCTGCCAGTGTGTAACGGCCTTAAGACAAAGAAAACTGTAACTATTTTAGTTTAGTTTTAGTCAATAAAAAACTGTTGATATTTTAGCCTCTTTTAGTCATCATTTCTGTCAGTCTAGTGTAGCCAAAAAACCTACTTACACTTAAGTAAGTTACTCCGAGTCCTCCTGACTGTGTTCATTGTGTGCTGCCGGTGTAGTCCTGATATATATGTATATGTATATGTATATATATATATATATATATACATATATATACATATATATATATATATATGTGTGTGTGTTTTTAAATATAGTCGGCTTGGTGTGAACTTACTCTCCAACTGGTTGGTTGGAGCACCTGAGTTGAGGGGGGCAAAAAAATGCAGAAAATACAGTTTATAACTGACCCATATTGTGGGTCATATGGCGGTTACCTTCGAAACAGCCTGCATTATACTGTGTACATGAATATCACATAGACTTGGTGAACAGACATTGACTTAACCTAAATGCACAATGAACTCTCCATCTGTAGTGGAAGCAAACATTTGCCAAGTTAGCTCTCAGCTAACTAGTACAGTACATCAAAGAGCATCATTTATGTAATATCATCCATCGTCCCATACGAAAAATAGAATAAAATCTAATAAAAAAGTTAAATAAATATTTAGACACTGCCAGTGAATCACTATGTAGCATTTTACTGTTTGAAACATCAATATTGTTGAATAAATCGATCTAAATGTATTTCCTGTTGCAGTATTTGCTATTGTTTGTGGTTTTCAGAAAGTAAACTTGAACCCCAATGCAATTCTGATGGAAAGATCTTTAGTTAAAAATATTTCATATGTGCATTCAGATGAGTTGCATCGATAAATACAAAAGTATTTAAAAATCGACCAAAAGGAATCTTAAAATATCTGATTTTGATCCCATATATGTTCATATTTTACAATCTTTTCCACATGTGAGCAAAAAAAGTGGCTCAATTTTACCAGGCATTGTAAATGAAGCCTACTGTAAGTGGGTGTCACTCAAACAGAAACTCTGAAAACAACTTTTAATTTGTGGTTCCACACAAATTTGTGAATTAGGAACAACTTGAAACAAAAAACACAAGAAAAAGACAGAAGCCAATCTACGCCTTTCTTGTGTTAAGAATATTTGTACTTTTGGTTATGACTTTGGCTGTAACACTTTGCACCGTGTGGAGGTTACCATTCAGAAGGAAAACCTACCTGTAGCATCACTCCTCATCATGTTGTCTTGTCTTTGAAGGGCAATTTAAATATTCGCTGTAGTTTTGGCTATGAGACAGTCACTCCTCGTCATCCCTTTTTAACTTTCAGTGTTTTTCATCTTTGGAAGGTGTTCACTCTGCTTTTGGCTTGGAGACAGTCACTTTACTTTTCAGCACACCTTCCTTCCTTTTTCCTTTTTCTTCAATTTTCTGTTAATGAAATTTGCATTTTTGTAGGTTGTCCTCTTGTATTTCTCATTAACCATGGCTACTAACACGGCTCATTACAACCAACACAGCTGATTTATATGTTCTTTGCCTTTCTGCTGCTGAATTACATGTATACTTGACAGCAAAAAACATTTAGCTTGCGTTGGTTATTGTCAAGCTGTTATCATTGTCAATATAAACTCTTAACCACCTGAGAGATGATTGACAAGACCAAACAGATTTATTGAAGGCGCTCAATGCGAGATTGGGAGCATTTCTATTGCCCCCGCAGGGCTCTCAACATGGCGACGGCTGAGCCGGTGGCTCTTAGCTAACGGCGCAAACAGTGCAAACACACAGTGTTAACCTGAAGGGGAACCGGAGGGTGGGGGTTGCGCTTCTGCAACAACGATGCCATATGAAAGCAGTGTAGAGCGGCAGCCATAAGCTAGCCAGTGGGGCACGCTCACATGCACTAAAAGGCACGCGTGGCCGGCCCGGCGATTTTTACAAAGCACGGAGAAGCTCAGATTACAACACACACAGAGGGAGAGTGACTTCATTATCTGCTCGGGTAGACATTACTGCACTATATCTTTACATAACAAATAGTTGTTTGCTGCCATATTAATGCTCTGGATATCGTATGGAGAACCTTTAAAGTTCAAATATGAGATTTTTGTTTCTCAAAATATTTGAACACACTGAAGTAAAACACGTTTGTGTCCATGCTTTGACGAGATTACTGCTCTAAAAAGATGGAAAATTTCCAGTATTTTTAGTATATCATTGGCTGATTCAATCATATTTCACTGGACCGGACCTCCTGTGAGCTACTAAATGCCAAGAAAAATACAAATTCAACAGCAGTAGGATTAACCAAAAAACGCAAAAAAGAATACTGTTATTACATTTCTGGTCTCTAGGTTGGCGTTGTGGTTTCATGGCTCTCTGCAGAGCCCTGGCAAAGTGCACTTTACTCATATCTTTTAATTTGCTGCAATCGTCCTTGCTGCTATCTCTGAAGTGGTTTTCATTGTCATAGTACAACAGCTATTACTGAAATGTTGATGATAACAAGGGAAAAAATCGTTGAAAAAGAAGTAGAGACATGCCTGCATACCCTGCTCAGGCCTACAGTGGGAGGTCTACTTTTTCTTGTCTTAGAAAATCGTATGTAGACAGAATGCATTATATCTCAGTGTTACTGAATGGATTTCGGAAGATGATAGAACAGCAATTCTTCGACTTAAAAAAAAAAAAAGCTGCTTCAGGCAAAAATCACACCACTCTGCAAACACCCTGTAGCACGTTATTGCTTTAAGGGAAAATAATTTGCATCTAATAATGTGGACATCCAGTCTGAAGGGTCAATGCAATCCATTATAGAGTTGTTAACACTGTGGTGCTTTTTATAGCAGCAGAGCAATCAGAGTTTACCTACACAAAGAGCCTGACCCTCAGTGCCTATGTAGCAGGATTTATTGGATGTAAAATTATCAAGACCAGGCCAATTTGGAGAATGAGCGTATTAACCTGACTGTCCACCTATAGAGATCATGTGTTTCTGCTTGCCTGGCAAATATGCAAACACAATCGGTAATGCATGCCTTGCAACCGTACTGTATGGAACAACCAAACAATGGCGCTATTTGTGCATTGGGGGCTATTGTGTGTCAACTATTTCTAGCAATTACAACAACATTGAATTACCAATTACAATGTTGGCCATACACAACCGAGGTTAGGCTACTAAAACATGCACAGCGTTACAGCACTGAGTGGTCAACTGCTTTAAAACACGACAGCCGTGGCCGAAGGTATTATGTTTTCCGTCCGTCCTTCCATCCATACCATTCTCGTAAACGCAATATTTCAGGAACACCTGGAGGGAATTTTTTTTCAAATTGGCACAAACGTCCACTTGGACTCAAGGATGAACTGATTCGAATTAGGTGGTCAAAGGTCACTGTGACCTCACAGAAAATTGTTTTTGGCCATAGAGTAAGAATTCTTCTGCTAATTATGACAATTTCACACAAATGTCTAACAGGAAAAAATGATGAAGTGATGACATTTTAGACAGACATGGATGTAAACTGCAGCTTGACTGGTTGGTGGAGTCATACAATTTCAAGGCGGTAATTCTAGTTATTGGTTGTTTTAAGCCACCCTTTTTAACATAAAAACCCTTACTATCCATAAACGAAAATAGTCCATGGTAAAACTCTCAGCATCATAGTGAGTTGGTTTCTGTTGACGTCGGCCAGGACACTGGAGCAAAAATACCGTCAGTCACAGCTGATATCCGACAGCTCTGTCTTCATGGTCCTGGCTAGCGGAGCTGCCGCCCAATCACAACAGCCTAAGCCTCTGCTTTATTCCTTCAGTGGCGATGCTGGCTCTCACTAGTCAGCTTTGACACTGACAACCAGTGGCGTTCATGGGGGCAGGAATGGGTTGCCCTTTTTCCTCTTGGGTGCAAATTGCCCTTTTCAACTGGCAATCAAAACTTTGCAGGCCCTGCCCTGGCCCTTTCATAGGGCATGACCTTCTCCGGCTCAGCTGAGTTAGAGTTGGGGCTTTTATTTATTTCTTTGCCCATTCCCCTGAAAACTGCCTGCGCAAAACACTGCTGACAACATGTCATCAAATGGGAAATAATCCACAGCGTCATTTGTGTGCCTATAGTGGGAAGCCGTTTTGGGTGTCCGAAATGCCGATGTCGACTCGAGTGCCCTTAGTTCATCCGAGTTTCAGGGAGGGAAACGAATGTTATCTAAAAAAAAACTCCCCCCGCAGTTCTTTCACCATCTACTGAAGTCAAACTATGTCAGTGGATTTGAACTACTCTGCTGCATCTGGCCACAGTGATAACAAGCAAAAGATGTGTTGCCTCCTTATATATACTTCAGCTGAAAATCAGCAAAATGTTACCGAGGGCTCAGGTAACCTGTTTCTGTTATATTTACTGTCACTATAAAGCTGAACACAACTTCATTACAGGTATGCTAAGTGTTGTGACTTTTCTATTATTTCATTTTAACCTGCGCATCACTGTTAAATTATTCCAGTGTTAAATAAATCAGAGACAGACCAAAGTCAAAGAACAGAGCAGAAAGGTTAATACTGAATATCGCTTTTGGAGTATCAACGCAGTGACACTTTGGAGGAACGAGAGGATTATCGATTTCCTTGATATATACCCATCCTGACAGTTAATAGCCTTGACTGGAAGCAAAAGCGTCTGATACTGTAAGAGATGTCCAGATTCAATATGAGATAGAGGAGATACTCAGATTCATGATGAGATGCCCTGATTAAGTTGCAGATTGATCTGAGTCGCCTTGATGTATCAAACACCAAATTAAATGAAACTTCACTGAAGTTAAATTCAGTTCACACATCAGGACAGTTAATATCACTTCAAACTAGAGGTCGACAGATAGTGGATTTTTAAAGGCCGATATAATAAGGATAGTTTGGAACAGGAAATAGTCGGATAATTGGCTGATATCTTCTTTACTGCTGCAGCAGCCTCGTCGGCTATTTTTGCATACGCCTTTTTTAATAAATCTGTTTTTTGTCCCTCCAAATGTAATCATTCGTAAGAGAATATCCTGAAGTGTGATTTGGTGGATTACATCATTGGAATATGTTCTATTTATTTACAATGAGCGATGTGCTGTTCTGTGGCTTATGACTGGCCAGGATTAATTCTGTTGCTGTTTCCGCCCATCTTACAAACCATTAATCTTCGTGCGTATTCCAGGGGTAAGGAGGAATCCTTAAGTGTGCCATTAAGGCCCTGTCTACACGTATACAGATCTTTTTAAAAATGGATATTTCCCTCTACGTTTTGGCCTCTCGTCCACACGCAAACTGAGTTTTGGGTCAAAAAATGGATATTTTTGCCCTCTAAGATGCAGATTTTTAAAAGCTCCCGTTACTTTGTATCTGTGTGGACATGGAAAATGGAGCGTTTGTGTAACGATGACGTCCTTTCTTCATTTTGCGCATGCCTATTGTTGCTTTGCGCAATGAGCATGCACCAGAAACAATACAAAGATGGCGGACTACTGGCTTTTTTTTAATCTTTTGTTAGCACCGCTTGGACTAATTACTACCTCACATTTGAAAAACATTCCAGTCACAGAAGGCCAAACATGGAACACATTAAACATGTCGAGGCAGAATGGTGATTGAATGTACTTTTGGGCGATTGAAGGCGACGTTTGGAGCACTCAGAAGGGCTAAGGACATAAACCTGACCCCGACCTCCCTTTCGTAATTTATGCATGTAAAGAGACAGTTGATGACAGAAGAGCGATGACGGTCATGAAGTTTGACCAGGAATTGAACTGACTGTAATGAAGCCCAAGGAAAGGGAGGGAGAAGGCTGGTAACACAATTCCTTTACCCTTGTGATCTCACTTGTGGTGACATGTAAATATTACGGCGATCGTTTGGAGCCGTTTTTGCGTTCAAGTGTGGACGAAGATATTTTGTAAAACGAAGGTCGTGTGGACGAAAATATCCGTTTTTAAAAATATCTGTATACTTGTATTGAGGGCCTTAATTTCATGAATGGATAGTAACGCAACTGGATTATTTGGAAGAAAGCATGCTAAATCAAACAAGTTAAAGTAACAGTGAATGATTTATTTTCCTCCCTGTCTGCCTGTCTTGTATCGTGGACAAAGAGCTGATATTGTTGCCTTATATATTCGAGAGATAACTTTTTCCTCCCCCTCTATCTTGACTTTATGTACAGAGCCTCCACGCAAAACGGTGATGTACTGTACGTCCCCACGTGACTGGTGGAGGCTGTGAAGCCATCGGTATCGATAACGATAGTTTTTAAAACGTCCGGCGTCAATTAATCGGTCTACCTCCAAACCACGTCAAACTTTGTTTTATGACTTATTATTCCATCGTGTTTTGCCAGGCATATTGATTGTGAGGTAAAGCAACACATTTCTCTGGAAAACATTCCCGACAGTGTAATGGCACTTGTGCGACTGTCTGTTTATGTGTCTCTGCGTTCTGTTTATCTGTCTGTGTTGGCAGCGAGTCTCACTTATTGTTGTTTGCTTGTTGGAAACGGCTGCTGGAGATGTCAATCTCTCCTCAGCAGAGCTGCTGCAGCTGTTTGGCACACATCGCGGCCAGCGTTGGTGCGTCGCGTTGTCTGTCTGTGCTGTGTGACGGAGCAGCAGGATGTCGCTATCAGCCAACAGGTCCCTCTGTCTCGCACACAATGAGAAAAATTACCTTAGCTGGACCTGCTGTCTTTGCACCTGTGTGTGTGTGTGTGTGTGTGTGTGTGTGTGTGTGTGTGTGTGTGTGTGTGTGTGTGTGTGTGTGTGTGTGTGTTTGTGCGTGCGTGCGTGCGTGCACGCGTGCGCAGGAGCGTTCACGAATCACTCGGATCTGCTGGCAGTCATCTTTACTCAACCTCAAACACACCAACAGTGGTCCCACACAACCCAGCCTTCTATATTATTATATCGTTCTTCATTTTTCTATCCCGCCACTGTCATCTGTCACACACTCTCCTTCACACACACTTCACTCTCCCCCCCCCCTGCATGCATCACTCTCTTATATCCTTTTATTTTTCAGTCATCCTCCATGTCTTTTACTCGCTCCCTTTCTTCTCGTCACCTCTTGCCAACCTATCCCCTCTCCTTCTCTCTTGTCATCCCCCCCTGCTCTCCTCCTTCTCTCACGCCCCAGTTGGGGAGTACAATTGGATGGCAATGGCAGGGCTGTTGTGTGTGTGTGTGTGTGTGTGTGTGTGTGTGTGTGTGTTTTGTCTGTGTGATGTCACACTACAGCAGCTCTATAGTAGCTCTCTCTTTTTTAATCCCCGTGCTCACAGACCACACTGCTATTTTAAGATTCTATAAACCTTTTCAAAGAAGCTTCAAGGGGAAAGCTTCACCATGTACCGTGTACTATGAGTGTGTGTTTGGGAAGAAAGCGCGTATGTTTGTGTGTGTGTGAGGGAGGTATGTTTACATGTGTGTGTCAGACCAGCTGATAACACTTAGCAATTATATGGTTCATGTTAGAATTATTCTTACTCACAAAGACATGAATTTAAAGCCTATTTTGATATAGAAGATTTGTATAGCTGGTAAACAAAATTCCCCTCTGACTTCACTGGGTTGAATTTAAATCTATTTGGGGATTTGCTCTGTATAATATTTTTTTTTTTCAGAGACTATTTCCAGCTCTCACCTGCCTTTCTGCAGGGTAAAATAAATTTTAGTCTCAAGGAATAAGTCAAGTTGAATATTATTATAGAAGCACAGCTGATGGCATGCTAATAAAACAAGCGGGATCTCCAGACAATAAACAGACAATAAACCTGGCGGTAAACCTGACTCAAAGTTTATTGCACACTCATTATTGCCAATGCAATATAATATCTCCAGTCCTGACCTGTCTGATCTCTCATCTTTCATCATATGTAAATCTGTTACTGGCACTGAGGAGCTGCACTGTATTCTGTCTATGCAGCAGCACTCGGTTTGCCATTTCTGAGTCGATTGCCCCTTTTAAACTATTAACACATGAGCAGAGGAGCCAGCCCTGGCTCAGCGCCTGCACCTGGACTCCTAGGGAGGGAAAGGTGTGAAAAAGGAAGAATTTTCACTTATTTAATGGACTGCTGGAAAACATCAGGAGACGATCAAGGTCATGACAGAAATCTACTTTTTCTGACCTCACTTCCAAGTAAAAACCCAAGGGCTTCAACAAGTCCTCAGGCCTCAAAATACATTGTTGGATGATCTGCTGCCTCTCTGCTTAGTTAAGGTTAGGGATGATGGCAAATGAATTAATTGGCATTAATTGAGTCCACTTATGGGCTGCAGAGCAAGCTGTAAACACATCACTGGCATACGATCACCTAATGAAGTTGTTAAAGCAAATGTGTTAGCAAACAGTTGCCTATTTACACATCCAGCAGGCACATAATACCTACGTTAGCATTCATGTTTATGGCAAGCCAACAAACATCATTCCAATATTTACTCTCCTTTTATCTCTGTTTTGATCTTCATTGCCAACTCTCAAGGGAAACATCTGCCTCTTTAACTTGCCAGATCTTCCACTATGCTCAGGAACTATACAGTAGGTGCTTTATCTCTGTTGGTTTATCAGAAGGTTTTTGCTGAAACAAGGCTGATGAGAGCGGTGAGAGTGAACCAAAAGTTGCGGGGCGTAGAACCAAAACAATGAGCTAAAAGATGCTAAAAGCTTCCCAGGACTGAGGGGAAGTGCAGAGTTGGGGGTAGTTCTCTGTGGGTTTGTCATTTCACTCATTGTTATTATAAAATATTGATCAGCGCAGCGTTAAGGTATAGTTAAAGTTAGGTAACTATTTCACTTGGTTAAGAAGGTTGTCGTAAAAGCAGAGTATGTGGGGACAACAGCGGTGCGACTACCGGGTCTTCCCGTTGACAGCAGCCCACCAAGTCGGCGGTGTCCGCGGTGTTCGTATGCGCGTCGGCTTAGGAGTAACGTTATAACCGAGGCTTCAAGAGGGAGAGACGGAGGAAAACACAGGTGACATTGGGCCAATAATGTCTCTAGTGATTGTTTTGGTAACATATAACGTTAAAGAAAAAAAGTTTTAATTTGTGACGGTGGTTTTGATATGCTAATGTAGCTACCGGCAACAAACGCTGTAACGTGGGCTTAAGAATAAAGTAGTGCTTTGGGTGTTTATTTTCTTAGCGACTCCGTCTTTGAACGGTCTGAATGAGACAGCAGGAGGAGGAGAGATAGGTGATCAAAGAGGAGAAGACGGGAGATTGGGAGACAGCCAGCTGCAGCTGGACTCAGTGTCCATCGAAGTCTTTCTCTTTAGTGCCGCTGCCCAGCGCTGCAGTACTGTTATTCGTTTCAGCGTCAGTTTTTTTTAAAATTGTAAAACTCATCTTTAAATCCAGGAGCAATACAATAGTGTCCCCTCTTATTTTTCTTCTGTCCTGTGTCTCCTCAGCCTCCGTCTTTCACGGTCTCTACCGTCGTATCTGTGTAACTCAGCCGAGCCAACCAACCCGGTGAGGTCACAGGCTAGAGTACTGCAACATGGTGGCGCTCTTGCATCGAAAGTTAAAAGGGAGCTTCTTTTTTCATTGAAATGCTGACATTTGTCATGTTTGTTATATAATTGTTATTTGAACAATAGAATAGTAAAAGCCTTGTGTTCTGTTCACAGTGTTAGTAAAGTAAATATATAGAAATATTATCAACTAAATGCACTTCCAGCATCAAAACTAAAAGTATGAATTATGCAGACTGTCAGTGTTATACACTATATATAATAATATTGCATTATTATAACTCATACATACATATACGCAGAATGTTACTGTTGTAGCTGGTCTAGGTTTTATATACGGTTAGCTTCTTTAATCTATAATATTGTCATGTTTCATTATATTTTGTGAGATGATCATACAATATGTATTTAAATTACATTCATTTACCAGACACTACAAACACACATGGGGAGCAATTTAGGTTAAGTGTCTTGCTTAAAGACACTTCAACATGTGGACAGAAGGAGCGGCACTACCTGCCATATGCCGCTGTAATATATAAATGTGTAATGTAATTTATAAATCCAGCTGTCAGATGCAGGTAAAAAGTATGATATTTGCCTCTGAAGTGTAGCATAGTAGCATTGTAAAGTAGCAGAAAATGGAAAAAAAAACTTCAGTTAGGAGTAAAATGATCTGAATACTTGAGTAAATGTACTTGCTGCTTTAGCACTGAACATAAACACAGCCTGTTTTAAGCTGTTTAAACCAAAGAGCAGTGCTGTTGTTGTCTGGACTGGACGGTCTCGCGGGTCCTGTTCCACACTGATAAATGTGCCCTCCTTCCTCATACTGGCACCAGTGTGTGCCCTACAAATGTCCCCTGCATTTCTATTCCACTGGAAGATTCTGCTGTCCTGAGCTGCTTTGAGCTCTTCCCTTCTTAATAGAGACTGTCTCCTACATCAAATCTACAACCTGCCTCTCGACATCATCCCCACAAGCCTCCTTAAGGGCTTTCTTGATATTGTCGGCCCAAGTGTCATCTCCACTGTAAATAGCTCTACGGCCACCGGGGCTGTTTCACTGTTTCCTGCTTCCTGCATGCAACGGGCCTGCCTCTTGTAGAAATTATACCGTTTTCAGCAGTTTCAGACCCATTTCCATTATTGCAGTTTTTTGTGTCTCAACTGTTCTGTTTGAAAGGCAGCAACATAAATGGAAATCTGTCTAGTTGTCAGGAGTTGGCTCATTTGAGACAACCTCTTCTTGACTTTTGGCTCTGACGGTGCTGTTCTTTTCCTCGTGGACTACAAGGCTGCCTTCGGTATGGTAAATAATGCCATTATAATGGGCTGTCTGGAGCATAGGGCCGGTGTAAACAGCACGGTCCTGGCTTTGCTCATGTCATAACTGAGGAAAAGAACCATTTAGACAATTTTTCATCTGCCTCGTCGAGGATCTCTCAGGGTTCAATTCCAAATGAATTTCTCTTCTGCATTAGTTCGCTGCACCACTGAGTCATATTATTAAGACTTTCATTTCCTTTCATTGTTATGTAGACAACACCCAGCGGTATGTCCTGCTAAAGCCCACTGATCTGTACAATTAAAAAAGTCTCTTTATGACAATATGTAAATCTTAACTGACCCAAAACGGTTTTCCAGGAGATTAAAAGTGAACATCAATGTTTTTGAATCCCCTCGTTCTACCTTAGTTCTTCATCTAAAAATAACTCTGACCATGTAGCCAGCTGTGCTAAAACTTAAACATATGAAATCGAGCTAAAATCTGTGTCTTTCCACATGTTTTTTTGCAGTCTCCAGTGTCAAGCGGGACTTGAAATGATGTTTGAACTACAACAAAGACGGTTGAATTGTTATGGATGACTCTGTGGAAAGCTTCTATTTAATCAGCCATTGTAAAACTGGAAAATGCACCAGCCCTTCATACTCAATTTAACAGCAGAGTTGGGAGATAATGTCCGAGTAAGTTAATTAGAGTCAAACTTTAGTAATCCCAGTGGGGAGATTTGTCCTCTGTATTTGACCTGACTGTTCACTGTGCAGCGGCCGACTCCAAACAGAAAGATATTCTTCCCGTGAGGCGACTAACAACTGATCCAGTGTGCTGCCTATGGTAAATACATACAGACTATATGTAATAACAATATATTAATTAACAAACTTTAAGGATAACATCTTTATGTTTGTTGCCTGATCAGATGAGCGTTTTTTTGCAGTTTGCTGCGTCTTTTTTTTAAATTGTTGCTAGACAACCACCGAATGAGAGCTAACTAGGGCTGTCAGTCGATTAAAATATTTACTCGTGGTTAATCGCAAATTAATCACACATTTTTAGCTGTTCAAAATGTACCTTAAAGGGAGATCTGTCAAGAATTTAATAATCTAATCAACATGGGAGTTGACAAATATGCTTGCTTTATGCAAATGTATGTATATATTTATAATCGGAAATCAATTAACAACACAAAACAATGACAAATATTGTCCAGAAACCCTCAGAGGTACTGCATTTAGCATAAAAAATATGCTCAAATCATAACATGGTAAACTGCAGTCCAACAGGCAACAACAGCTGTCAGTGTGTCAGTGTGCTGACTTGACTATTACTTGCCCTAAACTTCATGTGATTATCATAAAGTGGGCATGTCTGTAAAGGGGAGACTCTGGTACTCACGGAACCCATTTTCTTTCATATATCTTGAGGTCAGAGGTCAAGGGACCCCTTTGAATATGGCCATGACAGTTTTTCCTCACCAAAATTTAGCGAAAGTTTGGAGCGTTATTTAGCCTCCCTCACGACAAGCTAGTATGACATTGCGTTAATGCATTATTATCGTGTTAACTTTGACAGCCCTCGTGCTAACGTAAGCGTAACATAAACCATGAACTGTGCATTACCTAAACCTGTAGTTAATAGTAGGCTACAGCTTAAATTAATTAAAACAACTCACCCGAAATCTCAAGTACCGCACTGATTTTCCTCCTGCTGTTTTGTGTTCAGATCATGGTTACTACTAAGTCATACAGCTCCGTTTATCCAGCAGAGTCACCACAATGAGAAAAAACGCTAATGACGTCGAGTGCTTCTCCACTCAGAGTTGAATTTTTTTTCAACTCGAGGCGTTCAGGGAGCTCATGTAAAAACGCAAGGCGCACAGAGCGGATAACGCAAGGCGCTCAGCAACGCAAAAGCAGCGTGCAAACACGTCACTCTCATTGAAAACAATTACAAAGAGCCTCAGGCTGCTGAAACGCCCTCTGTGTGATCAGGGCCTAATGGAAGCTGTTGTTTTAGCTTAGATCTGCAGATATATGCAAACACATTGATGTCTCTAAAGATCCCCTCCAGGCATGTTTTATGACTTACATATAAATACTCCGGTTTGCATAATAACTTGAGTCTGATGTGGGTTTTCCACAAAAAAGTAAAAAAAAATCTTAGTAGATCTACTCCTTTTCCCTCATTGAAAAATGTATGAATATGCAAATATTTGTCAGTATCCATTCTCAGTGTGTGTGCACTGGAGGCTTCAAGTTTCCACATCACCCTTCTTGCATATTGGACCACGATTGGCTTCCAAGTTGTCACAAAATCCTTCTCTTGTTCGAACACGTCTCTAACTCAGGTTCAAGGAGAGCACAGAGAAACTTTCTCTCCTTCAACAGATGAATGTGAAAACAGCCTTCTAGTGTCAAACTCTGCACATACATCATTCTGCACAGTGAAGGTCAAACATCCAAGTGAGGTAATTATAAGCAAGACACGTTTTTGAGCGCAGGGGGACTTTCATTTACACTTTATTGATCCTCTTGAGGAAATGCGTCCTCTGCATTTGACCCATCGAACCTTTTTAGGAGCAGTGAGCATCTAAGGCACAACATCTGCAGCCCGTCTCCAGTTATTAGGCCACTGCATTTTAAATACTCCCCACCGGATTACTGTAACTCCTTTTGCATATGGATCGGTCTGTCCGCCGTGCTGCTAGAATAGGACATTGCTGCTGATCGCATTTCTACGTTGGCTTGTCTTCATCCTTCTCCAGCACTGCCGTGGTACAGATGTGGTGTGTAAGCTCTGCCATTGCAAGACTAACACTGACTACGTTTACAGACACACTAATATTACACTATTATTCCGAATATGAATGAATGAATGAATGAATAATTTATGTTTGTGTCTGTTCATTTAGATAACCCATCCCTCCTGTGATTATTCAGACACATTAACTAACAACAAATCAAACCTTTCGGCATGTCAGCCCACCATCATCTAACAGCACAATACACCAGCATCATCCAAACATACATTATAAACATAACATCATCCAAACATATTCGTAAACATGAACCTCCCACAAATAATGCTCCAGGATATATCCCACAATGGAAATAAAACAAATATACAATCACAAATATACAAATACGGCCCCCTAAGTACAAGACACAAATCCAATTAGGACATCTATCGTATGTTACTGTTCTCTTCCTATCCCACGCTTTAGAAAGATATTCAGAAAATACAAAAACGTTATCAAAAGGATATTCAATTAAGGCTCCAGTCTCCATACCTACTGAATATGACAATATTCCAGAATTGATAAGGCGTCATGTAAACAGCATTTTCCATTTGGATATCCTGAATTCTGAATGGAGCATTTTCCGATTAAGACACGTGGGATATGCCGATATTATTCAGGATTTAGGAGCACTCTTTGGACATATATACAGCAAATTCAGAATATACGCATCAATTGGGGTTTTTATAGCAGTTTGTGACAAACGCAAACCAGCTAGCCGACAGTTTGCAGAGGTCGGAAGGAGAAACGCACCTACTTGTAAACATTCTGAAAGATTTGGATATCAACAGGTTTTTGGATATGAGCAAATATCGCAACGCCAACCTCTTCAAGAAGGTGGTTGAAGGAATGAAAGAGTGAGGCTGTGTTCGCACGGTCGAACAAGTCCAACATTGGTTACATTAATCAGAGTATGCACGGCTGCATGTAAACGAAAATATTAGTGGAATATTCATTTTCATTAGCCATGTAAACAACTTAGTAGGATTACTGGGCCTCATGCAAAAACATGTTTGTATTCTTATCTTAACTTTCTCTTACTTTTTTTCGTATCGCAGGCTCATACGAGTGTGCCATGTCAGATTCAGGAAACGCTCCTAACTTCAGATAACTGTGTAAATGACCTGCACATGACCTAAACATGATGAGTGCCACCTGTGCATAAATAAACGCTTGTTCATGAAAATTGTAAATTAGCATAATTAACTCCCCAATGATACCATATAAGGCAACACGTCCTGCCCCATTCATCTGTCTGCCAATATATCAGCACGGCGGCACATTCTCTTCCGAGAGCACACATCCAAAAGAATTAAGTCAGCCACGACGTGCCTGGTCACACTTCCTGTTGACCTTATTATATACAGAGACGAATTAACCTTCAATTAGTGCGTAATTTAAGTTGTTTTCAATTTGAGATGTTCATATTGATATTGTAGTGTTATACAATCGCATCAGTGGCCAATTTAGATTAATGATGATATTGTTAGGCTACATGAATACATTTAGAATCGTATTATAATTCAAATTGCAGAGACAAACAGGATAATGTCGACATAATTATGAAGTTTAATTTATATAGGATTTAATTTATTTATTTATTTTCATTATTTGTAATGGGATATGCAATCCATTACATAGCACATGATTCCTATGACAGGTCTGGACCACTTGGAAATTGTGTTCGTACCTAATGCTGGGCACACGCTAGATGAAAATCAAGCTGATTTTGGGCCTGATCCCCCCCCCCCCAAACAATCGTCACCAAAGCCCTGATATTTTGATGGTTCTAAAGATTATCTTTCCAGATATTCCTGTGATGTGAGGAAGGTTAAGACTGTTTTTTACATCCCCCTATCGGCTCGGAAGTCCATCCTGGCCGCACTGATTTCAAATCGTAAATATTAAACATGTTCAATGTAGTTCAATGTTTCGATGTTTTTCAATGTAGAAAGAACAATAGCCAATTGAGAACCAAGCTGACTGAAGTGGAAGGACAACTACCGTAGTCATGGCGGCCGTGACTAATGCATGAGCTAATGCAAAACTCGAAGCATAAAGTAGCAGTAAGATGCACCTCAGAAATGGAGGACCAACTTGTTGATTTATGGAAACGTGTCTCCATGACTCCATCTATCCATATTTCATGAATTTTCAGTACAAAGTAGAGCATAAACTAATATCGCTAATTCTTCATGCCCGTCGTTCACCATGTTTGTTTACGCTAAAGTCACGTTTGATTTCCGTTTTTTTAGTCTGGACTCTTGTTGTTCATGAATGTAATCTGTTAGTGTGTGGTGAGCTGTTTTGGCCAAATCGTTGCTCACCACACACAATAGGAGCAAAACTGTTAAATTTAACATAACATGTCGTTATGTGTGGGGTCTCTCACATTTTGTTTGTTATTGAGTCTTTATAGACTTCGGTTCCTCTACATAGATGCCTTAGTTCAAGCCACACAGAGCCCTTTGATTTTCCAAACTCAAGGAGGAAGCACTTTTTTTGTTGCTTTGCGTAGATTATTGAAATATTGCATCCCTTTTATATTAGGGTCGACTCTTTCATCTGCTCATATAAAAAAAAAAAAAAAAAGCATTTCTGCTCTGTTTAATCTGCAGATGTGTGAATTAATGTGTGCTTGTGTTTGGGAATTTAGTGAGTACTTCTTCTCAGCACCAGCTGAAAAGCAGCATCGCTGATTACAAACCACTCACACATCAGAACACAGAACTTAACAGCCTTTTATGTCACAGTAGACCAACTCTTCGACATATGGATTATCTCTTATTACTAAGCCTCAGTTGTTGATTGTGATGATAATGATAGTAATGAAAGATGATGATGACTATGATGACAGTGATGATGATAACGATGACAGTGATGCGTATGATGATGATGAGTAGCGGAGTTCCTGTGAAGACCCGAGAGCCCTTTTTATCGCTGATGTGATGTCATAGTCATCACAGCAGCATTTTTCTGTAATTATATTTTTTATTAAAAAGATTTTATATGTCTCTATGCAATATTCATATTATATGGAAACATACTAATGAACAGTAAACACACGTACATAAAAATATCATCTACATTAATAATGTAAACATCTGCTCTATAATTAAATTGTCTCTTCCCCTGAAAAACAACAAGGCTGTTTGCTGCGGTGTTCGTCTGCATTGTCTTGATTTACATCCAAAATTTCATTAAATTTCAGTGTTGTTTGAATATATTCTCTGTGATTCGGTTCAAGAAACATTTGTTTTTGTGTTAACATGTGCTCAGATGAAAAACAGCATTCCCCTAAGCATCAGTGTTGGGTAATGCTGTTCTTCCCAAGTAAGTTGTTAGATAGTGATGTGGGAAGACAAATCAAGACAAACCATTACAATCAAATATATAATAAACAAGAAGCCAAAGTGAATACAAATTCATAATACCTTCTGTCATTTATTATAACAGCGTAATTGTAGAGTTAACACAGACACTGACAATCATACGATGAAGTTTAGATTGCAATCCACATAACTTTATATCTTTGGAATATTAGCATGTGGGACAAAATCCAACACAACCCACCAGCTATCGTTTGACAATGATTTAGCTTTTTATTGGTTTAAATTTTGTTTGTAAACTGGCCACTTATGAAACAATCCGGTCGTACAGGTCATCTCTCAACTCCAACTCCAGTCTCGCGTCTCAAGTTGCTAATCGGACTGTAAACAGTGAGCAGCGCCTGGAAAAGGAAGTCTCGGCCCCGATATCCGCTGGTTACACCGGAACCCCAGAAATATAGCCCCTTGCCCCCAGGAGAGATGTGACGGTGACGGTGCCCACCAGTTAATAAACTACTTAATTAACTTGTGACAACAACGTGTTACCGATAACACCGGACATTTTACAAGAAAAGACAGCGCTCAATATCTGTAGAGCGCTGACTTTGATCTTTAACGTTGGATGGCTGTGTGTCTGGCCTCTCTGGTCAAGCTTTCGCTGCGAGGCTGCAGGTTTCCACCTGGAGCCGCTGCGCTGTGCACACCGGCTGTGACCACACTGTCCTCCGCACGGCGATTGCCTCATTAACGTTATGGTTTCCTTATAGCGTTGGGTTTAAATCCAAAGTATTGCCAAATGGCCGCTTTTGCCTTACGCTTTGACATCAAATCCTCCGCCATCGTCTTGTCAACTCTCTCTCGTCCCGTGTGAGTGAAATCTGACTCCTGCTACTCTGAGCTGAGACTCCGTACGGAGCAGACACTTTCACTTTCAGCTTGTAATGTCCGTAGTCTGACTATGTATTGATAACACGCCGCTGATACGCTAAAATTAACTAAATGGGTTGTATTTCTTCAACAAAAAAAGAAGCAAAACGACAGTTGGGGCAGTGGACAAGTAATGTAATCGGTAACACTGACTACCACGGCAAGCCTAGTCACCAGACGTTCTTATAACAGTAAGGCTTGAACACTGTCCACTGAGCCACCGTAACATCCCAACTAGAGGCCCTCAACCATAAGTAATCGATTGCTTGCTGGTTTGTCAATATGATGGTTGATGGGGTGTGTTATTGTTGGGAAGAGATTTAAAGATTTTTTGACCTGTGTTGGTGAGAGATGGTTGGCCTACTTAGTTGTTGAGAAGCACATTAAGGTCTTTGTCTTAGCTAATATTCACAGTCAGGTCACTGGTTACTCAATGCTTCATGATGGATAGGCTGATAGAGTGCTAATACTCAAACTTGTGATGTCAGAGGGGAAAAAGTGTGGAGCTGCTCCATAGACAATGAATGGGGAGAGATGTTCTAGATGACACTGAGAGCACCCAGGGGTGTTCTGAGTATATAGGAACATTTGCTGTTTCACAACTGAGCACACTACAATAGAATAAAGCCTATTTCCACACAAAAACAGTCTCCCATTCATTGTCTATGAAGGCTTCTTACTTGATGACATCACAAGTTTGAGACTTAGTTCTGTCATGAATACTTTAACACAGAACACAAATTTTACTCAGCGAAAAAACGCGACATACTTTTTTTCGGTATGAGGTAAATTTTAATGAGCTTTCGCACCGCAAATAACGGATTCAACCAATCACGATGTGCGGAACGGGTTGAGTTGTGTCCATCCAACAACAACACGGAGGCTCCGTAGTCCGAACCTAGACGGAAAATTGTATTACTCCTTTCTACTTTGACAAAGGCAGCGCAGACCTGATCCACTTCTTCAGTTCTTACCTTTCACAATAAAAGCCCTAGACATATAATATTCGCAGGCGAGTATGCCCCCAGTTTTTAAAGGCCTTAACTTCTCTGGTTTCTGGCTTTGAGAGAGAGTAACAATGTATAGTGGTCGCGCACATCCAAAACCGTTGAAAGCAGGTGCTGGACCAATAGAAGACAGCAATGAATACATAAATAAAGGTCCACACTTGTGGATGTGCTAATAAATTGCACCTAAGGGAGCCACAGTGTGCAGACCTTTATTTGAGAGTGTAGCTCATGTTCACAAATATTGATTGAACTTTCCTAGGCCATGGAGATAAAGTATTATTGGTGTTGGTGAGTTTTTGACTGCTAGCTCTGCCTTGGAGCAGTGTTTTCATGAGTGGGCCCTTGTGTTGTTCATATTGTGTACACACACAAAGATGCACACGGTGTGACACACATGCATGCCACTGGTTTTACGCTATGCCGCTTAGCAGGAGTTGTTGGCGGTGACGCACAAAGAAACATAGCAATGCGCCATTAGAGGCAATGAAGACGACTTCTAGCAAGCAAACACGAATGTAAACCTTGAACGATTTCAAAATTTTGCTTTGTGAATGTTTTATGTGGAAGGAAATGCACTCAACACTTTTGTTAGGCCTCAAGGACAGACACAGTGTGTTTTCTGGTCGAACACTGAATGAAAACATAACTTTTGTTTACAAGAAATAGCCGCAAGCCTATAAACCGTTTATCACTGTTTAAGTGTTGGCTTTATGGTGTGAGGAGTTTGGACTGAAACATTTTGTTGGCTACCAGGTCTGGCCTGGGCTCAGGCTTCAATAAGTCAGGCCGGGACGCACACCTTGAAGTACTTTTACCCCTGTAAAGATGATCATATTACATTTTGCAACTGATTCTTCCTTTCGTAAGAAAACATGACAGGCAGCTAATCAAGCATTAGGATTGATGGAGTTAAAACTACAGGAAGTAATAAACCTGTTGTATAGCCTATTCCAGCAGACACTCTCTGCAGGGAGAACTAAGTATCGACTACCTGACTGTCGTGTAACTACCTGAAACAAAGATAGGTGTCGGCTAAAAGTTCTGTAATTGTTGGTACTTCTGCAGAGCTGCTGCTGATACACTAACTCACTGTAATTGGTACGTGAACAAAGGGATGCATTCTCCCTATAGGTACACTACTAACTCCCAACTTTTCAATTGTCTGATAAGCCCATTACTGCAACAGGCATACAAGCCAATCAATCATAGTTAGGGACGTGTTTGACAAAGTTGCAGGACTTGAGGGACCAGCAGCTATCCCCGCCTCACTGTCTCGCATCAATCATCTCTCAAGTGCAAACAGTTCTGAGGAAAAGTGGGACTTTTGAGATGTGTTTTTTTTTTTTCTAAACTGTAGTTGCAGATGAAATAATAGATTTCATCAATTTTCCTGACAGTTCTCGATAATCCTCATTCATGTTCCTGTAACTGCATTCACAGAGGATATACAGTCTTCCCTCTCTATTATTATCTTCTTTTTGGCAACACTTTCTAATAACCATCATTTATAAATGGTAAATTGATAGTTAATTAAACTTAGTTAATAGTTATTTTAATGTTAACAAACAAAGAAATGATCATTAATAATGTTTACTAATTATTAGTAATGCTAGAATTTATGTTATTTTAACAGTTTATTGTTGCACAAAAACATTGTATGTACTATATACAGTATATATATATATTTGTTAATGATTAAGATATTATTTTAAACCTTAAAGAAATTGTTTATAAAACATCTATAAACATCACATAAACAGATATTTGTAACACGTTGTTAATGGTAAGTAACTGGTTTGTAAACCATCTATAAACATTATTTGGATGGCTATTATAAAGTTGCAACTAATGATTATAATACCTTGTTAAATGGTCAATAAATACTTTGTAGAGCATCTATAAACATTATTTAGAGAGATAGTTCATACTTTTTTAATAATTGGTTTCTGGTCCATCTATCTATGTAATGTTTACAGATGTTTTACAAACAATTTCTTAAAGTATAAGAACATTAAAAATAATAAATACTTTAATAATGTAATCAGAATATAAGTGTTATTGTCTCTTATTAGCTATGATACAATAGGATTTATAAACTATTGTTTCATATTACACAAACTAATGATAAAATAAGAGAAATTATAGTGTTACTAATAATTAGTAAACATTAATTATAATTTCATTGTTTGTTAACAGTAAAATAACTATTAACTAGGTTTAATTAACTCTCAATTTACCATTTATAAATGATGGTTATTATAAAGTGTTACCTTGTTTTTTTATAATTAGTTTATTCCTCCGTGGGAATGTTAACTGGGCATGTATGCTCAGCTAACCTATCCTGTATAAGTTAAATAAAAAAACACATTTTTACTGAGTATTGTAGGGAACACTTTACCTGAACAAGTACATTAGGATGTTAAAGTTGTTGCAGTAGCATATTTCAAATCAGTTTATTGTTAAATCAGCTGGATGACGTGTAGTTACAAGCATACATAATATTGACATAAGTAGTTGCACAGATAAGCTGTTATGCCACTCTACATAATAGACAGATACAATAAGTCATTACACTTGCATACATGCATAGTAGTGTTTCTCACCCCCATCCACTGTTCAGACACGCAGCCATATGTGCTAAGAGCAGAGGCACATGCCTCGAGGCATCCACCATCCATGTGCTTCACGTGTTCTACTGGGAGAGAGAGGTACAGATGGAGAAGAAGGTGGGAGAGGGAAAAGAGAAAAAGGTGGAGAAAAAAGGAGATTTGAGTGAAGCTTGTGTCAGAGGCATACCATGTTGGTGTCAGTTCCACTCCTCTTCCTCCATGTTAAGAAGTTTCTCTCTCCCTCGGAGGGACCAGCTGGTCCTGAGAGAGAGAGAGAGAGAGAGGGAGGAAGAGATAAGAGTAGTAGAAATAATAGAGAGGCAAGTGCAGGTAGAAGATGAGATAGAAAAACGGAAGCAGAGTGATAGATTTGCTAACATCGCATTTCATGCAGCAGTGATGTCAAATTACATGCCACGGAGAGCCGGGTACTGTATGTGCAGCATTTCCATTCAACCAAACAACAGAGCTCTTTCTCAATATTTGCTCTTGTGTCCCCTGTGACATTTTATTTAGTCTGCAGCTTACAGTGCGCAGAGAGTTGAAATGGCGAGTCATTGATCGTGCACAACATCAAGCTTAGAGCCCATCTCAATACACCGGGAAGTACGGTACGTGTTCAGGAGGAGATCATTCTCTCCCGGATCATTTATAGAAATCTCTCTTCCCCACAAAGTCAGCAGTTGAGCATGTTGGGGTTTTATAGTCACCCTACAGCAGCTATCAGCAGCAGATATCACTGATTCGCTACCTTCAAGCTGAGAGTGTTCAGCTAATTAGCGAAATCACCGGATGTATTCATTAGATCCTCTATCCCCTTTCCGTAGCAATAAGCAAATCTTCTTTTCATTGGAAATAATTGGACATCACTAATAATTACATGACACACACAGAGACGTGTGAGTGGGGCGCAATTTCAGACACTGCCTCTTCAGTTTTATATACCGTATTAAATTAGTCTTCTCCATATTGTGTTGGTGGAATTTTATATTCAGTAATTGTGACAGTTAGTGCGTATTAATTTGGGAGACTGGCGCCCACTCTTGGAGCCAGGTTGGGGAGCGGAGCTTGTAGCCAAGCTGTACTCCTGGCGCCTGTTGTTCCAATAACCCCCCATAGCCTGTCTGAGCACAGCCTGAAGAAGCAGCAGGAAGCTGCTGTCTTGTGGCCTCACCACCTGGGATATTGGACAGAGGCGCAATGGGCAACACTGGATGTCTTCTGGGTGGTGATACGGGAGTATTGGGTACCGTAGCGAATAATCCAAGTCTTTTGGTCCTTGTATGCCAAAGTGAAAGTTGCATTTTATTACCTGGCATTAAAGGGATGGTTTGGGTGTTTTGAAGCGGGGTTGTATAAAGTACTTATCCATAATCACTGTATTGCCTTATGTTACCGCATGGAGGCAAAGCAATGTACTGCTGTGGAAGGGACCGGCAACAAAACGTATTTTAGCCACCTAAAAGAAAGGCCCACTTTAAAAATCAATATCAGTTTAAGTGTACGTTATATTTAGAATATTTTTGCTGATTTACCTTGTCATGAGACAGCTATACAGTCTATGTATCCGACGGGAACTGAAGCCGTTGTATCCATCTATGATATCACCACAGCCACCAGATTCCATTGAAAAATACTGTAATTTTACCTCGCAGAACACAGAAGTTGCTGGTCTACCACTGCCTCGATCCGTTAGTTTGTTTACTGACGTCCGGTATTCGCTTTCAGTCCAAAATGGCAGAAGCGTTGCTTTGCTGCTGGGCGCTGATGTTGCAATGGAATGAACAATTGACTTTCACTTCTTGGCAATATACGTTCTTTGGCGGTAGACCAGCAACCCCTGTGTTCTGCGAGGTAAAATTACAGATTTTTTCAATGGAGTCTGATCGCTTTGGCGAGAGCGTAGATAACGGTTTCAGTTCCCCGTCGGAAACATAGACTGTATAGCTGTCTGACGACAAGTTAAATTGGCAAAAATATTCTAAATACAGCGTACACTTTAACTGATATTGATTGTTTTAGGTGAGCCTTTCTTTTAGGTGGCTAAAATACGTTTTGCTGCTATCCCCGACCACAGCAGTACATTACTTTGCTCCTGTGCTGTTAATCCTGTCTGTTTCTCCAAACTGGGGGCATGCTGACCGCCATCTATTGTAGGTAATACACTGACTATGGATAAGTACCTCATACAACCCCACTTCAAAACACCTGAACTATCCCTTTAATGCCGGGTAAGAAAACGCAACTCTCACTTTGTTTCACTATCCCGTTAAGTCTGACCTGTTCAAGACAGATCAAGGATTTCCTTTGTCCCCTCTGCCCTCTTGACTTTTATGGGAAGGGAAGTGAATTGCAGCTGTGTCGTGAAAAAGATCCAGCTCGGGGACATTATCGTGTCTTCGCTGTGAATCGCAGATGGTGCTGTCCCTCTGGCTTCATCAGCCTGTGACCTCTGATGTGCAGTTGAGCTTTGTTCTGCTGAGTGCGAAGCGGCTGGGAAGAAGGGTTAGGCACCTTCAAATCTGAGGTCGTTGTTCTTTCACAAAACAAGGTGGCTTGCTGTGTTCAGACGAGAGGGGAGCAGCTGTATCAGGTGGATGAATCACCTTAGGGGGGTCATATTCACGTTTGAGTGTAAGAGGGGCCATGTGTGATTGACAGAATCTGTTAGCCGCAGTAACGATGGAGCTACACCAGAGTGTGGTGGTAAAGAAGTGAGGGCTACAATTCACTGGTCGATGAACACCTCAGTCCTCGCTGGTGTTCATGAGTTGGAGGATGGGTCCAAAAGAATGAAATTGTGGATACATTCAATAGAAGTGCGGTTTCTCCAGAGGTTTGCTGGTCTTGTTCTTTGCGAGATCAGCCAACATGGTTTAGGTGTCCAGTCAGGATGTAGGTGTCTCCTTGGGAAAGACTCTGTGTAAGATGAAAGACAGCTGGGTGATTATATTTTTTCCAACTGACCTGAAAAACCCCCGAGATCCCTGAAGAGTAACTGGAGAAAGTTACCCGGGAAAAGTCTCTCTTGTCCGTCATATTCGCTCAAATTTAACTGCAACCCTGAATAGAAGCAGCAGCAATAGAAAATTGATAAATGGATATTATCCGTTTGTACATAGCCAGAAGCTGTAGTAGTTACATGTGAAAAAGATAAGCAATAAGCTTCACTTACTAGCTGTCCTCGACCGGCGTATATAGACTCGCAGGTGGCTAGGAAGACGTGGACAGTATGGTTTGTCCATTTTGCAGAGAGAAATGGAGGTAAGCTATTTACGTTTTACTATATCTATTGTACATCGGTATCTTGATAGCTAAGCTCTGATTACCGGCACTGACGTTGGGGAATCGGTTCGTGGCTCTGCTCCAACTGTGCGAGAGTCTGTGAATGGCCGACCAAAATTTCTGACATGTCTGACGGCCGGTCAGGAGGAGTTAATCGGTCCTCGGTCCCCCCTGGTAAACTGCACGGCAAACGCGCCCAACAAAGCTGAGTTTCGGTTTGACTCTAAAATGAGTCGTGCGTCTCAAAATTTGGGCCAGGAACGGGCTAAAGTCGTACAGTGTATGCCCAGCTTTAGTCCACTAGCACTCATAAGATTTTTTCGACTAATCAATCAGTTGATTTAATCGACAGATCTGTAAAACTGAGTTTTTCCACAAAAAATCGCACAAAAGCACCACTTTAAATCTTGAGTTTACCAGAGATGTGCTCACCTTGGAAATTAGTCATTCCACATGAAAAAGCATAAAAAAGACTAATCGACTGAAGATATTTTAGTCAACTAAGACCAAAACGACAGATTAGTCGACTAAGAGGGAGCAGCCCTTATAATTACCCCAACAACCCCAACAAGAGCTGAAACGGTTTGTCAATTAACTGATTATTTGATAGACAGAAAATTAATCAGCAACAATTATGATAATTGATTGACTAACAAAAACACTGTCTTGTTTCAGCCTGGCAACTGTGAGAATTTGCTACTTTTCTCTTTTTGTCAAATCATTGTAAATTGAATTGAAGATCTCACCTTGAGGTTATCTGACGTTTTGTAGACTATATGTTTAATTGTTTAAACAAATTATTAATTGATACATTAATCAATAATGAAAATAATTGTTAGTTGCAGCACTAACCCCAAATGCTCGTGCTATCTGCAATATATACAAGGCTGGTAAATGATGTCTGCTTCAAATTCAGTTTATTAAAGTTTATTGAAATGACACATTATCCTACTTAGAGGCTCATCCGCATGTATGCTAATTAGGGCTGTCAATCAATTAAAATATTCAATTGTGATTAATCGCATGATTGCCCATAGTTAATCACGATTAATCACACATTGTGTATCTGTTAAAAATGTACCTTAAAGGGAGATTTGTCAAGTATTTAATACTCTTATCAACATGGGAGTGGGCAAATATGATTGCTTTATACAAATGTATGTATATATTTATTATTGGAAATCAATTAACAACACAAAACAATGACAAATATTGTCCAGAAACCCTCACAGGTACTCTATTTAACATAAAAAAATATGCTCAAATCATAACATGGCAAACTCAAGCCCAACAGGCAACAACAGCTGTCAGTGTGTCAGTGTGCTGACTTGACTATGACTTGCCCCAAACTGCATGTGTTTATCATAAAGTGGGCATGTCTGTAAAAGGGAGACTCGTGGGTACCCATAGAACCCATTTTCATTCACATATCTTGAGGTCAGAGGTCAAGGGACCCCTCTGAAAACACCATGCCAGTTTTTGCTCGCCAAACTTTAGCACAAGTTTGCAGTGTTATTTACAAGCTATCATGACGTGGTTGGTACCAATGGATTCCTTATGTTTTTAGTTTCATATGACGCCAGTATCTTGACTCTAGCTTTAAAACTGAGCCCACTACAACCTAAAAATTGCAAGTTGTGTTAATGCGTTCAAAAAGTAGTGGCGTAAAACAAATTTACGTTAGTGCATTATTATTGCGTTAACTTTGACAGCCCTAATGCTAATATTACCTGTAGCACCTAGTGTGAATTGGCTACTAGAAGTGACACTGTCAAATAATAAAATAAAAAATAAAGATGCAAATGAGGGAAAAGACAGGAAATAACCAGAGTAAAGAAGAGAGGGTGGGAGACATGTTAGTGAAGGTAGGCAGTGGGATTTATTTTTCTACTTTTATCCAGATGAAGTTGAGTGAGTATGCATGTTATTTTTCATGAGATTTTCCCAGCCAGTCAATAATTCACACAAGCAACCTTTGAGTCATAGTCCCACTTCTCTGACCTCCATACAGAGCTCTGACTCACTTCACATAATATTCCAAATACATAATACATATGTAAATGACAAAATCTACAAAGGCATTTTTTAGATATTGTGACAAATGCTTCCAATAACAACCTAACTGTTAATCCTTTATGATAATAAAAGGAATATTGTTGAAAAATAACATTTTATGAGACTTTAGTCATATTAGTACAGGATGCTTAACATTCCTTGTTGAATCCAACATGTTTAATATTTTCCTCTTTCATCCCTTCATGCCATTGAACTATTAAATATTTTGTGCACAGCCTCAATAAGAAAGTATGAACAGCAGCGTTGTGATGAGATGAAGAGACAGAAACAGAGTGGCGGAAGGATAGATGGAGTAAAGGAGAGAAGAGCTGCGTTGTGTTTCTGAGGTGATGCCCACTTTGGCAAGTCAAACTCCCTTCACTGCTCTGTTCTGCTCTGCTCTACTCTGCGTGGGTTGTTGCTGTATAAATAACACTCTCAGAGCAGATCAGAGAGAGAGAGAGAGAGAAAGAGGATGAGGGAGGCAATAACAGCAGAGGAAGAGATGGTGAGGGAGACAGGGGGGAGGAGAGGGGGACGCATGGGAGAAGATGGAGAGAGAGAGAAAGAGAAGGATGGAGAAACAGAGTTGATCAGAGTTATATTAGATGTTCAAGAGGAGGAGAGAGCGAAGAGAATGAAGTGTGGGGAGAGAGAGAGAGAGGTGATTGAGAGGGCTTGTCGAATAATTGAACCATGTATGGTAACAGTTAAGTATGAGGTGATTTGAGAGGATGAGAGGACAAGCGTGAGAGAGAAATGGATGTGAAGATGTACAGTATGAACCCTTCAGAGAGAAAGAGAGGGAGACAATGTGTGTGGTGTCATGAGATGGCCTGTCTTAGGCGGTACTTGTATGACACCATCAGCGTTAGTCACGGGGAAGATGATTAATAGTGTAAAGATACCGCAGCAGCTCATCACTGCCAAACGGCAGATCTCAGATCATTTGCTTACATGCACAGCAACAGCTACTTCTAACAGACTTTTTGTGTTTTGAATTCAACCTCAACATATTGAACATATACATTTACAGTGAGACACACACTTCCCCCTCACCTCGCCAAACAGCAGGGTACAGTTTTCAGGTTAGTTTTCAAATCAGTCGAAATTGTGACCTTCCAAAAATCTCTATATACTGTAAGGCATCCATACAGGTTGTTGTAAGTCGACTTACATAAATAACTCTTAAAGGTGCAGTGTGTAGAATTTGGCGGCATCTATAGCAGTGAGGTTGTAGATGCAACCAACTGAAATTTCTCCCGTGTGCCAAGTTTGTGTAGGAGAACTACAGTGGCCGACACAAAAACGTGAATGACCCAATCTAGAGCCAGTGTTTGATTTGTCCGTTCTGGGCTACTGTAGAAACATGGCGGCTGTCTCCGTGAGGAGAGGACCTGCTCCGTATGTAGATATAAATGACTCATTCTAAGGTAACAAAAACACAACGATTCTTATTTTCAGGTGATTATACACTAAAGAAAACATACTTATTAATATTCCAATTTCTGCCAATAGATCCCTCAAAATGCTCAGAGCGCTGTCGAATGCTCATTCGACAGAGCCCCAACACCTTCATACATATTTTTCATAAACATTTTCCCAGAAAGACACCTGTCACCTGATTCAAAGCTCGTCTCTACAGTATATTGACCAGGGAACAAGATGACACGATGTGTACAAACATTTCTTCTACATTTACATTTAACAACCATCTTCCAAAATCACTGTAACCTTGGACATTACAGTTTGCAATAGGTTATAATGTGCTTTTTTCCTACATATATTCAACACAAACATCTGGAATGTATGATTTATCCTGACAGGTGTGAGAGAAGTTGCCATTAACAGTTTGTATTGTAATAATAACTTATTGTCTGTGTCTTAAAACGTGGAAATTCACAATCAGCTTCATGTATATCCTCCATCATGTGTAATCTATATGCATCTAATTTCTTGGAAGATGTGATAAGTCAAAAAACAAAGATGGCTGACCTTTCTAGGTCATACAGGGTCAATGTTACTTATTCAGTTTCCGACAAAAGAGGTTTAGGTAGTAATTAATGTACTTGTGTGTGTGTGTGTAATCTAACACATTTAAATTCTAACAGACTTAATAGCTGAATTGCACAACTACATTTGTTTATATAAACTTCTTTGGAGGAGAGAATTTATCATAACTATGTGAACATGTGATGTCGTAAACAAAAAATAAACCATTATTAATTGCACCCCAGCAGTGTGTGATTGTGTGTGTGTGTGCGCGTGTGTGTGTGAGCAAATGAGCAATATGGAAGAAAATGGCCTACCTCGCTGCAGCAGTTTAATGATGGCCAGAGGTGTTGCTGTGCTCGCTGATGGTGATGCATCCTAGAACATTGTTCTCCAGACCAGTACTAATCAGCTGTTATTGGTACGAGGCTAGCTAGCAGAAGATTTGGATCGGAGTAATCTGAGAGAGGCCTACATCACTGCAGCCAGTTAATGATGGCCAGCGGTGCTACAAGCCTGACACATCCTAAAAGATTGCATTACAGATCAGCACACTGCAGATGCTTACATCACCCGCTAACTAGCTTCACATAGATTATCTTCACGTTTGATTAGTTTTACTGCGAGAGATTCTGAAAGTGCAATTCTTAGAATATTCTGTAGTTTTGATCCTGTACAAATGTGTCTGTTTGGAAGTTCAGTCTCGACCTTTGGGAACCGTAACAAAATAATCTCAGCTAAAAAAGAAAAGTCTATTTACTAGCTTTGATGGAGCGGGTGTTTCTTTTTATCAGAATGGAAACTAAAAAAAAAGATATGGAACTCAAATGTCATCTGATAATAGAAACCCAGTTCAAAGTGACACCACTGCAATCTCAATAATGGGTTTCCTGTGTGGCAGCCAGCAGATTGTCATTATACATGCACTGGAGGCGGTGAGATGCTTGACCTCAGCGACGAGCATCGCCTCTGTTAGGTGTAGAGTGTGTCCTCTCTGGTGCAGGGTTGTTCTGGGCTTTCTCTTTTTAAAGCCTTTGTGACAGGCCAGTGATGTTC
Organism: Sebastolobus alascanus; assembly: GCA_916701645.2. NCBI lineage: Eukaryota > Metazoa > Chordata > Actinopteri > Perciformes > Sebastidae > Sebastolobus > Sebastolobus alascanus. Next base: position 898,053 of record CAKAOJ020000032.1, read on the forward strand.
GGGGCATTTCACATCGCCGCCTTGAGCAGAGATTCTTTATCCAGTATGAATGATCCGTGAAATCACGCAGAGAGTAAAACTAATCCAGTCTGAACTGTGTTTTTGTTTGAACAGCGCGGCTCGGTTCTTCTGCGAGGGGCCAATTCAGTGCAAGCACAAGTAAATACTCGCCTATATAGCGCCAGTGCTGGCGGATTGGCGCTAGGCAGGGCTAATGCAGGTGCCAAGTGGCGTGTTAAGTGCGAGCCATGTGACGCGGGCCTATGGCTCCTGTTGCTGTAATGAGAGCGGCTCGTTCTCAGTCTCGCCCGGCTGCTGCTAATTGCCTTAATTGAGAGAGTGACCTACATCTGAGAGAGGCTTCGGTGGATCAGCAGAACAGCTGGCAAACCTGGAGAAGGAAAGGGAGGGAGGGAGGACTGGAAAAAAAAAGGATGAGATGGAACGAATGAGGGAGAAATTAGGAGACAGAAGTGGATGCAATAGAAAGAAAAATGTGAACAGATTGCTGAAAGAAACTTTTTAAAGCAACTTCTAATACTGTTTAAACTTCTATTTTTATTTTTTGTGCGCACATGCTCGGTTGGATGCACACATCGTGATTTTTTGACTCAATTAAGCATCAAATGTTCCATCAAAGCCGAGCTGAACCAGTAAATGATAGCGAGGGGCAAAAAAGAGTGAGGAAAGGGACAGGAGGAGAAGGCTGGCAGTGACATCATGCTTTTAGAGCACAGGCCGGCCCTCAGGCCAGCGTTGAATACACTCCTAACAGTCTTGTGTACTTCCCTTAGACTGAATTATTCAACACACTCCTGATGGAGAGACTGACTGTGACTGTGTGTGTGTGTGTGTGTGTGTGTGTGTGTGTGTGTGTGTGTGTGTGTGTGTGTGTGTGTGTGTGTGTGTGTGTGTCTGTGTGTGTGTCTCTGCATGTCTTTGCTGCGGTGCATGTACGTGCACGCATGAATGCATTTGTCTAGAGAGTGAGATAGAAGAAGAATGTAAGTTCTGCGCGTGTGTGTGTGAATGCAACTTTTTTTCTTTATTTGTGTGCTAGAAAGTGTGTAGGAGAGAGAGGCTGCTTGGAGTCATTGAATGGGGCTTGTGATGTGTGGGTGGCTGCTCGGTTTGTGTGCATGTGTGTGCACACACACGTCTGTCAAGTCTGTTGTGTGTTTTCTGTGTTTCAGATGAGGTGGTTCAGCTGGTTTCTGTCCCTCTTCAAAAAAAGAAATAGTTCTCAATCAATCCTTTTTCTTCCGCAAATCTCACCAGACTGCTTGTCGATGTCCCTCCCCCATCCATCCAAACTCACACACACATGAACACACACACACGGTAACACACTGTCTCCCTCACTGTGTTTTGGATTTTAAGCTGCAGTGCTCTTCTGTGTGCCCCCATTTCTTGTTTTTGTGTGGGTGAGTGTGGGTGTGGGTGTGCGGTCTGTGTACTCTTTCTCTAAGTGTGTGTGTGCTTTGTGTGTTTCTGCCAGCATGTGTTTCCCTGTGTGTGTGTGTGTGTGTGTGTGTGTGTGCGTGTGTGGACAGTGAGTGTTGGGGTTTGATCCTGTGCTAATGATCTCCCAGTGGGTCAAACTTCTGTAAAGTGTGTTGAGCGGGAAGGGAGGGAGGGACGGGAGAGGAGGAAGTGAATAGAGAACAGTGCCTGATCATCATTATCATCATCATCTTCGTCATCACTAAACCCTACGCTGCTGTTGTAGAGTAACCAACCCCCCCCCCCCCCCGCTAGTCACCGGCGCCAGAGCCTCCACCTATCGTGATCCGCTCAGCCCTCCACTCGAGCAGGAGCAGCCGCGTTGGCACTGAGAGCTGCAGCATCAAACCGGCTGGTGACAGAAGGATGGAAGGAGGGGAGGATGGATAGACAGATGGATATAGAGCGCCGGCATGTGATGTGTGTCATACTCGCACTCCCCTCAGCACACGCATGCACACTAGGAAACGTCAGCCGCAGACAGTCAGATATTGGAGTTTTTTTTTCTTCCTCTTGTTTCTTTTTATTGAATGTCACACGGAGGGGTTTTCTCGCCTCTCTCCTTCTCTCTGTCACTCCCGCCTCCCCTCCGCTCTCCCTGTCAACTCCCAGCTCATCTTCTTGCTTACACGGACTGTAATGCACTTTTGTTTTTCTGAATGTGTTAGCACTTCCTCCACTTCCTCCCCGTTCTCCGAGCCTCGCCTTACCTCTCCTCCCCTCCCTCCCCATCTGGAAAAGATCTGTCTCGCTAATAGGAGGCCTGGTAAATTAGCCCCTCTATCCTTCCTCTCTATCGCTCCTGTCTCCTCCCTTCTTCTCTCATCTATCTCTCCAAGCGTGTGCGCTGCCCGATAGAGCGCACTCATGCACACCCACAGATTCAGACATAAAAATACATGCAAGTGCAGATTTGCCCCGCTTGTGTGTCTGTCTGTTTGTCTCCAGGTTGGGTACGGGCTAATAGGGCGTAGTAGGTAATGGCAGCCGTAGCCTATTATCTCTGCTCTGCTGTCTAATAGCCACTGGCTTTAAGCATCTGCCATGTAGCTGCTCTAACTCCCCCAATGGACACTTAGCAACTTTGCGCATAGACACACACACACACATATACACATGTACAACCCACCCCCACAGATGCACAGCGGAGATAATATACACACCGCCAAAAGTCATTTGTGCATATGTGAGTGTGTCTGTGCACGTGTGGGTGGTGCATGCTGAAGTGTGTGTGTGTGTGTGTGTGTGTGTGTGTGTGTGTGTGTGTGTGTGTGTGTGGTTATCACTTCTAACACACCGTGCCCTGACACTCGGTATGCTCTCTTTTCCTTGGGGGAGCACTGCCTTCCTTTAATTAGTAAAGGAAATAGATTTACTTATCTGATCTTTGACACATTGGCCACACACACACACACACACACACACACACACACACACACACACACACACACATACACACATCTGCCCGCGTGCACTCGACCACGCAGCACATCGACACCTATCCATTACCAGTGTGCTGGAATGCCAGAGCGAGGAAGCAAACACATTGTGTGTTCAGGCGTGTGTGTGTGTGAGTGAGTGCATGTGCAAGGGAGAAATGAATCTGCTCCCATCTGTAGACTGACCATTGATTTGCCATGGTAACAGTGGATGGTGACTGTCGTGTGAACAAAAGCGATGAGAACAAGTGGCCCGGATTGGAGAGGGAAGGAGAAATGAGAAGGGGGAGATGGGGAATATAGGAGACCAGTGGCGGTATTGAATTGGGAAAACACGGGTGCAAACTCCGCAGCAGCTGGAAGAGAGAGGATTAACGCGCGTTCGCCTGTTGCTGGTTTAACTAAATGTAAGCAACAAGATTTTTATGTGTGTATTCCAGAAAGCGAGAGCGTGTGCACAATAGTGTTGTGGGAGTGTTTTTGGTATAAAAAGGCTTAAACAGACCTGAGTAAGGCTTATATATAATGAATGAATCCCCCTTCAGCTACCGTTTTTCTTTCCTCTGCAGAATTAGTGATTTGTCTAACCCCCTCCTTTTCCCGCAAACAATCTCTGCAAAACCCCTTCGCCACGTCCCAGCGTTCCTCCCAGAATCCACCCTGCACCCCAGCGACATTGCCCTCTGGAAGCCTGTCATTGTATAAACTTATTTAGTAAACATTATGCCTCCGCTGTCAACAACTCACTTAAGAAACACTGGGCTAATGTAATTTCAACCAAAACGGGGATAAACCAATGTTTTAGTATTCAGCGGGGCCTGCAGCTCTTCTCCAAAAAGCTGAAACACACTGTGAATTGTCTAATTAATCTTCTGGCTTGTGGTATTCCTACACCAGCCAGATCCTTTTGTTTTGCAGTGGCACTGGACACGTGCCCTGACCCCAACCCCGACTGGTCGTCCTGTTCTCATACCTGCGGCACTTGGCCTGCATAGCACGGTCCAACAAATCAACAAAACTGAGGTAGTCAACTGGGATTGGCTGACTCACCGCTCGCTGCCATTTTTACACCAGTCCTAAGGTTTCCAAAGTCCAACAGAGTTGAGAGACACAGAGAGGGAGAGAAAGAGAGAGTGGGATTTTTTTTTCAGCCAAAGGCACTTTAGCTATAAATATCAAACTGGCAATTCTTTGATTTGCCAGTGAAGGCTGAGAGAGGAGGGAGAAAGATGCAGGGTCTTGCTCGGTTCTTGAGCTGTTTTAAATTCATTCACAGATGGGGGAAGAGAGAAACTGAGGGACGAATAGGGTTGGCTGTGTCATTAATTTTCCATGTAGGGGGATGAAATAACATTAACATCTCTTTCTCTCTGAAGCTCTATAAGTCACAGTTATTATTACTCAAAAACAGCAGCACACTAGGGCTGCACGATTATGGCCGTCACCAATAATGCCTCATTAGAAAATTTATGGTATATGAGGTACATTTTAAATATGAGCGTCGCATTTCAACCTGCAGTGAATCAAACAGATCCTGGTACAAAATACCCTGTGTTTCATAAATTTGTAACAAGGAAACATTTCTCAGCTGTTGAAACTGTTGAGAGGGCAGCGCGTTTCAGTCCAAAGTTTGTGAAGCCAACCATAGAATTTCTTAACATAACAAATTTTTAAAGTTGACAAGAAAAATCAAATCCCCTCATGACTTCTCTGGAATAAGTCTTTATAAGCATGGGCTTGAGGTCAGAATTATTTTATCACGATTGTTCATTGATTTTTTGGGACAAAACATATTTTATTGCACATTCACATTTAAATCAACAGAGCGCTGCTTTCACTTCCATGTTGTTCTACATTCCTGCTACTGTACACATATTTGCATCAAAATAAGACTTTAAATAAGGTTCTTCTTCACCTGAATTCAATGTATTTTCATTTCCCCGTCTGCTTTCTGTTAAAACAAGTAATATACAGTATATTACTCTTCTACTCTGGGCTGCCAGCCGATTAGACTGTTGTCAGGCTATTAAATAGGAGTTATCAGTCGCTATAAGCCCCATAGATGTGGGTCAATAGGGGCCTACTACAACCACTAGTAGGTTTTATCATCTATTCACATGGTAGATTACTGAAAGAAGGTATCAAAGAACACAACAGCAACCTCTAGTGACTGTAGTAATTATGACAGGAGCAGAAGCGGAAGTCAGGCGTTGTAGTATAGACAGCGTGAAACTCCATAAGAGGTGGAGGTCGGGGACGATGGATGAGATGGGACACAAAACACTGGACTTTCACCAAGGAGACTGGAGTTCGCATCCTGTGTGAAACCAACAATTTGTAGTTGTCTTTGTAGTTATTTTAATCCAAAACACAATGTTTTTCCCAAAATTAACCAAGTGTTTTTTTTTTGCCTAAACCTAAAGAAGTTGTAGCTTTGTTTCCTAAACCTAAAGAAGTTGTAGTTTTGTTGCCTAAACCTAAAGAAGCTCTAGTTTTGTTGCCTAAACCTAAAGAAGTTGTAGTTTTGTTGCCTAAACCAAAAGAATCCTTTTTGTTTGTGTTTAAAACGTGACGTTTCATTCAGTTTTACAACATGTTAGAACGTGTTGCTTTTAAGTTTCACTCTCAATTTTACAACATAGTAGACGTAGTAGGCCCCTACTGATACACATCTTTGATACATATAGTGACTCGTAACGCCTACTTAATGGCCTGATAACAGTCGAATCAGGTGGGACCGCAGCCGCAACATTCAGGAAAGTGTTTCACAGGCTGCCGCTGTAGGGTGCGCGCGCAGCGGCATGACAGCTCCCCAAAAGTGAAGCCAAAACATCTCGTTCGCCCCCTGGTGGCTGGCTGTTAGTTTAGGAAGCGTTGGATTTGATGTGCAGCAGAGTTTTCTGTGAGCAGAGCACAAATTTTAAACGTCAATATCGCAGTCCCTCATGTTCCTTTAATTGTGGGAAGGCAAAATCGTGATCACGATTAATATTTGATTAATTGTGCAGCCCTACAGCACACACACACACACACACACACACACACACACACACACACACACACACACACACACACACACACACACACACACACACACACACCATATATAGACATGCATCCTATTCTTTTTCTGCCACACAGATGCTTGTGTATGTATGTACGTGTGTGTGCGGATGTCACAGCCTGGACAGACACTTCAGTTTTAATAAAGCAGAGGCCTTTCAGCACTCTGGCGGATCCTGCTGTAATCTCTTCTAAACAGGTGTTGTGATTAGCCTCTGCCGTGAGCAGCATTCTGACACTTGGATAGGCAGGACCAACCATGCACACAACCATCGGCTACCACTCAGGAGACAGATTTAACTGCCGGTGCTTGGCAAGCGCACTCCTGCCATCCAATACAATGTGCATTGTCGAAGTTCTGCTAGACATTTTTTATTTTTCTGTCCTCAGCCAAATAATTATGTCTTTTGTTTACAATATTCTAAATGAATCTTTGCACGCTGATGCAGCACCATATGTGAAAGAGTCGGCTCTTGATTTATAGGGCATAGTTGATGAATGAACACACAGAATGTTTCTAAACACAGCTGAAAAGCATGTGTGTATGCGATATTTATCAACAAATTACAATATCAAATTAATATATTAAACTTAAGGTTAACATTTTGATTAATCTGCAGTATAAAGAAAACAACCACTCAGCTTCCTTTGCTGTCCCAATTAGGAATAATGCTCTTCCTGAGAACATCTGCATTCGAAAGTTTTGCTAATTAAATCCAAATGTTGTAAGAGCCTGTTTGTGCTTCCAGTCTCAACCTAAAAATTAAGCTGTTTTACTTGCATATTTTTACTTCTTATTTGTCAGCGTCTGACAACGGCTCTCGTTTTACTCTACAGCAATTATTATATATTTATTTACAATTTTCCCCTTTTCATGAAATACACTGAGAATGATCAAAACTCGGCACACAAAATAAACAAAATATTGTATCAACTTTTTAATACAATAGACCAATTTTATGAAATAGCAAGAATTCAGAGTAATCAGCTCAGGGTTCCTGCTGTTACTCTACTATTATTACTTACTTAACTATTCAGTAATACTCACTAATTATTAGATGATGAATAATTCACTATTTGTTGAAAAGAAACTGCTTTGATCCATCTGAAACGTAATGTCTCAGGTGTCAGATGAAAAACTAAAATATGAGCAGCCACAGTAAGATGCAGTATTGCATATAATAAACTCCCAGATAAGATATAAAAATAGGTTATGTTGATGGTTTTCTCGGGAAGAGATATTTTACCTGGTTCAGTCACTTTAGGCACATCTGGCACATTACCAGGAGTGTGACGCTGGATTAAAACATCACTAATCTCCTGATAATCTCATCATGTTTTAGTGACTGATAATTGTTTTTTGCAACACTTAAAATCCCGAAGAAACGGTAAAAAATCTCGACTGACACGTTGACAGGAAAGAAATATATTTCATGTGTATGATGGATGAATGTACGTTCTTCAAAGAAGCAATATGTCTGCGAGCTGTTTTTAATGGATTTTTGAAAACAAATGTGAGTTTATGACTTCCCTAAGATAATTAAGGTAAACCTGCGCCAGAACAGAGTGTGTTAGTTTCTGACTGTGGCAAATACAGTGGTGGGTTCATAGTTTCTATGGACATTAATGACATCGGGAAAAGAGTAAAATGCCACTGTCCTTAAATGTTTGCCACAAAAAATGCTCAAGGCAGCACATCCAAGAAACAAATGAAGTTTCTCAATGAGAGGTGAACTACTTCTTTATGGAAGCAAAATAGGGCTGCAGAAATAATCAAAATGTTATTAAAATCGCAATATTGGCCTGCTGCAATTTTCTAATCGCAGGAGGCGCAATATTTGTAAAAGGGGAAATGTGTGAAACAACACAAATGTGAAAGAACACAAAACAATGACAAATATTGTCCAGAAACCCTCACAGTTACTGCATTTAGCATAAAAAATATGCTCAAATCATAACATGGCAAACTCAAGCCCAACAGGCAACAACAGCCGTCAGTGTGTCAGTGTGCTGACTTGACTATGACTTGCCCCAAACTGTATGTGATTATCATAAAGTGGGCATGTATGTAAAGGGGAGACTCGTGGGTACCCATAGAACCCATTTTCATTCACATATCTTGAGGTCAGAGGTCAAGGGACCCCTTTGAAAATGGCCATGCCAGTTTTTCCTCGCCCAAACTAACGTTTGTAGCGCTATTTAGCCTCCTTCGCGACAAGCTAGTATGACATGGTTGGTACTAATGGATTCCTTAGGTTTTCTAGTTTCATATGATGCCAGTATCTTCACTGTAGCTTTAAAACCCGCTACAACCTCCGAAAGATCAATTGCGTTGATCTCTCGTTGCGAGAACTTAGTGGCGTTGCATTAATGCCTTATTATCGCGTTAACTTTGACGACCCTAATTTTTGTGTTTTCGTCTGGATGGAGATTTTCTTCAAACCATGCTTGTCAGGACGGGAAAAACGCTGTTTGCAAAAATACCTGTGTACGTATGGACTAGGCCTTAATTTGTATCTGGGATGTGCTGCCTTGAGCATTTCTTGTGCAAAACATTTTAGTCTAAAAGCAGTAGACTTTTACTTTTTCCCCATTGGCCATAAAAACTCTGTCAGAAACTCAAACAGTCTGTTCTGCTGCCTTCCTTTACTCCGTACCAAAATAACATAAAACTTTTTAAAGTTTTCTGTGGGAAAAAGTAAGTGTTTGGTCGGAGCGGGAAAATGTGTTTTCAAGCGTCAGGAGACTTGCTGTGTTTCGGTCCCAAATTACATTCTGAGGTTAGTTCCTAATGCTGTGCGCTTTGTCAGTCCACGGCCGCGCTGCTGTCCATTACATGCTTGTCTGAGTTAGTGGTGAGCCCTAATGCATCACTAGTCTGAGGCTATGCTAGCTCGGGGGCTCTGCGTCGTGTTAAACACTATTTTGTGTTTGCCTGGGGAGCGTGAGGCTGTTAAATACTACAGTAGACTTAAGCATTGGGACTTACCTCTTGTTAAATACTAAAGTAGTCTTTGTTAGCATTGGGAGCCAAATGTGTGCAAGCTAAATGCTAGTTCTGTGTCAATCCTGGGAGTGTAGGGAGTCTATGTTCGGTTAGTGGATGTGGGCTTTGGGACCTGTCTCTGTGTTCTAAAACTGAAGAGCTTTCAGTGCTTAAGGGACTGCTGCTTGTTAGCTATTGAGGGACCTGCCTTTACATTCTGTTAGTGTCAAGAGAATTTTTTATGCTGTCTCTGCTATAGCGGTTGTCGGCTGTGCCGTCCCCGTTCACAGCTCTCAGCAGTGTTTAAAGAATGATGTTTGATGTTACATGTTGGACTAGTATGCTCATGTTTGTTTTTGAAGTTGTAGTGTAGTTCAAACAGTACGTGTACATTTCTTTTTGTGCCATTATGCTGTCGATACCTCAACAGCTCTCTCTCTGTCTGGATATTCTTTGGCTGTGTTAACTTGCATCGCTGGTCAAGTGACAGCGGCTTCCTCTCCTAGGCTATAGGTGTTTGTTTGTAAGTGGCTTTCCGGAGCTAATTCTTTGTTAGCGGATGGATTTAGAGCGGTGTTTGTTAGCACTAGGGGTTTGCAGAACATCTGCTGAGCATTTACACAGAATTAGGCAGCAACAGAAAATGGGTCCCGCCTGCCAGTGTAGCTTTTTAGTGCAGTTTTAGTGTTTTACAGGCCCTTGTTTAGCGCGACCACCTTTCATCCATCTAACATATCAACCTGCAGTGTTTAATTAATCCTAATTACACTGATAAGGGCCAACACTGCCAGGTGGGATTTAGCTTACAAAAAATATCCACTGTAATACCCGAAGTGACCTTCCTTTTGCCTGGACTCTATGAATTTTTTAAACACTAGACACATAGGCGGTCTGTCACCCCATATGCACCGATGGTGCCCTTTTTTTCAGGGCATGTATTAAAGATAACATCACATGTTTGACTACTATAACTTGCTTTCAGAAACTCTGGTATTCTGTACTACAGTAGTTTTTAATTCACACCCTTTTTGTACAACATACCGTCCTTTTTCACAGCAGACAATTTAGCTGCGTCTCAATTTGGATACTTCCGTTAGTCCACTTCCATGTTGTACACTGTGCACATCCTGTAATTACTTGTGTAGTGCGTTAATTTTGACAGGGTGGTGTTAGCTCACCTGTACTCGGCTGTAGTAGAGAGTAGAGTATTAATATAGTAGCAACAACTATTGTCTATGTAAAGATATCCTTCATTCCCTGCTCTAGCTGAGGAGGGAATGAAGTCACTCTTCCTTTGTGTGTGTTGTAATCAGAGCTTCTCCTTTTAGTGCATGTGAACGTGCCCCACTGGCTAGCTCACGACCGCCGCTCTGCGCTGCGCTCATACGGCGGTTACAGTTGAGTCGTTGCAGAAGTGTAGCACCCACCATCCGGTCTCTTCCCCCAAAATGTAAAATGTACTGTACTGTGTATCTCTGACTTTTTTAAGACATAAATTACACATAGAATACATCTTGATAGAACATTGCAAACCACCTTAAAAGCTGCAAGTCCTCCTTCTCCATTTCCCCCGTGAGAAGTTCTCTGTCTAATAATTTGGACAGCAGCTAATTATTTGGCTCTCTCTTACATCCTCCCAAAGTGCCCCATGAAAATATTCACTTGGATTCCTGCATGACGAATGAGTCATGACCTAAAGTTCAAGTAGGAATTACCAAATTAGTTTTAGGTGTTACCTGTGCCTGAAACCGCAGGTACTATTTCTGCACTGTGTGGCCAATGAATTTTAATATTCAGCAGAATAATGTAGGGATGTATTTTAATCTCTCTACAACTCAACTGTGAGCAGAATATAATTCTGCATTTTGTACTGCCGCTGTAACTCTGCTTTTTTTTGGTGATTGCCTTATTTTGCATGTGACCCTTGCGCACTTTGCTTTGTTGACACAGGACTTATTTTGCCCCGTTAGTTTGTTTGCACTTTTGTGCAGACTCAAGTGGGATGGTACTGAGCAGCATCTGGGGGCCGTACTTTGTCAGGCCAACTTAATGTAGCTGCGCCTTCCTAACTGACCTACTGCATGAAATATTAATATAGCACATTGCTGGCCTCATCATCATCGCCCTCCTTACCCCCGTCTTTTTCTCATTATTCTGCATACTAGCTATATCCTCTTCTTTTTTGCTACCCCGTTACATGTACTCGTCTACCAGCCTTTCAATTATTGTTCCTTACAGTAGCTGCTTACAGTATTTCCTCTCTTCATCCACCTTGTAGGACTCTCCTCCTCCTCCTCCTCCTCCTCCTCCTCCTCCTCCTGTAGCCTACATGACTCCCTCTCCCAACGACTTCTAGAAATGTGTCAGGTCGTCTCTCATTATTCTGGATCCGTACAGCTCTCTCCACACTTTTCATACATTCTTCACTTGATTGCTGTAAACAAAAATTAAATTTGACATGAAGTAGCATGTGTGTCTGTGTCTGTGTGTGTGTGTGAGGGGTAGAGAGAAGAAGTGAGATGCTGTCTTGGTTTATGTGGTGTATTATTTAATGGTATGCTGGTGGCTCATGAGTAAAGCTATATTTTGAGGGGCCTTTGTGTGTGTGTGTGTGTGTGTGTGTGTGTGTGTGTGTGTGTGTGTGTGTGTGTGTGTGTGTTTGTGTGTGTGTGTGTGTTGCGTGCGTGCGGGCCGGCGGGCGTGCGTGTGTGTGCGATGTGAGTGGATGTGAAACTGTACATGAAGTTCACTGTATTTGTATAATTGATGCACAATGTCATCAGTAAATCTCTAGGTAGAGTATGTGGGTTATAATGTGGAAATACATTTGTGTGTGTGTGTGTTATATTTGTGCATTATTCATATGTGAGCTTCTTGGTAGACTTGTGTGATTTGATGAGAAGATGCAGGTCTGTGTCAACGTCTCTTTTTATCCTTTATAATTCAGCAACTGCAGCAAATATCATCTTCCCCTTTCACCTCCCAGTCTTCTAAAAACACTCATATTCTGAATTCTCCCCAAAACCTCCTCCTCTCTCCTCTCTCCTCTCTCCTCTCTCCTCTCTTCCCTGCTTCTCTCATTCCCTGTCTCCTCTCCTCTCCTCTCCTCTCCTCTCCTCTCCTCTCCTCTCCTCTCCTCAGATTGCAAAGGTATTTAAAAGGAAGTGTGTGGGTTAGATCACGATGACAGGTGTAAATATTAAACATGTTAAAAGCATGTTATGAACATGTATGACATGTAGCGCCACCTCTTCAATATCTTCAGCCTGTCAGCACATAAGGGCCACTGTGGTTTTGTGTGTGTGTGTGTGTGTGTGTGTGTGTGTGTGTGTGTGTGTGTGTGTGTGTGTGTGTGTGTGTGTGTGTGTGTGTGTGTGTGTGTGTGTGTGTGTGTGTGTGTGTGTGTGTGTGCATGTGCATATATGATTCCTCACAATTTTCCATCAGCTGTGTTATTGATGAGTAGCATGTTGGGTTTATTAGTAGCTGATTATGATGTATTTTGAATCCTGTGTCCTCCTCAGTGGGTAGTCTTAAGCCGGGCTCAGGCTGCAGGAGTTTTGGGCCGATTTATCCCCAATTCACCTCCTGACAACCCGTAGTGAAAACTGGTCAGGGACATTGGTTGGTGCCGATGTTCGGCCCAGATTACCTCTCTTAGGTGAAGGTAACACAATGTGTGTGTTTTTAATAGGGCTGTACTAATTATTATTTTCATTATCGATTTATAAATCAATTTTATTATTACTTCATAAAATCCCTACAGCTCGAGGTAACATTTAAAAGAAAATTATGTCTAACTAATAGGCCTTTCATGATAACTACTTTTGTTAGGAATAAACAATATTATTGTCATTTTAAGTCCATTTTATGCCACTGATATAATGATAATATAATAGCATAATAATAATGGCTGTCAATCGATCAAAAGATTTAATCCTGATTAATCCCATGATTGTCTATGATTAATCGCGATTAATCGCAAATTAATCACACATTTTTTCTGTTCAAAATATACCTTAAAGGGAGATTTGTAAAGTATTTAATACTCTTATCAACATGGCAGTGGGCAAATATGCTTGCTTTTTGCAAATGTATGTATATATTTATTATTAGAAATCAATTAACAACACATAGCAATGACAAATATTGTCCAGAAACCCTCACAGGTACTGCATTTGGCCTAAAAAAAATATGCTCAAATCATAACATGGCAAACTCAACAGCTGTCAGTGTGTCAGTGTGCTGACTTGACTATGTCTTGCCCCAAACTGCACGTGATTATCATAAAGTGGGCATGTCTGTAAAGGGAAGACTACTGGGTACCCATAGAACCCATTTTCATTCACATATCTTGAGGTCAGAGGTCAATGGACCCCTTTGAAAATGGCCATGCCAGTTTTTCCCTCGCCAAAATTTAGCATAAGTTTGGAGTTATCGACAGCGACAAGCTAGTATAACATGGTACCAATGGATTCTTTAGGTTTTCTAGTTTCATGTGATGCCACTATCTTCACTCTAGCTTTAAAACAATCTAAAAATCAAAAGTTGCATTAATGCGTTAACTTTGACAGACCTATTAATAACGTAAGTATTGCCTATTGCAATGAACTTTTAATTCTTAAGAATATTCAGACATTTCAATTGGAAAGTGAAAAAATATTAGAATATTTTGGTAAGTGAAAAAATATTAGAATATCCTAAATGAATAAAACATAAATACAATAAAACCACACAACCAAAACAATAAGTAAAATGGACTCTCAGGCTCTGTTAACAAAAATTGCACTTAAATAAATCTTAAACGTTTGGCACAGGTGTATAGAGAGTCATTCATTCCTTAGAAGGCAATATCCTGCCAATCAGTTTCTCAATAGTTAGTGAGTGTGCAAAGTAACAACATATTAGCTATAAGTTAGATAGAAGTAACAACATTTACACCCCTCTCTCATGTGGTTTAAACCCAAAATGTTCCCACACCGGAGCTGTGGACAATTAGTCGATAAAACCTAAAAATGATTGAGGTCATGCCCATATATTGTACGTTCAGTCAATATAGTAATTATTGTGACAGGCCTACTTACTAACAATCCCATACCCAAGGCTGTGGCAGCAAAAAAAATTGAAAGAATGATTCTGACTTATTATATCATATCATACAGATTTTAAACAAACCTTCAAGTTACTGACGGACTTTCTGGTTCACCTACTGTACTTGACGTAGTTGTGCTCACACAGTTTTCCTGTTCAATGAGGAAAAATTACAGACATTTGTCATCAGTACACAAAAAACATTCCCAACTATGGGTGAGCATTGCTATGGAAACCCAAGCGTTCATGTTAAATGATGCTTAGACCACCTATCATTAGGCTCTTGCAGTGGGTATCAGGCTGTGCCGTCATAAATCTACTTGGCTTGGCCTTCTGTCTACATTGTTTTTGTGAGGCTACATTGGCTGGCCCAGCTGGCTCGATAGACAGTTTCACCTGAATGCCCACTTGGTAGTACTGTCGTCATCCCTGTATATCTAGCTCCACTGGTCTTACAAATAGTTATTAGTTCAATCAGAAAAGCTTTTCCACACGATTCTCTGACCTAAATGCATATTTAAATAATAACTTACAAACCGTTACAAAGTGGTGCACAAACGAGGACAAATAACGGAAAGCAGGAACAACCAAATACAAGATCACAGTCGACAAATAAAAATAACACATAAAACAGCAGAACAAATAAAATATTTTGAATAATTAAGAAAAAGCCAAACAGTAAAAGTGAGTCTTGAGAGAGGATTTAAAAGAGGGCAGTGAGTTCCTCAGGTAATCTATTCCAAAGGATTGGAGTCTTAACAGCAAACACTCTGTCACCATTGGTCCTCAGCCTTGACCGGGGAATAGCTAACAGGGTCTTATCAGAGGAGCTCAGGCTACGGGCTGGTACATAAGGAATTAGAAGCTCAGCCAGGTAGCTCGGTGCCATACCATGCAGGGCCTTAAAAGTCAAGAATAAAACTTTAAAATCACTTCTAAAACGGATAGGCAGCCAGTGAAGGGAAGCTAAAATCGGGGAGATGTGATCATGCTTTCCAGATTTGGTTAAAAGTCTGGCGGCTCCGTTTTGGACACCCTGAAGCCGTATAATCATGTTTTGGTCAAAGCATGTAAACACAGCATTACAATAATCCAGATGAGAAGTGATAAAAGCATGACTAACACTTCTGAAGATAATTAAACGTAATAAAAGATCTAATTGTAGCAAGTAGAAGAAACACGACTGAGCCAGCATTTCTTAAAGGTTCTCTATATGATATTCAGAGCATTAATATAGCAGCAAACAACTATTTGCTATGTAAAGATATAGAGGAGTAATGTCTACCTGAGAGGAGAGCTGAGTCATTCTCCCTCTGTGTGTGTTGTAATCAGAGCTTCTATGTGCTTTGTTGACATAGCCGGGCCGGCCGCACATGCCCTTTTTTTTTGTTTTTTGCCTTTATTTGAAAGTGATAGTCATGAAAGAGGGAGAGAGAGAGGGGATGACATGCCGCAAACGGCCACGTGTCGGATCCGAACCCCGGACTGCGGTGGTTACAGCTGATAAAGAAGAGTAGAATAGAGTGGTCGTCCTTCAACTGCAAGGTTGGCAGTTCGATCCCCGGCTCCCCCTGTCTGTATGTCGTAGTGTCCTTGAGCGAGACACTGAACCCCAAGTTGCTCCCTGGGCGCTTAATTGCAGCTTCCAATGCGTAGGGGGTTTAATACAGAGGTCAAATTTCATGTATACGTGTATGTATCTGATGACTGTAATAAAGTTTTCAAACCCATTTTCATTCACATATCTTGAGGTCAGAGGTCAAGGGACCCCTTTGAAAATGGCCATGCCAGTTTTTCCTCGCTAAAATTTAGCATACATTTGGAGCATTATTGAGGCTCCTTTCTCCTTTCGTATGATACCAGTATCTTCACTCTAGCTTTAAAACTGAGCCAGCTATAACCTAAGAATCACAAGTTGTGTTCATGCATTAAAGAAATCAGTGGTGTCAAACGAATTTGATTTAACTTTGACAGCCCTACTTTAGAGTACAGTGTAATGATCACCAGTAATCGGCAAAACCACCAAAATATGACTCATATTATTGTAATAAACTGGAATTATCCTTTAAACAATTAACAGGTTGTTTTGTTGATTGATTAATAGTTAAATCGATATAGTTTCAGCAGTGATTTGTATGCGACTGTCGGTTGTACTCGTGTATGTGTGAGGGAGTGGGTGGGTGCATGTTAGTATCTGTGCTTGTGTGTCGGTGTTATCTGGGTAAAACTGAGGCTGTGTGCCTGTTGCCGCACAGAGGAGAGATTTTGTCTTCTTTTTTTTTCTAAACTTGAGTAAAGTATAAAGCCACACACACACCTACAGTCACACACACACGCACAGAGAGAGATGGAAACAGCGAGATAGATCTTTTTGAAGTACAATTTCATCCTCTCTCCTTCCCACTTTTCTCTCTTTTTTGGTAGCGGTGGAGGGAGGGGAGTTAAATCTCTGCGGGGCCAGCTTTGTGTGTGTGATGGCCTGAGCTGGGAGCTTTTTGTTAAACTGAGGGACAACACTACAGGCACAATATAGGTTTACACACTCACACACACACACACACACACACACACACACACACACACACACACATACACACACACATGAAGGTGAAGGTGGAGGTGGTGGGGGCAGAGAGATGGGAGCTGACAGCTGATTCTCCATGTGTGTTTATGAGGGCTTTGATGTTTAATGTGTCACGTTCTTTGATGCCCTCTGTGGAGGGGGCGTCAGCGCATGTACGTGTGCATGTGGTGCGTGTGCGTGTGTGTGTGTGTGTGTGCGTGTGATAAAGAGGGACCTTGTGAGGAGGTTTGATGTTTGTGTCTCTCTTAGTTTTCCTCCCAAGACTCTCACTCCTCTTCCACCTCTCTCTGCAGCAGGTATCTCAATCTCACTCACAAGACTGCCACATTTTTCTCCTCCTCATTCTCCCCTTCAGCCTTTTTCCTTTTTCTCTCGCTGTCTGCTCCTCCTCCTCCTCGCTCCTCTCTGGTGGATGGGCTGCGTCGCTGTCGTATTTGTTGTGTCCCCAGGGGGAAACTCAGCTTACACTTTATGCAAACATACATTCCGCAATCATTAGCAACTTATTTCACACTCACTTTGGGTTTCATTCGGTTTAATAGCTGCTTTGGTTTTGGTAATGCTTGCTCGCTGCCTCTTACTCTCACGCTGACCCCCAGTTTCCCTCCAATGCTGAGACTAAATGATTTAACTGTACATGGCATTGTGAATTAATGCTGTAGCCACAGTTTATAGAGGATATCCGCTGACTTCCATTGCTATAAAATGACACAATATCTTTTGCAGTTAGTGTACCACAGAAAGATTATGTTCAGCATTAATGATTTTTTTTTTCTGTGTTACATTTTAAACACCGAGCCAGTTCAATAATACAGCACCAGACAAAATGAGCAAGCAGGTAGAGCATCGTTATTTAGCTCAGTTAGGGTTTGAGACAATGCATTGGCTACTAATGGTCGAAGTCGAATCAAACCTGTGAGTTATGAGCCAGTTATCTGCGACCATTAGGGCCCTCCTGTTGCCAGAAGTCACTCTCTTGCAGTTTAGTCTGACTTGTTGTCTGAATCTCTCAGTATCTCTTCCTCTCGTTCCCATTTTCCCTCATTTGTTTCTCCGACGCTTACACTCTCTTATCTCAGTCGCTCCCCGAGTCTGACTCACTGATTGCAAAATTAAATTTTTTAATTCCACCAGGTTTTTGAGTCTGATTTGCGCTCACTCCAGCTCTTCTTTTCTTTTCTGCAATTAATTCAGTTCCTCAGACAAATCTGCTGACTGTCTGTGCTGCTGGCCTGTGTATCGTTGCAGGATGAGAAGTCCACGTTCTTCCAGTTCGGCGCCGCTCTGCAGCAGGAGGCTCTGCTCATGCTCTCCATCATGGAGGAGTATGACTGGCATGTTTTTTCTATCGTCACTTCCAAGTTCCCCGGGTACCAGCAGTTCATCAGCACACTGAAGATAACAGTGGATCACAGGTGATGAATACACACACACACACACACACAGCCTGTTCCCATCCTTTATTAACCTTTATTACGGCAGCTGACAAGATTAAGTACCTTGTATTATTTAATGGTGTATTGTTACAGCTTTGTGCGCTGGGACCTGCAGAGTGTGGTGACACTAGATGCTGTAGATGGCGACCCAAACTCTAAATCACACATTGCTCTCAAGAGGATCCAGAGTCCTGTTATACTGCTCTACTGCTCCAAGGATGAGGCTGTGTGAGTGTATTTCATTTTCTTTCGCTGCTTCTGTCTCTCTGTCATACACCATACGCCAGATGTCTGCAGTGAATCTTTATTAACTCTCCGACTCTACTCCTCGACAGGTATATAATGGAGGAAGCTCGCTCCTTGGGCCTGATAGGAGCCGGTTACATTTGGATCGTGTCCAGTCTCACCACTGGCAACCCAGACTTTACCCCTGAGGTAGTGCGGCCCCATATGTAGTAACAGGTGGCCACTTTTGAGTGGTTTGACAAGACAAGCAGTGTTTTTGATTCCAGGCTGTTTGCAGGTCATCTGCTACCTCTCCTGTATACAACTCATCTCCTTTATTCTCTAGAGATGATGTGAAATACAGCATTAAAGAAACACTGAAATTCTGAAGGAAACAAAATCAGCATACCAACATCTCTAAAGCTCAGTAATTCAAATATTTTATCTTGTTTGCTTAATCCGTAGTGTAAAAAAGACAATTTGTCATTGTATACGGGCTTATGTGCCAGACTGTTTTGCAGTTTCTAGTTAACCAACAGAGACTCCAGGTAGTTACTGCTCCCCGCCAAGAAATACATTAGTCCGGCACATAACCACTTTGTTTTTACCAGAGATTGTATATAAAGATGGACGACATGACAGCTCCCCAAAAGTGAAGCCAAAACATCTGGATTGCCCACTGGTGGCTGGCCGCAGTATAGGTCATAAGTTCCACCCTCTCCATGTTAGTAGATGGGACATGGGCCAAACTAAAAAGTCAAAGTACAGATCAAATACATTTTTCCCGAAGATGGTTTCTGTCATTTTAGGTAGTTCTTATCACGCTGATGTATGTTCAAGTGTTAAGTTTTTTGGATTTAATTAGTTATTTGATGCTATAAAAAGGGGGTGAGACGTCATGATTGACAGCTGTTCTGAGTGAAGTAGACGTGAAGCCGAAGGCTCTGAATTGTACAAGAGAGGAGATGTAACTTCAACTTTCCATAACCGTCACCAGTCTGTGTAATAGAACTTGTGTCAATTTGATCATAAATGTAGTTATAGAGATATTATGGTTAGTTGTTGTGTCTTTCTAGCCAAACGGCTACCGTGGTGCTAACGTAGCAGCTAGGTGGCTCAAGCTAACAAGCTGCGGCCATGCTTAACTCGTGATTGGTTTGGGCAGGTTGGCTTCACTTTTGTACAGTGGGAGGAAGTGGAGACGCGTCGTCCATCTTTATATACATGTCTTTTACATGTCTTTTTACACTTTTACACTTTTTGTTCAGATTAAACTAACAAGATATAACATGTTAACGATTAAACGGAATAAACATATTTCCCATAATGTAAAACTATTCCTTTAAGCCATAAACATAAGCCTAGGACAGTATAGAGACAAATCATGGTGACTGGTAAACTATAATATATATATATATTAGTTTACTACCTTGTTTACATTCTTCTCTCTCTACCTGAAAACATTTGCTCAGCCTCTAAATAGGATGTTTGACAGCATTATGTACACATTCACTCTCAAAGTGTAAGACAGCCAGGTAGCTATTATCCCAATAGGATATAAATATGTGTCTAAATAATTCAAAGTATAATCAGCTCAAATGTTCCCCTCACATTAAAACTGGAAATATATCCAATGTTTGCTTACCTTTTCTCAAAAGCCTCTCAAATGTTTATTCTCCTCCTGTCCTTGTCCATCATTCTCACGTCCCTATTTGTGTTGGGTTTTTATGCCTCTGTTTTCAAAGATCTGATTCAACATTTAGTGCCAAATTAAAAAGTAAAAACAAAATATTGTAGACGGACAGACTAGTGTGCTAGGATTATTTGATGTTTGCTCAGTGTGGTTTAGAGAGACAAACTTAGTGAGCTATTTAGTCTCTCTATTCTTTCATTTTGACAGTTTCAAGATGTAGGCGATATACCTGAATGAGCAATTCTGTTTGTGGACATACAGTCTGCTCACCCTTATTTAATAGCCAGATATGAATTATTTCAGGAAGGCACACGGAACCAATAAATCATCTGCTTGACACCATTGAGAGATACATGTGGATGTTTAAAAGTGGGCTAAAAAAAAAAAAAAAAAAAAAAAAAATCAAATTGAAGTCAAATTGAATCTTTCACACCGTATGTGCCCCTTCTCAGATCTCCTCTCCTTTCCTCTCAGATGTTTCCCCTGGGGATGATCTCCGTTTCCTACGACGACTGGGAGTACCCGCTGGACACGCGGGTGCGGGACGGGGTGGGAATCATTTCCTTCGCAGCCACCTCCATGCTGCGGGAGAAGGGGGAGCTGCCAGAGGCCCAGAGCAGCTGCTACAGCACAGCGTCAGACTGGAGCCCCGGGAAGCTCCCACCTAGTGCCCTGCGCAGGTGTGTATGTGTGTGCGTGTGTGAGAGTGTGAGAGTGTGAGGAGATCAAGGTCTAGGGACTTGCATAACTCTGCTCGTCTTTGTAGCCGAGCGTTGAGCAGCGTTATATAACTCTTTTTAATGTCCTAATGAGAGGGGTAGAAAGGAGAAAGGAAGTGGAGAGGACAGCAGCGTTAAACACTCTGATGTCTAATGACATTTAACACTATTAGCTGTTGTGTACATGGCTGCTCGGCGCATGAGCTCACTCTGCTGCCTTAGTCGAGCGACAATGAGTTGAACTTCAGGCAGACCTCCGTGTTGTCGCTGCCCTGTGTCAACTAGAGCCTAGCATGTGTCTGGTGTGTGTGTATCCGTGTGTGTTTCTGTGTGCACCTTACTTCACATGACTGGATTCACTGTCATTAAGTCAGGATTAAAGCAGCTTTTACTAGCTTTGTTCTCTCTCTCGTTTCTCTTGTTGCGTGGATCTGTGGGTGGCACGCATGTGTTGGTAGGTGTGGGTGTGAGTGTGTGTGTGTACACATATGCATCCTCTCTGAAGTCTGTGTGATGAGGAAACAGTCAAAACCTTCAAACAAGAAGGGGGGACAAATGGGCACAGACACACATGCAGGCACTGAACATCCACGACTGTAAAAGCACAGATACAGAATCTGTTAAAGAGGACCTGTTATGCTTATTTTCAGGTGCATACTTGTATTTTGGGTTTCTACTAGAACCTGTTTACATGCTTTAATGTTCAAAAAACGCTTTACTTTTCTCATACCGGCTGTGCTGCAACACCTCTTTTCACCCTCTGTCTGAAACGCACTGTTTGAGCTCCTTTGTAAGCTGGCCCACTGATGTAATTATTCAACCGAACCAAACTCTTCGGACTCTACTCCAGCTCCGCTCTAACTAGCTTTGTTTGAGGGCGTGCCAAACTAGCCGTTATACATCAGACCGGCACATACGGGTACTTTGCGAAAAGTCAAGACTGCGCCCCCTTTTGGGGGAAAGAAAACTGTAGATCACGAAGACTTCAATGCAATTTGATGTATGTTTGGATTGTAATTTTGACAAGTTCGTACGCATTCACCTCTTGTTATACAAACGTTTCTTTTATACACATGTCTAATAATTATTTTGCGACCTTGCCTGAACCTGAGTGTTCGTGACACCTTAATAAATTAAGGTTGATCGCCGTCATGTCCCTTCAGTCTTCCCCCGTCCAACACAGTGGCCAGATATTGCTTATCCAGACTTCTATACATATTTGATTGAATCAAGTTTGGCTAAGTGTTGTCTGTAAATAACCAGCCTGTTAATAGACAACTGTTTGATCTATTGGCTGAGATTTAGTTAGAGACGACAGTCTGATACTGCTATAACGTTAATGTATGACTGTATTACTGCAGAAGCCTCCCACTCTAGCTAACGTTAGCGAGCCATGCTAGTCACTGTCACCAGCATTATTTAGTGATTTATCACACTGACGGTGGATATTAACGTATCGTATGTGCCTCAAATCTCAGTGTGAAAGCCTCGGTGAACCCGCTGAACAACAGCTTTTCGTTATTTTCTCTCCTGTGACAGCGAGTTTCTTTCCCCCAAACGGGAGTGCAGCCTCGGCGATGACGCGATGCTGGTCTGGTCGATAGCTTGGAGCCATAAAGCCTCTCTATTATATATTTTTTAGAACATGTCAGGGGGACAAATTTTAGATCAGTGTTTTGGATTTATTGTTGGTGCAACCAACTACACAGCTACTCTTCGGTATAGCGTTGTTATTATTATTACCGGTTTGTTTAAAGTATAAGTTTGGAGACATGTTTCAACTTCTTCTCTTTATGCTGTTACCGTCTCTGAGGGACACGGGATGTTTTCCCCCAAAAGGGGGCGTGGTCATGTGAGCCCACTCTGGATGACGTACTGCCGGTCTGATGTACGCAAATGTGTTAACTGATGACATCACCACCTTACGGAAGAAAAGGCAGGACTAGAAGCAAGGTGTTTCAGGCAGTTCAGGAGCAGTGTTTCTGTGGGGGAGAGTAACTCGCTTTGGTGTGGAGCTTTGGGCTTTGTAACTTTGCAGACCTTTTACATGCACAAAAAACCATATAACACACTAAGGGAAAGGGAAAAAGCACAAAAGCATAATAGGTCCCCTTTAATGGCATTGCTTCCTTTCAGGGTTTTTCTGTGTGATATTGTGACTACATCTTGAATTCGAGGCATTCAGTGGGTAAAATATGATTATTAATTCAGAACTTTATATAAAACCCGCTTAATACACGGAGGTCAGGTTGCTAGGCTCCGCTCATCTATGATGACTTATGAGTTTCCTCATTAGAATGAGAGCCACAGTGTGATTTTCACCATTATGGCTTTATTATCCCATCTCTCCCTCTTATTAGCCCGTTACAGTATATATCAAAGCATATACAATCCCGCCGTTGTTGACAGGTTGATCCAATATAACTCAGACCTCAATGGGAGCTCAAACCTTTTTCAGAACAATCTTTTTCTTCATTCTGTCAGAGGTACCTCGTTTGTCTCACTAACTTATTAGATATAATTTGCATATTTGTCAAAACAACTGCAGCCAATTTTTGTGATAATAAACTGACAGGTTGGATTTCCCCTTCCCCGGTTTGGAAGTGGTGAGGCTGTGATCAGAATTCTGCATACATTAGTCTAGATACAATCTTGCCGCAGTGTGTATAAACAACGTGAGGTGGAGAGGAATAGGACAACATAATCTGGCACTTAAAAGACACTATCAACCCCATTGGATTCCCCGTCATTCTCGCCTGACAGGCATTAATATCCCAGACTCTACTTCAGCTTGTTTGGTCTCCACAATGGTGCAGGTTTTTATTTTAGGTTTGTCCTGGTAGTACATTTCTAAAGGTTATTCTATTTGATGGAACCAGTGTACCATGCAAACCCCTAAGCTGTCACTGTTTTCTGAAAAGATGCTCGCTGCCATAATATTTCCTTCTTTATTCATACTTTTAGAAAGAGCTCACACAATGGTTACCCGCTGCAATAATAGGAACATGTTCTGCACATTTAAAGATGGCATTTCATTTATTTATTTATATCTCAGAGTGAATATTTACAATAATGCTGGGTTAAATAACAGTCAGATAAACAAAACAAAGTTAAACAATTGTATATAAGGATTAAAAAAAACAAATTAAGGCTGTCAATCGATTGAAATACTTAATTGCGATTAATCGCATG
Organism: Sebastolobus alascanus; assembly: GCA_916701645.2. Lineage (NCBI taxonomy): Eukaryota > Metazoa > Chordata > Actinopteri > Perciformes > Sebastidae > Sebastolobus > Sebastolobus alascanus. Next base: position 921,984 of record CAKAOJ020000032.1, read on the forward strand.
ACGGTCCATAGTTAATCACGATTAAACGCAAATTAATCACACATTTTGTATCTGTTTAAAATGTACCTTAAAGGGAGATTTGTGAAGTATTTAATACTCGTATCAACATGGGAGTGGGCAAATATGCTGCTTTATGCAAATGTATGTATATATTTATTACTCGACATCAATTAACAGCACAAAACAATGACAAATATTGTCCAGAAACCCACACAGGTACTGCATTTAGCATAAAAAATATGACTTGCCCAAAACTGCATGTGATTATCATAAAGTGGGCATGTCTGTAAAGGGGAGACTCGTGGGTATCTATAGAACCCATTTTCATTCGTATATCTTGAGGTCAGAGGTCAAGGGACCCCTTTGAAAATGGCCAATCCAGTTTCTAGTTAATGCAAATCATTCTGCATACAGTAATTTAGATATCATTGAATTAATCCCTTTTTAATGTAGCTGAACATTTTGTTTTGTTAACATCACACAAGATCACAAAATGACATGAATATCCATGTGAATATAAGTATGAATATATGAAGAATAATCTGCCTGTTTCACATGCCTCAAAAACACCAACCTCATCCGTTTAGATCAAAATCTTTCCCCAAAAATGGATATAAACCTGAAATAGGAGGAGACAGCAGTTTCCCGGAATAGACCGCCACAGTGTTTCCGCTATACAGTATGTATTCAGCTGTGGCAATGCACTGTGACAAGGGCATCACCTGCTGCACCATGAACATAAAAATATATATTTGTCTTGACATGCTACTAATCGCATTGTAACCTGTAATGACAACGGCAGGTTGGGTTATGCAGCACAGAAGTGTCTCTTATGTGTAACTTTGTAGGTTTATGTTTAATCATTTGTGTTTGCTGAGAGAGGGCATACCCACGGCAGAGCTGTTTGGTATTTCTGCAGCGCCTGCATGCATGCGAGGGAGACAGGGACCTTTTATTTACTCTTTACTCTGTGTGAGTGGAGCCTGCTTTGAAAGAGCACAGGCCCGTTTCCAAGTCTTTGTAAAAACAGATGATTAATGTAGCTCTCTCTAATCCACCATCCAACAACAATATTTATGCGTCGACTCTAATACCTCTCCTGCAGATGAGACGACATCAAATCTGTTTGGAGTGCAATTATCGTAGTTTTCACCTGCGGGGTGCACGCCAAACAGCACTCAAACCATTCTCTTTATGCGTCTTGACTTCCTGTTGCAATATTGAGTTTATGCATGAATCCCTCGTGGCCCTGTGACCTGACCTGCTCACATAAAAACACAGAAGAGTATGTTTGTTTCATTTTTTAACTCATTGTTTTAGGGCTGCAACTAACGATTATTTGCGTTGCTGATTAATCTGTCGATTATTTTCTCAATTAATCGATTAGTTGTTTGGTCTATAAAATTTCAGGAAATGGTGATAAATGTCAATCAGTGTTTCCAAAAGCCCAAGATGATGTCCTCAAATGTCTTGTTTTGTCCACAACTCAAAGATATTCAGTTAACTGTCACAGAGAAGTAAAGAAACCAGAAAATATATTATCAAAATAGTTAGCGATTATTTTAATAGTTGTCAACTAGTCAATCTTTGAAGCTCTACATTGTTTTAGAATAATGACGCTGTGAATACTTAAATTAGCTTTTGAATGCATCTATTAAATGTGTGTTTAGTAAGACTAAGTTATAAGCACTCCTACATATTCATATTAAACACATTATAAAGCATTTTATAATGACTTAGGTCAAGTATCATAATGCTTCATAATTGCTGGTCACTCACTTTTTAGATTTACTGATATTTTTTTTACTTTACATGAAGCAAACTTAGAGAAACTTATAATCACATTATAATGCATTATGACAGTGATTATAATTGCTATGTCTCAATTCAGATACTTCTGTTAGTACACTTGCATGTAGTTCACTGTGCACACTGTGTACTTGCTTGCATACTGCATGAATTTTGACAGGGTGTTGTAGTCTCAAATCACACAAGGCCGTTATGGAAGCACGGTAGATCAGCCGGTGATAGTCAGCCATGGACATCACGCCATATCGGGAGTAATTCGATTCAGACGGATAAATTAACTCAATAATGGCTTCTATCCAACAACATTATCGTGGTACTTTGTGATAACAACACATGTATAACTTAAATTTGTATAGTTTAGTGTTCACCATTTCAATCGCAACTGCTGCAGCTTCCTCGCCCGCCATTTTCACAAATTTGAAATAGGTTGGTGGCCCCTCCCCTTCCGCTACGTAGCAAAGATGGCGACCGTTAAGGGTGAGAAGCGTCCAGCGCTCCGCACAGACCGTTCTGAGTTCAACATCCGGGTACTTAGAGTGCACTGCATTTTGCCATACTTGTCATTGTGAACGCACTTATGCGAGTCATTGTTATTATTACATTATTCCTTACTTATGTTACTACATTATAAGTCATTATAAAATGCTTTACAGTGCTATAAGCAGATTATAACGCATTATAAGTATGTATAGAATGCATTATAGACATGGGCGTCATAATAAGTGTTCCCAAAAAAATATATAAAAGTGGACTCTTGTGCCAAATTCAAAAATGTTTGTAAAGCTGATGTAAAGCTTCAAGTGTTTGACTTTTTAAATATTCTATTTAAGTCAGATGATATTTCAGTCGTATAACGTCACCCGTGGAAACCGTGTTTGACACTGTGTCAAAATGAATCAAACCATTTGTAATAAGACAGAACACAAGAGGCATCTAAGGAAACGTGTGGTCTGTGTTGGGCAGCTGCTGTCCCTCTTGTTATTTGGTCTTTTTAGTAAACTTCCTTAGACAGGCCTCTTTTCGCCCCGTGGGAATTCATGCTATCATCCCAGTCTCAACACTCAGAACATCCTCGCCTTCTGGAAATTGTTTTACTGGAGCGAGTGTATTCTTAATCCCATATCACCGTGTGATACTGGTTCATTTACTCCTCTCTACTGCTTCACTTTAGCGAGTGTGTAAATGTTTCAGCAAAGGATCTGTTTGCGTATGCAAGCTAACTGTAGTGAGTAAGAGAGGGCAGCCGTGTTGCACCAGTGGCTTGTGTTTCAGGCGTATCTATCTGTGGAGAAAATCAATGCAGAATGTTGATGGGAGAGATATGTGGCCTCTGACTCTTTCCCTCCTACACACAAAGAGATGCTCACGCACACGTTCACACTCAGGCATGCATGCACACACAGTGGGTGAAGACAGCATTGATTTGAAGAGGATACTCTTGCAGTGATTATAGAGTGCTTAACTTGTTATTTCAAATGTATCTGCTCTTGTGCACACATACTCACAAACACTCAAACAGATGCAAAACAAAAGCAAATAACAGCTTTCCTACTCTCTCTTTTTCTCCCGTTTGTTTCAGACACATGATGCACGTGTGGAACGACGGGCGCGACTTATCCTTCACTCCAGATGGTTACCAGGCCAACCCCAAATTGGTTGTCATCGTCCTGAATAGTGAGAGGAAGTGGGAGAAGGTAACAAATGAACACAGTGGTTTTGCAAAAGAGCACGGAAATTAAAAAGTCAAAACACTTTAATTAAGATGGCTGTCCCTGATTTTGTGTGTGTTTGCTTGCACACACACAGATGGGCCGTTGGGAGAACGGGACGTTGTCGTTGATGTTCCCAGTGTGGCCGAGGTATAACTCCCACGGGGACGAGGATGCAGATGAGAACCATCTCTCCATCGTCACCCTAGAGGAGAAACCTTTCGTCATTGTCGACAATGTGGACATCCTCACCGGCACCTGCATGAGGAACTCTGTTCCCTGCCGAAAGCACGTCAAAAAGTAAGTAGACGCTCACTCAACAATGCACAGCACCCACCCACTGCGCCAGAGCCATTTAAGAGCCACACAGGCTCAACGCTACTAAGAAAAGGCTGACAATCCCTCAAATGGAGGTGGTTAAGGAGGTGAGAAAGGTATGGAAAGCCCTTTGAGAAAGTATTCCATGTTCTTGACATCAGACGTCAGTTTCCTCTATTAGCTGAACTAGTGAAAGCCAAAATACTCACTAGTTACACTAGTTGCACGAAATGCTGATGAGGAGGTGGGGAAGAAGCATGCGCCAGTTTAAAATTCAAAATAAATAAAATAGCTAACATGTTGGCCTTAGGAACTGCAACTAGTTAACTAGTGGCTGCATGTTGCAGCTTACATGTTAACTAGTCAAGGCAAAATGCTGACTAGTTAACTAGTTGTGTTCTATTTCAACCTTACTAGTGAGACTCAAAATGTTTGCTAGTTAACTAGCACAGGCTAAAATGTCCACTAGTTACATTAATTGGGGTCGTTTTGACCTTATTAGTATAGTAAATATGCTGAATAGTTATGGTATATTTTGACCTTACTATTTAACCAGATAAGTGCTGCAACTGTTATACATGTTAACTAGTGAAATTGTATCGCATCACTAGTTGAACCAGTAAGGTCGAAACAGAACCCATCTGCTGTAGTTAACTAGTCAGCATTTGCCTTGACTAGCTAACTAGTAAGAGAAAATGTGTGTAACTAGTTAACTAATAAGGTAAAAAATACCCCAACTAATGTAACTAGTGGACATTTTGGCCCATACTAGTTAACTAGTAAACATTTTGGGCATCACTAGTTAATTAGTAAGGTCAAAAAACACCATAACTAGTTAACTAGTCAGTATATTTGCCTTGACTAGTTAACTAGGAAGAGAAAGTGTGTGTAACTAATTAACTAATAAGGTCAAAACGACCCCAACTATTGTAATTAGTGGACATTTTGGCCCATACTGGTTAACTTGTAAACATTTTGAGCCTCACTAGTTAACCAGTAAAGTCAAAAGACTCCAATTAGTGTAACTAGTGGAGGAAAGTGACGTCTGATATCAAGGATATAGAATAAGTGCTTTAACAGCTTTCCATAGACAGGAACTTGTTTGTTCTTCTCAGTTTAATAAAAATGTCAGCAGAGTTGTTTCTTGATCTCAGGAAGGCATTTGACCCTCTCAATTAGTGCCCCTGTAATCTATCTAACTATCCATCTACTTTTTTCAGTATAAAAAAATGAATAGAATCACACCTCTAAAACCGGTCTCAATTTGTCTGGGAACATACTCATCAATCAGCTGCCCTTTGCTTGTCCACTTTTGTTCTACAAGGGTTTCTACTGGGCCCACTCATTTTTACTTTACATAATAATGACTCATCGTCTGTTTGTCCTCGAGACTGAAATCCAAATGTACGTGGCTGACAATGTAATATATTCACATGGTGGTGCTGAAACACAAGTTAATACTAAACTCACAAACTCAGTGGTCTGTGTTCCAGGTGTTTTTTATCAGGAGAAAAGATACAGGTATTACAATGTATTCAAATCAAATTCATTGCAGCTAATTTCAGATTCTTATATAATGACTCTACATGTCAGCTGAGGCAGCCGAGATGTACATCAGTGATTTTACCTGACATTACTCACTATTTAGTGTTATTTGTCAGTGTTGAACAGGAGTAAAATTCTCATCCAACTTCTGTCAGAGAGTTTAACACATACCGGCAAAGTAGTTCTCATTTGGTTCATGGATAATCACTTCTGTCAGCATTAATAATTAATTGCTCTCTGTTGCTGTCAGCTCGCTAATGCCAATCTGTCGGTGTACTTGATTTTTGTTTCTGCTACCTCTGTAATTGCATGTGTTGCCCATTGTGCTCTTTGTTTCGTTGTTCCATTAATGCAGTGTGATTCGTGTGTTGTTTTACTGAACGTGTTGCTTGTTTTAAATATTACAATTACTAATTAATAATTAGTAACACTGCTTATTGTTTTCCTCTGTGGTACACATTGACTATAAACATTCATCATATTAATGTTCTGCAAGCTTGCATGATATTTCAATAATGCTTATGTTTGTACTCTTTATTTTTATCTGATTTTAGAGTACCTACATTATTTAAGATGTGGCCAGGTATGGAAGCACAGAAAGGCCATAAGGATTTGAATCTTATAAGCAACTGAACACTTAATTGTGAAATGTAACCACTACTGAATACGCAATATTGACATTTAAATATGAATGAACTTATAGAATTTAAGTAATTTCCTGTGCAAACCAGTTACCTCAATTTCTGTGGTTCGAGCGGTAGCAGTATGGGGGAGACGGGCGCCGGTGTCCAAGTGTGCCGCAGAGGAAAAAGTTTCACTTTGTAGCCATTACGTGACCAGGCATTATCAATCCACCTAGCGAGGGCACTTTCCCCGTGCGCATTCGTTTTTCATTCAGAGAAAATGACTTTCCTTTTCCCGCCACGATATCAATGTGCACGCAGCATCAGCCTCAGGTATCCAGCCGGAAACAGGTAGTCCACGAGGTAAAGCATCAAGGGAGTAAAGTAAAAAAAAAAAAAAAAAAATTCAATTAACGTTAGTCTAACGTATTTTTAACATGTTTTTCCATATGTTGTCATGCATGAAAAGTCCCAAAATGAACACTGTAAGCGGACTACTCGATTACTATAAGCTAATTATTTAAACAACGTTTGTACCGGAATGATTCTGTCCCAAACTTTTTGATCCATATTAGCGGTTGATCACTGTCACTGTGATCACTATAAGCGGTTTCCACTGTAGAAATACCAAACATTCCCTTGTTTCAGTTTCTCAATTGTGAGGATTTGCTAGTAAGAGCAGAATATCTTTAGGTATTAGAAAGTTGGACGGAGAAATCAGGAAGTCACCTTTGGCTTTAGGAAACTGTAACGGGCACTTTTCATTCTTTTTTTGACATTCTATCGACCAAACAATTAATCAATGAATTAGAAAATGGAGATGGTTCTCAAAGTAAAATATTTCAACGCTATATTGTTCAAGTATTCAGTTGTGATTAAAGTTCATAATTAGGTGTTTAGTTGCTTATACGATTCAAATCTTTTTTGCCATCTTTGGCTTCCATACCAGGGATGAAAACCAGCCTTTTGGCTAACTTTTACACATTTATAGTTATGTCTTCGAATGTGCAGTGTCCCTGTTCAAAAAAAAAAAAAAAAACCTGTAAATAAATGAATACATAAATCCCAGCCTCAGCTGTACCTTGAGACAGAAAATGAAAAGATGTTTCATGTGGGACGCAGCTCAACCTTTTGTCATCTCCCATCTGGACTACTGCAACTCCCACCGAGCCAGGCTCGCAAAGTATTCTGTTCAGCAGCTACAAACCATCCACAACGCTGCAGTCTGCCCTGTCTGCAACCTCCCCAAGTTCTCCTTTGTCGCCGCCCCACATATATTTCCCCCCCCCCCCCTCCCCACTGGCTGCCGGTGGCTGTTCACATCAAATCCTAAATTCTAGTCCTGGCATTCAAGGCTCCTCAGGGAGCCGCACGCGCATATCTGCAGGCTATGGTCTATCCGTACTCGCCAGCCGGTGCTCTGTGCTCTGCTACAACCGGCCACTTAGCTCTCCACTCCCTACGGCAGCTACGTCATCGTTTCACCTGGCCTTGACTCTTCTTTCTACGGTGTCCCAATAGTGAAATGTCCTTCCCACTCCAGGCGGGACAACACGATTACTCCATATCCTTTATTGTAAAAAAAAAAAAATCTCTCCACTGAATATCCCCATTCCCATATCCTCACACTGCACCTGCTATTTGGAAAACATCCCTTGTATCTGTTTACTTTTTCTATTGTTATTTTTAGCATATTATCTTTATCCGACATAATCACTTCAGGAGGGCAGGAGTATTTCGTTATCTGTTGTGTGCACTGGCGATAACGGCATCAGCTAATGGAATGGAAATGTTTCACAAATTTATATTGACTTTGTTGTGCTACTTCATCAAACGTGATTATTTCTTTATGTATACAGTATATACTGTTTTTTCCCACGTCACTGCATATTATATCACTTTCTCCACTGCGCCACAATAGCAGTGGGCTGAATGGCTCAAATCATCCTTTGTTACAAATGATATTGGTTCAAACAGACTGAAATTCTTATCACAGTGAAACTAAATTTCATATTTATAAGACATACATTTTGCCACAAATTAACAGATTCATTTAGGCATTTCATTTATAATTTCACTTTTTGCTTGGGATTTTTTTCACATTATTTATACGTTAAGATTTGTTTGTGTTTGTGTGTTTCTGCTAGAGCTGTCAAAGTTAACGCGATAACGTGTTTACGCAAATTCGTTTTAATACCACAAATTTCTTTAACGCATTTACACAAGCGATCTTTTTGAGGTTGTAGCGGGCTCAGTTTTAAAGCTAGAGTGGCATCATATGAAACTAGAAAACCTAAGGAATCCATTCTTACCAATCATGTCATACTAGCTTGTCGCGTAGGATGCTAAATAACGCTAAATTTTGGTGAGGAAAAACTGGCATGGTCATTTTCAAAGGGGTCCCTTGACCTCTGACCTCAAGATATGTGAATGAAAATGGGTTCTATGGGTACCCACGAGTCTCCTCTTTACCGACATGCCGACTTTATGATAATCACATGCAGTTTGGGGCAAGTAATAGTCAAGTCAGCACACTGACACACTGACAGCTGTTGTTGCCTGTTGGGCTTCAGTTTGCAATGTTATGATTTGAGCATATTTTTTGTGCTAAATGCAGTACCTATGAGGGTTTCTGGACAATATTTGTCATTGTTTTGTGTTGTTAATTGATTTTCCCAATAATAAATGTAGACATACATTTGCGTAAAGCAAGCATCTTTGCCCACTCCCATGTTGATAAGAGAATTAAATACTTGACAAATCTGCCTTTAAGGTACATTTTTAACATATAAAAAAATGTGTGATTACTTTCCGATTAATCACAATTAACTATGGACAATCATGCGATTAATCGCAATAAAATATTTTAATTGATTGACAGCCCTATTATTTATACTATAAGATTTGTTTGTGTGTTTCCACATGTATGACGTACGCTTTTAAGAATCAGCCCAGCAGAAAGCTTTCTCTCTTTCAACAGCGACACGTCAAACAACACAATGGACTTTTCCCTTTGAAAAGCACTTAAAAGGTGTTTTTATAGTGGCTGAAATATGTTGCAGGCCTTCTCGAGTGTGTAAACAACGCAGAGATATTTCTCGAATAGTCAGTGAAAGTTTCTCAAAGAAACTTCCCTGGGATTCTTTGACATCTTGGGTTTTGATCCAATTATCTGCTATATATGGACACCTCAATAAGAGCTTCTTCATGACAAGAGCTTTGTTTCTCTCTGCTAATTTCTACAATTTAGCTCACATCTGAGCTCATCTGTATACAGCCGGTTCAGAGTGCAGAAGCATTAATCATAATTGCAGCAGCTTTATTTGGCACTTGCTCAGTATCTGTATCTGCACTGTGCTTCTGGTTGATCACTCGGACACCACACAGTCCACATGCACAACTAAAATCCATCTTTTTTTCGATTATTCTACTCGTGAACAATGAACATTTCTACCAGACAATAGAAAATATTTAAATTTCAGGATAGCAATTATTAGGATAGGATAAAGATGAGATAGTCGTTGCTAGCCACAGGGAAAGTGCAAAAAAACTCAACTGTAATTACTGTCTTTGAAGATTTATTTACCTTTTTTTAAACAAACAGAATGCACCGTATCAAAAGCTTTTGCATCAGACGGACTCGACAAGACAGACAGGAGATGCAGCACAACAACCACTGAGGTCACAGGCCACTATGACTAGTCTCTTCTGGGCCGTTCGTTTACGTTACATTTGCTCTTTTCCGTGCCCGGCCATCCGTGCGCTCATCCATGCGTCCATACATCCATCCAACCATCCATAAGGGCTACATTTACTCAGTCACTACTTCCATTTTATCTGTGTGTCTGTTGTTACAAAAGTATGACATGAATCAAACAGATGTACTGTATGTGCATCTCGGGGAGTCTGTGTGTGTTTACACAGTGACATAAGGACGCAGGGAGGGCCCAGCTGGGAAGAACTAATGTATACATTATGTGTGCATTAGGACACCTGGGGCACATACTATACATACTATGCTCTCTTTCTACACACATGCACATTACGCCGTGCCGCAGATACAGTTGACTGCTGCTAAAAGACATTTTAAGCCTTTGATGATTCACTTCTTTGACAGTCGTTCTCCGTGTGTGAATCCCTCAGTTCTTTGTGAACTTTCTCAGCTAAAATAGCAAGTGAAAAGGTCACAGGAGTTACTGTTCCAATCCATACATGCTACAGCACATCAGAGATGGATGGCATGGGAGCGGAATAAAGTTTTCATGGAAATACTTTTTAAAATGCTGGTAGAGTTTAATAGATTATGAGTGTCATTTGATCCAACAATTCAGTTCAGTTCACAGCTCCGAGGTCCTCGGGGAGGGCTGTCAGGAAAGTTTACTGAAACATCCGTTTCCATTCTGTGCGTCCTGTCTGCACGGCTGCTGTGTGTATGTACGGTACAGTAGGTAGGCTTTTGGAGAAGCACCTCCTTACGGACGTAATCAGTGAAACTCATAGGAGGGGGGGGGGGGAGAAAAGGACAGCGTAAAGGAACGAGGAGAGAGACGAGGGGAAGGACAGCTGATATTTTAATCATGTGGGTTGGTTGTTCTGCAGAGCCCAGCTCTATTTAAAGCCCGGCAGCATCTGCTCAGTACCCCTGTGTTTTCAGGCACTGAGGGAAACACATACACACACTCACAAACTCAATGTAAGCTCTCTCTGCCCTTCAGCAGTATTTATGGTTACTCTGCACTGTCATAATTCTAGTTTTACAGTTTGATGAAACCACCAGATGTGGAGCGAGCAGGCGGCAATAGTACAGTTACACTCACACTCTACACACTCACCTATATAACACTGAAATGTCCTCCAATGTAAAAATAATATATGACCTAATTGTTGATTGTGTCTGTGTGTTGCAGTAACAGCACATCAGGAGGCTCCTACATTAAGCAGTGCTGCAAAGGTTTCTGCATTGACATTCTGAAGAAGATAGCGAGGAACGTCAAGTTCTCTTACGACCTCTACCTGGTCACGAACGGAAAACACGGCAAGAAGATCAACAATGTGTGGAACGGCATGGTTGGAGAGGTACGTCCTGCTTGTCTTTCCCTTACTACAATTACCACATTGGTCTGTCTCTCTGACTCTGTATGTAATTATTGGGAAATACATTCATTAAGTTAGATGAGAAGGCTGATACCACTCTAATGTTAGTGCTGTAAATATGAAGCTACAGCTAGAGGCCAATTAGCTTAGCATAAAGCAGGCCTATTCAGTTGGCGACCCATGGGCCGAATCCGGTCCTTTAATTTTAAATGTGGGAAAAAAAGTATTTAAAAAATTAAATAAATAAATAATTTCTTCCAATAAGAGTTTTTTTTTTAATATATATATTCCCTTTCATCAACGTTGTTCTTTGGCAATTTTGAGCTGTGCACCATGCTGAGGGTATCGCTTCCACCTCGTCGGGCAGCACCACTCCCCCCATAGGAAAACGATGGCACAGCCAGAGCAGAGCGATTTTACCGCTGATCATGTGTGGGCGCCTTAAGTCTCTGCAAGTGTGCAGTATTTGTCATTACTAATTATTAAGGCTGCCATTCGATTAAAATATTAAATCACAAATGAATCACACATTTGTTATCTGTTCAAAATATACCTTAAAGGGAGATTTGTCAAGTATTTAATGCTCTTATCAACATGGGAGTGGACAAATAGGCTTGCTTTATACAAATGTATGTATATACTTATTATATTATTATATCAATTACCAACACAAAACAATGACAAATATTGTCCAGAAACCCTCACAGGAACTGCATTTAGCATAAAAAATATGCTCAAATCGTAACATGGCAAACTGAAGCCCAACAGGCAACAACAGCTGTTAGAGTGACTTGACTATGACTTTTCATTCACATATCTTGAGGTCAGAGGTCAGGGGACCCCTTTGAAAATGGCCATGCCAGTTTTTCCTTGCCAAAATGGAGCGCACCAATGGATTCCTTAGGTTTTCTAATTTCATATGATACCAGTATCTTCACTCTAGCTTTGAAACTGAGCCCGCTACAACCTAAAAATCACAAGTTGGGTTAATGCATTAAAGAAATTAGTGGCGTCAAACTGAATTTGCTCTAACGCGTTATTATCGCGTTAACTTTAACAGCCCTACTAATTATATATGATAGCACATTAGATATACTGTATATCTAAATGTGATATCATGATCACATATGCTTGTTCCTTCCCTAAATTGGACTCTATCTGGAGTTATTATTAAATGTAATGATTGAGGGCTGGTGTAAGTATATATATGTTTGTTATTGTCAACAAATACCATAAAAATTCCCTACGCTGTCTTTGGCTCTCAGCTTTAAGCCCATTTGTTCCTACTAGAGAAGTGTTTTTAGACAACAACGGAGGCCTGCGGCACTGAGGAATTAGCTATATCAGGCTTAAAATACAGAGACAATAGTTGTTAGAAGAATCAGTTCATTGTTGATTTTGGTCTTTTCATCGGATTTGTAGACTTTTAAGAAAAATGTGGAGTATCACCAGACTTCTTCTTTAAAGCTACATCTGTGATCCAATTGTAAACAGAGGTGTCATCCCACCACCAAACCTCAACATTAGGGATGGGTATTGTTAGGATTTTATTGATACTTCTACTTTTTTCGATACTCCTTATCGATTCGGTTCTTTATTGATACTCATTCGGTTCTTTTTCATTACTCAATAATTGCTTTTAAATATATTATTTAAACAATTAGGATTAGGTATTATTTCTATTTTAAATATTACTAAATATTTCTAGAGCAGCAACATTAATGTTTACAACAGTAAATCACTATATAAACTCAATAATATCTTACTGGAAAATAATTTAGAATAATGAAAGAAACTTATCAATACTCTGGTCTGTAATAATTTAGCACCGGTGCCCGTTTAATACTTGGTTTCAGTACATATCCCTACTTAACACACGGGACTGGAAGCTGCTATCTCTCATCTATCACACATAATGTTTCCTGATGCTGTAAAAGGTTTATTTATATCATTAATGTTTGTTTATGGTTTCAAATACGATCACTTGTGAGGCACCACAAAAAGATCATTAACTCACTCTCTTACCTGTAATTTATATGGTCTATAGTATTTCTCACTGGGGCTTTAAATTCCACACAATCAACTATTTAAGAGCTCAGATTACACTTGATCGCTATCGTTTATCTTTTCTGGAAACGATTTATTCAATCACAGATTAATCTAGAAGGAGAGCGCAGACCTCCGCCAAGGCCAATCCTCTCCAATATTTAATAGTTTCTTCCTTGGCCCATGCTACACCCTTCCACCAGTAGTTTCTTTCCCTAATCGTGCTGACAAACAGACAAACAATCGAAAAAATCACCTCCTTGGCGGAGGTAATTAAGGCTAAGTGCTGTCACAGTAAAATCCCTAAAGGTTGAAAGTGAAACGTAAAGCGTCTGATAATGGAAGCTGACAATATGATCCATAGATTGTGCTAATGTTTATGGGAGCAGACCGCTGGGAGCCGTTAGACAATTAAATCTGGAAAAAGAAACATAACATTTTACCGCATACTAAAAACAACATCTTTATGTGCAGAATCTCCGTCTGTCAGAATACATCCAGACACCCAGAAACGGTGGCACAATGAAAAAGACAGCTGTATTTTCACTTTTCATCTGATATGGCTGAAAATGCCCTCCAACTGTAGCTGACATTCTGAGCTCATACCCTCAGTCACTGTGATATTTCACATCCGAAATAAAAAGGAGGAACATGTTGCATGATGTCCAAATATTCACAGAGCTCACTATATTTATTCCTGTCAGTGTAGGTAGTGAGTCACGCACTCGCTGTAACTCTTCTCTCCTCCGTCCACCAGGTGGTGTATAAGAAGGCGGTGATGGCGGTCGGTTCGTTGACCATCAACGAGGAGAGGTCGGTGGCCATCGACTTCTCCGTGCCCTTCGTGGAGACGGGCATCAGCGTCATGGTGTCACGTAGCAACGGGACCGTCTCTCCTTCTGCCTTCCTTGGTAAATCGATCTTCTTTTTTACATTTTTCTTTTTCTCCGTCTCTCCTCCAGTGAGCCGACTACTGGGAGCTGAAAACAGGGAGGTGCTTACATGTTGGCAAAATCCCGCACATAAAATGAAATATTTTATTCAGACAGTATACGCTGGCCAGATTCCACTTGTACTCTGACTTTATCTGGGCCTCGACACCCTAAGCACATTAATATTTCTAGCAGAGCGGAGGAAGCGGAGTGTGCCAGCTGTTTTTTTTTTTTTTTTTTTTTTAAAACTCAGCTCAGACAAAGCATTCTCAATACTATCCTCTCCTCCTCCTCTCATCTTCTCTCCTCTTCCTCCTCCGCCTCCTCCTCCTCCAGTTGTTCAGATGACTAGAAACTGAAGAGCTCCTCCGCGCTCGCCTAATGTCTTGTATTGTCATTGGAGCGAGACGGGGAGCGAGGGGATGTATTGGCCATGCGTGTGTTGGTCCCTGTGTATCAAGCCATGTGTCAGTATGCGTGTGTGTGTGTGTGTGGGGGGGGGGGGGAGTGTGTGTGTGATACTGCATGAATATATTAGGACGCTTGAATCGAGGGTGTGTGGAGAATGAATGTGATTTGGCCGTATGTATGTTAAGGGGTGAATGCTTTGTGTGTGTATTTATATGAACGCATATTGTGTGTCTGCGTGTGTGTGTGTGTGTGTGTGTGTGTGTGTGTGTGTGTGTGTTGAGCCTGGGCCAGGGTATCAGTGACGGTTCAGTATCTCTCGCACTCATATTAGAGGCACCTCAGTGCACAATCTCTCAGGGTTGGCTAACCCTGGCAGTCACATACTTAGACATACAGTGACACACACACACACACACACATACATACAATTTGTCTGGGTTCAACGTCTCTGGCACTCATCCCGCTCTCTGAACTCCTGCCCTGCTACACACCAAACCCATGCAGACTCACACTCTCTCACACAGATCACACACACAAATAGATCACACACACATGCCCACAGCAGGGCACATCAGATCACTCGGAGTTTGATTCTTCTCTCTCCCCCTCTGTCTCTCCCCCTCTGTCTCTCTCTCTCTCTCTCTCTCTCTCTCTCTCTCTCTCTCTCCCCCCCTTCCTCTGCCATCTCCCCCGCCCCAGGCCTCTCCCTCTCTCAGCTCTCATCCAAGGGAATAATGAGAAATATGGAAATGTGCTCCGTCAAACTCTCTGTGACTAACTCTCCCTTCTCCTCCCCTCCTCTCTCCCTCCGTCTGTCTCCCTTTCTCCCCTCTTCACTATCATCCTTCCCTTGCTTTATCTGCCCCCTCGTGCCTGTTCTCTTTCTTTTTTGGCGTCTCCTCCTTTATTTCCGTCTCCTCTTTCTCTCCGTCCCTCACTTTTTATGCTCCTCCACTCTGTCTCATGAACTCATTTTCTCTTTAACTCTCTCTCTCTCTCTCCTCCTCCTCCTCCTCCCAGAGCCCTTCAGTGCATCAGTTTGGGTGATGATGTTTGTGATGCTGCTCATCGTCACAGCCATCGCTGTCTTCCTCTTTGAGTTTGTCAGTCCGCTGGGCTTCAACCGCAACTTGGCCCAAGGCAAAGGTAGGCTTACACACACACAATCAGGAATATCACTCCTATCGCTTCTCCCAGGAGCAAGAAGCAAAGATCCAAGCTTCCCCCGGAGCAACAGAAGTGACCTATTATTACCCCGACTTTAGACGGTTCACTTAATGTAACAGAGTGTTAGCAACTCCCTCCTAGAGCTAGTCACATCATCAAAAACCAGCACCTGGAGCTGCCATGCTGGCTGTGAATTAGATTAAGATTAATTTAACATCTAAATGACCTAAAGGCCGATCCAGGTGTTGCAAGTGAATTATGTTTTCTCTTTGATTTTCCTTTTAGTGAACCTGAACATGTGTTTAGTTTGCTAATTTATCATCTTACACTGATTGAACAACAAATACCAAACATGCAAAACTGTTTTATAGCTATAGTTTCTTTTACAAATAATATGTTTCGCCCCTGGGAGTGTATTAGTGTGTATTAGTAGTGTAAAAGAATAGTTCATCATTGTTGGGAAATGCACTTATTGGCTTTTTTGATGAGAGTTAGATGAGAAGATTGATACCACTCTCGTGTCTGTACAATGGATGTATAGAGAGAACTGGATACAGTGTTGGAGGCGGGCTCCCGTTCATTCCTATGAGAGTTGCTCAGGGGCGTATGAAGCCAAAATGGGTCGACTGCCGAGTGATAAAGTACCCGGATCATCCGACGATCTTCTGCAGTCACTGGGCTCATAGAGCAGGCGCAGTAGCGTTTCCTTTAACTCCGCCTCCCAGCCCTCGCTCCAGCCTCGGTCTGGGTCTCATTCACATGAACGGAGGAAGGGTAATAACTCTGGATTCATCTATTAGTGCATTTTACAACTTTTAGGACCTAATGATTTAAATAAGGACTATTCAAGTGTTCGTACTTGGAAGTTGATTTACCTAAAAAATAATGATCCGCTGAGTTACAGACGTCTCTTTCCCAATGTAAGTCTATGGGAAAAAGTATTTTTGGGCCCAATGGCATCACGTGACAGACACAGAAGTTGTAGTACTGCCGTTTGGCCACTACGAAAATTTTCTCAAGGATGAACTGATTCGATTTTGGTGGTCAAAGGTCACTGTGACCTCACCAAACACGTTTTTGGCCACAACTCAAGAATTCATGTGTTAATTATGACAATTTCACACAAATGTCTAACAGGATAAAATGATGAAGTGACGACATTTTGGACAGATATGGATGTAAACTGCAACTTGGTTGGCGGATTCATACAACCACGAGGCGGCAATGCTTGTTTTTTCCTCTGTTGTGTCGCAGTGGTTACAATGTTGTAGTTTTTTCTCTGTAAGTTATATAAGTCTGAAAAACATCCTTTACTGATTCGTTTGTGGCTTTGACTTGAAGTAAAGGTCATCCTAGTTGGCCAAAATAAGTTTTGGTCTTCACCCATTAATCGCGCTCGTAAACCCAAGAAAACGCCCGTCATCCATGATGACTGTGGCAAAATTTGTGAGCTGTTGGCATTAATAACAAGCCAATAATACTGTCACATTATATTTAATATTTACAATGTCACCCCTCTGGAGGAAGCATGATGCCCTCAGACTGGATCATAAAACTCTTTGTTTTAACTTTTCTTTTTGAAGGTTTTTTGTAGATGAAAAGATGGTGGCATTTTTTCCGCTGCTGGTAGGTAACAGTAAGGCAGGAATTTCAGTGAAAAAGATAATAATTTATACTGTAATGTACATTATTACATTTAGTACATGGCTGGCTGTTTTTTACCCTCAAAATCAGCCTCATACTATCAGGTGAAAATGTAAGTTTAAGGTGTCATACTCCTTTACCTGCATTCTTCAGCACTGGCCATTTTTTAAACTTTCTCTTTTTTTATTTCTCCCTCTGCTCCCGTGTCTCGCTGCCACAGACCCACATGGTCCATCATTCACCGTCGGTAAGGCCGTATGGCTGCTGTGGGGTCTGGTGTTCAACAACTCTGTGCCCGTGCAGAACCCGAAGGGCACCACCAGTAAGTTCATCGTATCGGTGTGGGCCTTCTTCGCCGTCATCTTCCTGGCCTCCTACACTGCCAACCTGGCCGCCTTCATGATCCAGGAAGAGTTCGTGGACCAAGTCACTGGACTGTCTGACAAGAAGGTGCGATTACACACATACTGTACGGACACGCTGAAACACACACACACACACAGAAGAAGAAACTAAACACATTCACAGTCAGGGTTGCTCTTGTAATGGATGCCAGCCCTGCGGCCAGACAGGACTCTCCAGGGAGCGCCCTTGGGCTTCAACAGCCCAAACCCTCTGGCCGTAGCTGTCACCACGCTAACACTGCCAGCACAGCAGACCCAGGGGCGCACACACACACACACACATACACACACATGGACTGTATAGATCAAAGACATGTGTGTGTTTGTGTTTGTGTTTGGATGTGTGTGTGTAGTTTGCAGAGGCTGGCAGTGTCAGCAGAACCCCAGCCAGTCTTACGCTAGACTGGACACACAATGATGATGACTGATGAGTCCACTCCAGTGTCTCTCCTTCCTCCTTTCTCCTCTGTCTCTTCTTGTCACTCCTCCCTCTTCTCTCCTCTTCCTGTGTGTCTCTCCTTCACTTTAACACTCTCTTACTTGGACTCCCTTTTCTCATACGTCTTCCTGTCTCTCCCTCCCGCTCTTTGTCTTTTAGCTTCTTTGTTTTTATTAATTTGAGCTCCTGTCCCAGTCCGTCTTTAAACAATCTGTCTCTCTTCTCCTTATTTCTCTCCCTGCAGTTCCAGAGTCCATACTCCTATTCCCCTCCATTTCGCTTCGGGACGGTTCCTAACGGCAGCACTGAGCGCAACATCAGGAAGAACTACCCAGATATGCATCAGTACATGACCAAATACCATCAGACTGGCGTCATCGACGCGCTGGTCACCCTCAAGACTGGGTACTGTAAACTTGTCAAGTCAACTCATGTCAAGTTGAGATTTATTATACCTGAGAGGCTAATTCTGTTAGCAGACAGCTCGTATGCATAAGAACATGTGAAAACAAACAAAAAAAGGCGACTGCATCACAGAGACACTGGGCCCCGCGGGGCTCAGCACTAGCTCATGCTAAAATGCTGCAGAAACTGTGCTCGGTGTTTCCGTCACTGACGGTAAAAAAGCAGACGCTGTCTGCAAGTGCTCATTATTGAGTCTTGTTGCTGCTGGAAAGAGGGAGCTGCCAAAACAGGCAGAGTGTAATTTGTTCTGGAGTTTGCTACCTTTATTCTCCCTCCTAAACACACACTAATGGAGGGATGGCTGCAGTGCTTTTATTTGTTCATTAGTTTTATGTGCTTTGATCTTTCGGGTATTTTCTCCGAATATGATTTTACTTTTTGCTTTTCCCTCTCTGCAATTACTTTATTGATACTGCATATCAAATATATACGGTTTGTTTCTCCTGCCTCGTACATTAGGCTGTGTTATACAACATCAAAACTGTATACGCAGAATCATCAGTTTTTAATTCAATTCTTCAGCAAAGTTGTTGAAAATGTTAACACTTTGGAGTTCTTGTCAAAGTCACACCATAGAATGTGACACATGTAAAATGCTCTATACTTTAATGGATCTACAGTGTATTGTTTTCAAATGCTATATGAACTTAAGTGAACGAAACTCTCTATGCGGCTTTGCAACAACAGATACTCAATGACTGTGTTTAACATATGCCCTTTGGTGAACAGTTTAATTCAAAGTGTTTAATATTTATGCATACATCTCAAACATGGAGAGCCCCGGGGGGGTTGATTAGCACCAGGGTGTATTCATTGGGTTATATAAAAAAAATGTTTTTGCTGATGAAGAAGTTATAAAAAAGGGTTGTGCTGCTACGTAGGGTGGTGAAATCGGCCCCTTGTTACATTGTGTTTGGTTAACAGTCATACACCACGCCTCTGTTTTTGCTGAGCTCAGATGTATCGGGCCCACATGGGGGGTGGTTGTGTCAGATACAAATTGTGGCCCCTTAGTTTGAATTCAACTTGTCATGTCAGGATAATGACAAAACCTGCGAGTAAAAGATTATAGCTCAGTGCGAACAAAGACAACCTCATGTGCGTGAATATTCACTGCAGCAGCGTGCACACCGGACAGTCCTCTCAGTCACTGAGTCCAAATCTGATCTGCGTGAGAATTTCAGTTCCAAGAAAACAGAGCGTTGTGAGTAATCCAACTGGTTTGTTTATGGATCTGAGGAACATGGTTACTGGCACAACACTGTATGTACATTAGGCTCAGCAGTAAACACTCAGCAGTGTTGTGGTCTTTAGTATTGAAGCCTGGTGGATCAAATTTCACATCATCTTTTTTTACCATCACATGAAGACAAACCCCAAATGCATTGTAGTTGTTGTTAATATTACGTGGAATTAATAATCTTTTTCAATTGAAAAAGATTTTACATTTTAAAAAGACATAGAGACACAAGACAGAAAGCATGTTTTTAAGTTAAAAGCCCCATTTGCGACCCTTTTAAGCAGTGGTTCCCCACCTCTTTGGCTTGTGCGCAATGTCCACTTGTGACCTCCTGTCACAGGTGATGGCCTCAAAATATGAGTTGTGGAAGTGATTTTTTTCTCCTCAGATTATTTCACAAGAAAAAATGCAAAAAATTATAGAAAAATCTGAGAAAAAAACAGTTTCTACTTCCTTAACTCATCTCGTGACCCCTCAGATTTATCTCAGGACCACTTGGGGTGTTACGGACCTCAGGTTGGGAAGCACTACTATAAAGGAATAGTTTTGACATTTTGGAGAGAGTTAAAGTCTTTGCACATCAAGTCCGTATTTTTTGTATGCATATTTTTAATCCGCCATCTGATAAAAGACATTTCGCAAAGAAACCTTGCACACAGAGTTCGATGCGTTTTATTATTCACAGAGCAAGACAAAATTATGTGGGTGCAATGGATAGCGTTATAGGCCCAAACTGGGCTAATGAATGAATGAATGACGTTAGCAAGAAGCTATCGTTTAGCTGCAAAGAGCACAATCTTTACTGTCTAATCTTTCCTACATCTTTTGTTTTGCAACCATCCAAGCTGTTCTGCGATCACCTGCCACAATCTATCTTTAAATTCCAAATCTCTGTATTCTTTTATTTCTTTATCGTAAAGTGCTTTGTGCTGGGAAGTAAATCAGTTTATCAGATGTCATTTTGGATGATGCCGTCCGTGCAAACGTCAAACAAACAAACATACATCTTTTGGCTTTTGACAGATGCGAAAAAACGCAGAAAATCGAACCCGTTCAGTATATCAGAAAAGTGAGAAGAAATAAATTTGTATAGCAGAAATATGTTTTTTTTTTATGTTCTTTCCTTTCAGGTTAATAATGTCAGATTTATCATACATAGACTGGAACCTCCCGGTCGAGGTAGTAAATCCAAAACTTGTGGTTCTCTTACAGAAAGCTAGATGCTTTCATCTACGACGCCGCGGTGCTGAACTACATGGCGGGCAGAGACGACGGCTGTAAGCTGGTCACCATCGGCAGCGGTTACATCTTTGCCACCACAGGTTACGGCATCGCCTTGCAGAAAGGATCGTACTGGAAGCGCCTGGTTGATCTGGCCATACTGGGCATCATAGGAGACGGTGAGGCACTCGCACGCATCCACATCTCAGTCACGCTGCATTGAAGTTTAAGTTTCACAGATGTTCCAGGGATTTGGTGTCATTACAGTTGTGCCATTGCTCAGCTTTCCCTCCTCCCTCCCTCTGTCAGAAAGCTATCAGGGGCCAGTTTTAACACACCATTTCATCATCATTACTCTGTGTGTGTGTGTGTGTGTGTGTGTGTGTGTGTGTGTCTGTCCACCGTGTCCTGTTATGTTTACTCCTCCAGATTGTTCTGTATAATAAGCTGTGAGATGGTGCGAATGGAAGAAAGAGAATGAGCCAGACAGAAATCAAACTGCTGAAGCCACTAAAGCGCTTCACTTCACACCCGGCCTTTTTATTCAGGGCAAACACCCGCGTGCGCACGCGACACACACACACACTCAGTCTGACAATAATTCCTCCCATCTTTCCTTATCACTCCATCACTATCAATTCTTCTCCCTCCTCCTACAGCCCTTTTTTCACTCCACCTCCTGTCTGCTTTCCATTACGATCTATTTACCACTTCACTTCTCTCCCCTCCTCCCTCCTCCTCTCCATCTCTCCTCGTAATGATACGCCCGTTTTCCCACCACACCTCTCTTATTCCCTCTACCGCCCACCCCCTCCCTCTCTTTTACTCTCTACCTCGTTAGATTCCTTTTCCTTCATTCCTCGCCCATCCCTGCTGCCGTCTTGAACTTTCAATTTACCTTCTTTTCTACACAACTACTGGCCACGACTGAACATTTCCTTCACCCTCTACAATAATAAAACAGAAGGGTGCAGGACGCTACTATGACTCGGACACCCCAGGTGAATAGAGTAAAAAAAATAACTAATAGATATCACCATGAAACTTCCCTAGTTGATTACTAACTAGTGCTGTCAATTTATTAAAATTGTTAATCGCGATTAATCGCAAATTAATCGCACATTTTCTTATCAGTGTTTCCCAAAGCCCAAGATGACGTCCTCAAATGTCTTGTTTTGTCCACAACTGAAAGATATTCAGTTAACTGTCATAGACGAGTAAAGAAACCAGAAACTATTCACATTTAAAAGCTGGAATCAGAGAATTTAGACTTTTTTTCCTAAAAAATATCTCAAACCGATTTAATCGATTCTCAAAATAGTTGGCAGTTGGGCGCCCCGCTAGCTCTGCTGGTGTGTGGGCGCCCATAAGGCTGAGTCCCGCGGTAGGCCCGGGTTCGAATCCGACCTGTGGCCATTTCCGCATGTCGCCCCCTCTCTCTCCCCATTTCTACACTATCCACTGTCCTATAAATAAAGGCATAAAAAGCTCCAAAAAATAATCTTTAAAAAAAAAAAAAAAATAGTTGGCAGTTAATTTAATAGTTGACAACTAATCGATTAATTGCTGCAGCTCTAGTCTCATGGTCCTGCTTTTAACTATTTTTAGAACTGGCGTAATGAAGCCTTTTTAGAAGTGACATAAACCAATCACATGGGGGCAGTGGTGGCCTAAAGGTTAGAGAAGCGAGCTGACCCCGGACCGGCAGGATAAAATTTGGGTGGGGAAAGTGAAAAAGCAGCGCTTGCCACTCCCTTATTACCACCACTGAGGTGCCCTTGAGCAAGGCCCTTAACCCCAACTGCTCCAGTGAAGCTGCTCAGTGGCCAGCAGATTAAGCTGTGGTTGTACTGGACCCCTTTCAGGTGTAACTGTGTGAATGTGATCAGGGCGTTCCTGAAAAAGAGAGCATTGCTCTCAGTGAATCTCCCTTGAATAAATAAAGGTCTAAAAAACAAAAAACAAACATGTGCATTGACTTCAGACGTCACCACCCAACTCCTGAGAACACTATAATTAATTGACAAGATGCTGAGATTGTTGAATCTTACAAGTATTTGAGCATCATTGTTACGGCCACAACAGAAAAACCTTTGGCTCAACCATGTGACCAGCATCATGCATAGAGGACACCATACCCAAGAGTTAGTTCAAAAAAGGCAAAAATGTTTTATTTATAAATAATGCCATAAATAACCAAAACTATGAGAGTCTGGAGGCCTGGCCAGAAAGAACAAAAGAATGGAGGAAGTCAGGGCCGTTGGATCCAGAGCTTCTCCCCCCCCCCCCTCCCCCCTAACCTATCAAAAACAGTGAATAAACTAAACTACAAACAAAACCATGAAAACTGAGCTACCAGACCTCCGTCCACAAAAGAAATAAACAAAGAAAAACAAGGAGCAAAAGGAAAATCACACGACGGGCAGAAGGCTGCTTGATCTGGAAAGAGAGAGAGAGCGCTCCTTCTCCTCCAATTTCCCCATAAATATGGAGGCAGGGCCACCCACGAATCACGAATCAAGGCTTATTGAAAGAGGCTGGGACACGGTCTTGACCTATGTGGTATGACACATGCACAGTGGAGCTGGAGCTGCGGTCGTGCGTTGCTACTGGCTCAATTTCAGCGAGTGCAGACCAGATTTTATTGCGCATGTGTTGTACCCCAAAAATATGACGTGACGATGACGCGTGACATCTCCTCTTTTCACCCTCCTTGTCACGAATCAGGAACTCCTGAGAGCAGGAAGAAGAGAGGGAGAGGAGCACAAGAAAAAGGGGGGGGGGGGCGTAACAATCATAATTGACAATAAGTTGACCTTTGATAGGAATACAGATATGCTGAGTCAGAAAAGCCTGCAGCGTTGTTATTATCTGAGGAATCTAGCCAAGTTCCAGGTTGACATTGTTTTATAAATCTTTTGTTGAGTCCGTTTTGCTTTCATTTGCTGGTATGCATCCCTCAACCTCAAACAGAAAAACTCATTAACAAGGGGGATGAAAGTCAACAGCAAAAATCATTGGCAATCTGTACAACAAACTGCGGTTAAAGAAAGCAGTATCCATTATATCTGAGAGTACCCACCCCATGCACTTAGAATTTATGTTCCTGCCCTCTGGTTCCCGCCTCCGACAACCAACAGTCAAAACTAACATATATATACTCTTTCATAACCTCTGCCATTTCACTGCTCAACTCTGTAAAGTACAGGTAGCATCAGCAAATCTCAAACCATGCCTGTTCTGTTCACTCATAACTTCTCATACTTCATGTGTTCACCTTCTTACTCCTGTATTTATGTGTTTTTATTATGTGGTTATGTATGTGTGTTTTTTTTTATCTTGTGTGTCTAGCCCTGTATTGCAGGCATGTCACGATACCAGAAATTTAGTAGTTGATGATACCAATACCAGTGAAATTCCACGATTCTCGATACCAATTTGATACCACGGTAAAAAACAAAAACAAAAAACATAAATCTCATGTACTTCAACATATGCTCCTTTATTACTGTTTGCATGCTGTTTTTTGCGAATTTATTGTTAATCCCTCATGATCCGCCTCAAGTTTCTCACCAAAAACTCAATTTTACAAGTTTGCATAATGTTAATAATGTGTTAATACTCACTTTTACCGACCTTGAATGCATCATGATGTAACACAAAGCAACCGAGGAAAACAACCAATCACTCGCGAACTCCGATCAACCGGTCAAACTAGGCAGCGCTGATCAAATATAAATCATATTCTGTTACTGTATTGCCTATTTCTCATCTCAAATGTTTTCAGAAACATCTTATAATGTATTGTTTAGCTGTAACTTAGAAAGTTTGTGACCTGGCAGCCATGTTGAGATCAAGTTGAGGAAATACCAAGCACCGTCCACCATCCGGAGCAAACTAGATGTTTTAAAGCCTGAAAACAGAGCCATGAGGAGGTGCAGAAGTCTAGTTTTCTCTCAGAACACATGAATTACAATATGCTGAAAGGTTATTATGAAATTTGGCCAATGATGCCAAAAGTATTCTGCCAACTGCTGCTTTAACTCGGTACAGAAGTATTTGTTCTTGTGACATCCCTACTGTGTTGTTGTTGTTGCTACTGCGGCAAAGCCAGTTAGCCCCCTGGGACAAATAAAGGTCTTCAACTTGAACTCTAACTTTCCAACAGGTGAGATGGAGGAGCTGGAGGCGCAGTGGCTGACTGGCATCTGCCACAATGAGAAGAACGAGGTGATGTCCAGCCAGCTGGACATCGACAACATGGCGGGCGTCTTCTACATGCTGGCCACAGCCATGGGCCTCTCCATCCTCACCTTCATCTCTGAACACCTTTTCTACTGGAGGCTAAGATACTGCTTCACCGGCGTCTGCAACGGGAGGCCGGGTCTGCTCTTCACCCTCAGCAGGGTGAGGAGGACGAAATGTTTCTGGTCCAGTTTCTGCCCCCTCTGCTTCTGAGGTTGTACTTGTAAGAAGTTGCAGTGCTGAAAGCCACTTACTGATCAAACATCATCCTCAGGAGTGCAGCATTGATGTACAGCATTGATTCAGACTGTACGAGAGCAATGGTTATTGCAATATCAATATCAGGACTTTCTTGTAATGTTATTGACATTTAAACAGTAAAGCAGACTTGCAGACTACTCTGAAAGAGTATGGAAAAAAGAGAGAGCGGGCTAGACACACAGAGGAACAAAACGGAGCTGTATTTACAAATTGTTTCAATGAGGTTTCACATTGACGCAGAGAAATAACAGAAAAAACATTATTGTGACTTTCCAGACAGCCGTGGAGCCTTTGTGGTGTTTAACAACATCAATTCAAGACATCTCACAGTAAATTACAAAAATGATTTTTCTGATGTCTGTCTTGCTGTGTCGCATCTCAAACAAAGCGGTCTAATTTGCCTAATCTCCATGGTTTTCCAGATGCGGTGAAATGCAAACAGGAACGCACAAACAGGACTTTTAGCCTGAAATGTTGCCGAAACTTGATTGTTTCAGTTAAGAGAAAATACAAATCTGTGGACGTGTGTGTGTATTTGTGAAACATAAGTCCGAGACACACACAATAGTTAGTGTTAACATATAGAAGGAGTCGGGGTATGTGCTGTGTGTGTGTGTGTGTGATAAAGGAGGAAAAAGGGGGATAGTGTGATTATAGAGCCCAGCTGAGATGAATCTACTGCTGCGCGTATGGACGGCAGGATGGAGGAATCAAACCGCTAAGAGGATGATGTGAACACTCATATAGACACACACACAAAGCTCTCTCTCTATCTCGCTCCCACCCACTCACACACACACACACACACACACACACACACACACACACACACACATACATATGCACAAGTCTGGTCTAACAAAGTTAAATATGGTAACATGTATGCAGGTGCAGCGAGGGGAGGGATGGACTTGACCACACAGGCAGACAGATAGACAGACGCACACAAAGCTAAATATACACACACAAAACAGAAACGGCACATCCAGACAGACCATTCTTTCATTATTCATATGTCATGTCTCTGTGTGAGGCAGGGCTTTTATTCCAGACGAGCAGCATTTCACACATTAAATGTTTTACAAAAAGAGTGCGATGTCTGTCTGTGTGTAAGTGTGTGTGTGTGTCTCTGAGTGTGCGCATGCAGTTAGAGCAGCGATGCTGGAGGTTAAGTGGCTCCAGGAAGAACATCTCCTTGCACTCAGAGGCCCCCCTCCAGTGACATCATCACCTAAATTTAATTTTCCAGGCGCCTCTGAAAGCAGTTCATCTAAAAAAGTGGCGATTATCTCTTCTTGCCACATCACAAAACAAAATGAGGTTAAGGTCTGGAGTAATCGCACCGGGGGAAGAGGATGCAGAGGTCTCTCTTGATTTACCGCGCAAGGAAATTAGTCTTGTGCATGTTTGAACTTTTTCCTTGTGAAATCATTGAGTTGGAAATTAACTCCTCTATTATCTCTCTGGTATCTCTCCTCCCTGTCTGTCCTTTCCTTTTCTCTTTTTTCCTTCCTTTTTGTTTCCTCTCCTCTCCTCCTCTCAGGGTATATGGAGCTGTATCCATGGCGTTCATATCGATATGAAGAAAAAGAATCCGGAGCTGGACTTCAGTCCTCAAGCCAACATGCTGCATCTGCTCAAGTCTGCCAAGTCCATGGCGTTGTCTTCTCCGAAACGCAACACTGTCCTCCTGCAGCCCAACATCATGGATGTGATGGCTGGGAAAGGTACTATAGCTCTGTTACAAGCGGGACACCTTACTATGGATGATACCAGAAATTTAGAAGGCGACACCAATACCAGTGAAATTCCACAATCCTCGATACCAATTTGATACCACGGTAAAAAACAAAGCAATTAATCTCATGTACTTCAACTAGGGCTGTCAATCGATTAAAATATTTAATCGCAATTAATCGCATGATGGTCCATAATCAATCACGATTAATTGCAAATTCATCGCACATTTTTTATCTGTTCAAAATGTACCTTAAAGGGAGATTTGTCAAATATTTCAAACTCTTATCAACATGGGAGTGGGCAAATATGTTTGCTTTATGTAAATCTATGTATAATGTGTAATGTAACACAATACAACCTCCATACGTTAGCTGTTAGCTCCGTTAAGCCAAGCAGGACTGTGCTCGCCACCGGCTGCTAACAGCTAACATTAACTAGCTCTCCTTCTGCCGATTTCAACACAGATTTGTTCAACATGTGGCATTATCAAGGACATTCTCTATTGATGCCGTTAGTCTCAAGTCCGATCTCTGGTTCCTCCGGTACTGTAGAAAAACGAGTACCGTCACAGAATTTTGGCATGGACTTGGTACCGAAGTTTCGGTTCTCGTGACATCACATTACACCACACAGTGTATATTGTACACTATATTGTATATTTTTTTCCTCTTCACAGAGCAGGTAAACATGGCACCTGTGTAACATTGCTCACACGTACAGAGGTTACCCTGCCTTTTCTATACAGTCTACATTTGCAGATCTAAAGGTGACTTGTTTCCCCTTGTTGTGGACTCAGACTGTAATTGAATTGACTGTCATGTCTAAGCTCGCCTCATGATTAGAAACACATTAGATAGATGGCACCCACAGCGTGCCATGGCAGTAGATAATGTATCAGGCTGAGCATCCATCCAAACATCCGTCTATTGTATCTGCTGTCTGAGGTGCATCTCTCCTTGTCTCCTAGGTAACTCACTCCATAGTCTGCCCCCGAAGGGTCCTGGTCTCTATAGCAACGCCGCTGGTCCGCACAGTTTCTTGTCATTGTCCGGACGACACAAAAACCTCCTTAACAATGCTGCGCCATTTCCCGTGCAACAGAAAGCCCTCCCTCTTCAGACCAGCCCCAACAAGCCCCAGCTGTCAATCACCAACGACAACGGCAAGACCCGCCTCGCCGGGTCGGCCCTCGCTGCCGCTCCGCAGGGCTCCAAACCTCGAGCCCTGTGGAAGAAAAGCGTGGAGACACTGAAGACCCAGCCTACTGTCGTATCTCCAGGCGCGAGCCCCGCCCCCGCATCTGGACCTGGACCTGGACCTCCACAGATGAAGAGCCAGCGCTACATGCCTGAGGAACCGCCACACTCTGACATCTCGGAATGCTCCAGCCGGCCGCCATCACAAAAAGATTCTGATTCCATGGCGGCGAGGGGCGGATTCAAGCCTATCAATCAGCTGAGGAAGAGAGGAGGGGGAGGCGGGGGAGGAGGAGGAGGAGGAGGAGGTGGAGGTGGAGGGGGAGGTGGGGGCAGTGGATCCAAGATCTACTCCATTGACTCAGACCAGGCCAGTCTTCAGTCCGCTCCCCCCTACCAGCGAGACGGCCAGGGGGGAGGTGACGACCACAGTTACCCCCCTGACCTGTTTCCACCTGACAGCACATACTCGCACACTCACACGCTCTCCCACCAGGCGGACGCACCCATTTTGCAGCTGAGCGCCAGCCTGCTGCACCACAGTCACAGCGCAGAGGCCGACCTGCACTCCCTGAAGGACAAGAAATACAGCACCTACACACACAGCAGGTAGCACGCTCAGCAGAAAATGACCACCGTGACTGTGTGTTTATTGTTTTTTTTGTTGTTGTGTATAATCAGTGTCATCCTCTCTCCCTGCAGCTCGAAGGACAAAGCCGGCAGTTCATTCGACACGCCAGGTGCAGCACAGGGTACACAAAGCGTCAGGCCCGGCCACTGTCGCTCCTGCCTGACCAAGCTCAGCGGCTACTCCGGCCTTTACACTGTCCGCTCGCCACAGGCTCGCTGCGACGCCTGCGCCCACCTGGGGAACCTGTACGACATCAGCGAAGACCACCTGCACTCGCACTACTCTCACCCGCACAGCGGGGACATGTTTACACACTACCTTCCCCAGAGCGAGCTGGGCCTGGTGGGCGAAGGGGACGGGCTAGTCAGCCACTTCGAGCCCTCCCCTTCCTCCCCGTCTCCTCTCCCCGCCTCCTCGCCGTCCCAGCACCTTCAGCTGAGTCGTCAGCACTCCTATGAGAACGTGCTTCCGGACGGCGTTCCCGAGCGGCAGTCGCAGCTGCACGCCCACCTGCGGGGGCTGAGCCTGCCCGACAGAGATAGGGAGAGGGAGCTGACCCTGGACGAGGGCGCCTATGCTAATGTTCTCACAATGCGCTCTGATCGTCCATTCAGCAGCCGCAGCCCGCCCTCCCCGTCACCCTCCCACCACCACAGTCTGGACGCCCCTATGCCCCTCCCACGGCGCTCGAAAAGCCTCTTCCCCGATCGGCCCTCTCACAACCCGTTCCTCCAGTCAGCTCCTGGCACGACACAACGAGATCCCTCCCCCCAGTCTGTCACACGCATGCCGCAGAGAAGTTCCGCCCACGAGCTCTATAAGCAGCGAATGCCGCTGTCGCTTACCCTCGGTAACCATGGCAGCCATCACAACAACCAGCATGGCGGCCTTGTCGACCAACAGGTGTTCTACCCTCAGCAGGAGCCCCCCGTGGTGGCCTACATGGTCCCACCCGCCGCCTCTCAGCCAATGAGCTATGTGACAGCGCCGCGAGCCTCGAGCGCAGGCGGCAACAGGCCCCGGCTCTACCGCCGCATGCCCAGCATCGAGTCTGACGTCTGAGAGTCACACACCACACACTCACTGAAATCACACTAACACACACGGACCGGGCAGCTCTGATTCTAAGCACATACACAGAAACACACACCGACACACACACACACACACACACACACACACACAGGTGAAAGACGGGAAGCTCTGGACTAAAAGGTTAATGGTGATGCTGAGTAAATAAATCATTGTTTCTTTATCACACCCTCTATAGGGCAGGGTTGGGACCACAGGGACACCTGGAGGCACAATTCGAGATGAAGAGTGTGTGTGGGTGTCAGTGTGTGTGCGCTTGCCTCAAGCTGTGGGCAACGAGGCACAAACTGACAATACGTCTGACAAGACAGATCGAATCCCCGGTGGAATAAAGAGGGACACTGAACACGGAGTCTAACGTCAACAGTGGGGAGCTGATGGAAGATAGAGTGTGTTTGGAAGACGAGCCGACTTGTCCCACCCTCTCACCAGCCTCTTGGAAACGGAGGGGACACACAGAGAACCCCTTTCTTTCTGAGATTACACAAACACACACACACATATTTCAGCTAAACACATCCGCCCCTCTCCAGGACTCTCCTGTTGCACTATGATTTCTCCAGTCAACCCGTATGTTGTCTGAGCCTCCAAACTGCACTGCCAGCATGGCTTAAAGAGTAGTAAACTACACTAGAGTAACCCTCGACTTGAATGGAAATTACTATCTTTGTAATAGACCAGACCGGGAGGCGGGCAGCTGGTCGGGACGCCGGTAGAGAATCTGCTCCTGCCCGCAGATGTACAAACACTCGAACACACACACACACACTGTGTCTGTTTTTAGGGGAGGGGGGGGAGTATAAAACTACCGACTGTTTGTTATTGTTGATGTCAGTTAATTGAACATTCCAAAAAGTGGACCAAACGTGGCCGCCAGTATCAGGACGAGAGTGTGTGTTCTAGTGTTTCTAGATCTACAGACATAACAGTATAGCATCCTTGCTTCCTCTCTTAGCTAGCCTTCAGGTCATACTGCATGCTTCCTACTGCCCTGTGTTACAGTTAAACTCCTATACAGGGTCATATATGCACACACACACGCGCACACACACACGCACACGCACATACGCAGTAGTCTAGGATAGTAGTTTAGGGTGGGTGTGTGTGTGTCGAAGCTATGAGATAGCTTCTCTTTGTGCACTTTGTAGATTTTATACCCTGCCACCTAACACAGACGTTTGACCAAAAACACTTTTGTACTGAAAAATATGAATATTCTCAATCATTCGCTGGATAGATGTTTTCTCTTATTTCTCTTTGACATTGGGTTTTAGGGCACCGTTAAGTTTCCATTGTGAGGTCAGAAGTTTTACAGTGTTAGATAATAATGGGTACAGCATCATACAGTATACACAACAACTCTTTCTCTTCTTGTTTTTACAGTGCTCATCCCTCCTTCTAGCCTTCCCTTCTTCCCTCATCAGCTTTTGTTTATTCTCTTAATTGTCTTTTTGCTCCTTCCTTCTATTATAGAGTAGATTGAGTATCAGAAGTTCAGTCGTGGTGTTTTAAAACTCAACATATTGTTGGAAATCACATTATATCGGTAGTTGTAAGAGTTCCTCAAATCCAACACCGGCTCTCGTAGGACACAGATTATTATTTTTTTTTGTTATGTCGAACAAAAGACTCGAGGCCCGTTTTAATGTTTCCGTAGTGAATTTAGAGGCTTCACTGTTTGAGATTTACTTATCAAATTAATACTCCTGGACGAGCGTCAAAGTAGCTGGTGCCTGTGTGGCTGCTCTCTGTTGGCGAGAACACGGCGCTGTGTTTCAGCAGAGAGCAGAGTCACGTGGCGAAGCAGAGAGTTTGCAAAGTGACTCGTTACAGAGGCAACACTCACTCACACACATGCACACACTCGACGAGCTGGCAACGCGTGTATGAGTGTTCTAGAAATCCATAATCTACTGAGTAAGGGCATTGATTTTTGAGCACACGGATTTTGATAGAAAAAAGACTTGATATCCCATTAGCTGAGCGTCTGTCTCTATTCTCTTTCTATTCTCTCTCTCTCTCACACACACACACACACACACACACACACACACATATCTCTATATATATTGGCTGCAAAGAATGCAAGACAGTTTCGGTGAACGCTGCCCCTCTTTTGGTCAACTTAACAGGTTTGGTGTGTGAGTTATATGCACAATATCAGGTTGCAATATTATACTTCTGTACAGAGAAATCTTTGTTTTAAATGTTAGAAAACTGATTTCATTTGTTTGATTTGAATGGTATTAAGTGTTGAGTTCATTTCAATAACAACGTGGCTTTTTATTCTGCTTCTTTAAGGAAAAAACAAAAAAAGACTGGCATGTTTTTAGATTCTTGTGTGATTTATTTTTCCTCTGGTGTGTTGTTGGTTGGGACCTCACTGTACAGTCCTCACTGCTGGGTTAACTAGACTAGTTAACCACCCCGGTCAGCTCACCAGTTAACTAGCGACACGTAGCTGGGTCTCTCATCTGAATCACACTCAATGAATAATGATAGTCCAGCCTGTGTGGTTAAAACGAACCCCCTCCCACCCACATAGTTCTCTTCCACTACGAGTCTGTGCTGTTTCACCTCTGTGTGTGTGTGTGTGTGTGTGTGTGTGTGTGTTTGTGTGTGTGTGTGTGTGTGTGTGTGTGTGTGTGTGTGTGTGTGTGTGTGTGTGTGTGTGTGTGTGTGTGTGTGTGTGTGTGTGTGTGTGTGTGTGTGTGTGTGAGCAAGTGTGCGTTTTACAACGTGCAGGCATTTATATAAGACAGAGGCTGGTGTGTGTATCAAGAGGTTGTTTGTGGTGTGCGTGTGTGTATACTTTTCTGTTTCTCTCTTCGGTTCGTCCCACACATAACATTTGACCCGGCTCTTACTCATATAACACAAATACAGCTACACACACAAACACACACACACACATGTTGCGTCTGTACTGTTGTGGTAAAGAGAGCATGTAGACTGAGTTTTGTACGTCCACCATCACACTGATATTTACACGAACCTTTTGTTTGGTTTTTTTGATTTTTTTTAAATTGCATGACGTGCTTGTGTTTCTGGTGGTACCTATTTTGCTGCAACACCTGAGTTCTCCCTGAGTTGACCAACCGAGGCTACGTGCACCAACGCTCCCCTCCACCCACAGTTAGTCTGTGCACCGCATCTGACTGGAGCCCCGTACGCTTAAACACTCCCGGCTCCTGGCCTGTGATGTCACCAATATGGCGCCCAGCTGGCTCCTGCACAACGCCAGCCGCCGTCGAGGAACGTGTGGAAAAACGTTCCCGGGCTCAGCACAGTTCTCAGTTTGGTCCAGGTGTCCAGGTATTATATAGAGTACTGGGTGGAAGGAGTGCGTTGGTGTGTAGTCCTCCGGGTCTCCCTGCCGTGTATCTCACTTGTGTATAAGTTCAGGGGTTTCTAAGCTACTAGTTGTGTTGTAAATACTACCTTGTCACTCAGTACCTCTGTACAATCTGTAAATAAGTAAAGGTTACATTTTTCTACTTGTCTGAGTCTTGTTGATTAATCTATCTATCTATCTATCTGTCTATCTGTCTATATATCTGTCTATCTATCTATCTATCTATCTATCTGTCTATCTGTCTATATATCTGTCTATCTATCTATCTATCTATCTATCTGTCTGTCTGTCTGTATATCTGTCTATCTATCTATCTATCTATCTATCTTTCTATCTATCTATCTATCTGTCTCTATCTAAACTTTACAAATTAACGGTACAGTGTGTAGGATTTGGTGACATCTAGTGGTGTGGTTCCAGATTGCAACCAACTGAGTACCCCTCCGCTCACTCCTCCTTTTCTGTGGTAACATGGTCTGCCAAGTGCAAAACCGTGGTAACGCCGTCCACATCGCTCAGAGGCCATCCTTGCCGTAATAAGACTACTTAAGGAGCAACGGAAGTCAGACGGAAGCCACGGTTTCGCACTCTGCGGCTCACGTTATGGCAGTTTCACAAGCGTGTTGGAGAACTACAGTGGCTTTCAGGTAACGTAAAAATGTGAAAGGCTCTCTCTAGAGCCAGTGTTTGGTTTGTCCGCTCTGGACTACTGTAGAAACATGGCGGACTTCGTGAAGAGGGTCCGCCAAGGATGTATAAAAAGAACTGGATACAGCGCTGGAGGCTCCTGTTCATTCATATGAGAGTTGTTCAGTGGCCCATGAAGCCAAAATGGCTCGACTGCCGAATGATAAAGTACCCGGATCATCCGGCGATCTTCCGCATCCATTGGGCTCATAGAGCAGGTGCAGTAGCGTTTCCTTTAACTTTGCCTCCCAGCCCTCGCTCCAGCCTCGGTCTGGATATCATTCACATGAACAGAGGAAGGAAAATAACTCTGGATTCGGCTATTAGTGCATTTTGCAAATTTTAGGACCTAATGATTTAAATAAGGGTTAATCAAGTTTTCAATTCTGGGAAGTTGATTTACCTAAAAAAAATTATCCGCTGAGTTCCAGACGTCTCTTTCCCAAAGTAAGTATATGAGAAAAAGTATTTTTGACACAGAATTGGTAGTACCGCCGTTTGGCCACTACGAAAATTTAGCGGCCTTGACCCGCTCCCTATGTAGATATGAAGGGATCATTCTAAGGTAACGAAAAGACAACGATTCTTAGTTTCAGGTGATTATACACTAATGAAAACATAGTTATGAATATTATATTCTATTTCTGCTAATAGATCCCCTGAAATGTCACACATGTTCCTTTAAAGAAACGCACATAATGTGATAATCCATGAGCTTTAGAGGTGTTGGTTGATGTTGTTGCCTTTGGACAGAGCCAGGCTAGCTGTTTCCCCCTGTTTCCAGTCATTATGCTAAGCTAACCGTCTCTTAGTGGTAGCTTCATATTTATTGCACAGAGTGGTATCAATCTTCTCATCTGACTCTGCAAGGCAAGTATTTATCAAAATGTTGAACTATTCCTTTAATGACTTATTAACATTTGTAAGTGTAGACCTGAAGGCTCATTAGAAAGTGGGTACACTGTGGGTTTCTCACTTTCTGGTAAGATGTCAAGGACGCTCTGCAGCTCCTTTTAAAAAGTGGTTAACCTGTCAGAACTGTAATTAAAGATGATTCATTTATATTAAAAAAAAGAACAGATCAAGCAAGTTACGTAGGAGGATACACACCAGACCGTGACTCAAGATTATTTGGTCAGACGACTATTTCTAAGGTTCAAGGAAATTAACTTTCAAGTTTTGGGTTGCTTTAATTAATGATAACATAGCTGTAAACTTAATGGCTCATTAGAAAGTCTGTAAGTCAGAGGTTTCTCACTTTCTAATAAGCCATCATGTCTGCAGTTAATAAGTTGAGTTGATAAATTGTTAATGAATGAATTTTGGTCTGGATGCTCTGCTAGCAGCACGGCTCTAGGGATGGTGATGTGGGTCTGTTGGTCCACTGCTTTGGTCCATGCTGAAATGTCTCAACAACTGTTTTATTTTATACAGACATTTATGATCCCCAGAGGATGAATCCAAATGACTTTTCCTCTTGCACCGCCATGAGGTTGACATTTCTGGTTTTGAGTGAAATATCTCAACAACTATTAGATGTATTGCCATAAAATTTGATACTTAACATTTATGTTTCCCTCAGGATGAATTGTAATAACTTTGGTAATTCCTTAAAGGTTCTCTATACCAGTGGTTCCCAACCTGGGGGTCCCAACCCTCTCTAGGGGTCACCAAAGCTTCACGGGGGGGTCACAAGGCTTTCTTTGTTTTAAGGGGTGTAAGGCGACTTTTAAAAAAAAATATATTTACAATTAGCCTTTATCTCAGCATTTCATAGATTTCTGTGAAGAAAATGTAATTAATTTGTTTTTTTTAAAGTTTGGATGATAACATAATATGAAATATCCATAAAATGTGTCACTTATTCAGGGGTCAGTTTAGTCAATGATAGAAAAGAGGTCCCTTAAGGAAAAAGGTTGGTAAACACAACAGTAATGTCTACGCATTTAGCACCTTTAACTTTTCCTATAGCGCCATTATCATCATCAAATTTTGATGTGTCCAATACTTTGGTTTATGACCAAATACCTGCATAACTGATGACATTCCCATCAGCCTCAGCTGTACTTTGTGTTTAGTGCTAATTAGCAAATGTTAGCATGCTAACGAGTGGGCATCTCCGGGCTCTGGGAAGTGAAGCCAGTGTGGAAGAGCCTTAAACTTGCATTCTTTCTAATAGCCAGCAGGGGGGCGACTCCTCTGGTCGCAAAAAGAAGTCTGATTGTATAGAAGTCTATGAGAAAATGACCCTACTTCTCACTTGAATTATTACCTCAGTAAACATTGTAAACATGAGTTTATGGTCTCTATCGCTAGTTTCAAGTCTTCTTCAATACAGCATGATGTTCATTTAGTACATTATGGTCCGGTCTGGGAGTTGTCCGTGTTTCGTCTTAGAACTTTAATCCTGGCAGTCCACAAACCAATGGGTGACGTCACAGTTACTATATCCACTTCTTACTGTACATAGGCTGCAGTCTATGATGCTAACACACTAAACCAAGATAGTGAACATTGTAAACAATTGAAGGTGTTCTTATTAAAGCGCCAGCTAAAGAAATAAAGCTGGTTATGTTGGAGGAGTATTTTTTGCAACCCAAAAGTTGATAAAGACGTAATACAAACTTATAAACCCAACTTCTATCTATCTATCTATCTATATATCTATCTATCTATCTATCTATCTATCTATCTCTCTATCTCTCTATCTATCTATCTCTGCAGTCTGCTGACTC
Organism: Sebastolobus alascanus; assembly: GCA_916701645.2. Taxonomy (NCBI): domain Eukaryota; kingdom Metazoa; phylum Chordata; class Actinopteri; order Perciformes; family Sebastidae; genus Sebastolobus; species Sebastolobus alascanus. The sequence continues at coordinate 958,993 of CAKAOJ020000032.1, forward strand.
AAAAGGGCTTTTTGGGATCCTGCTGCAAAAGCTCTCTCTGCCCCACTCTCCGAAGCCTTTCATAATGCACCCTTAGCATGAGTGTGTGAGTGTGTGCACGTGTGTGTGCAATATGCTTATACGTGTGTGTGTGTTTAGATCAGTGTTCTGGTAAAAAGCTTTATTTTTATATTTTTGTCTCCCTCAGGAGACGGACGCTCTAATCTGGGCTGAAGTGGGACAGGAGAGGGGAGCAGAGAGGAGCACATAGACAACACACACACACACTTATGCATGGTGCAAATCAGCACACACCGAGGCTGGAGGATCTGTCACAAGCCATAGACCAGCTGCAGCCAGAGGAGAAGGAGGAAGGCGGAGAGAGAGGGGAGAACAAAGAGGCGAGGAGTCCCGCTGCAGCCGTCCAGACTTTCTTTGAAATGACTTGGAAAACATCACTCTGCACTACAGAGTGTCCACACAGACCTATACGTCTGTTTGTGCGTATAGGAGTGTGATCATGTGTGTGTGTGTCGCTTCCTCTGAGACGGGGTGTGAGGACCACAGCGTCCTAACTCTTCCTGACGTGATCCATATGCTCGTATCTAATGGACAGAGTGACAACACACACTCAGACACAAGCCTCTGCCTCTTATTTAATTAATAGAATTGTGCCGCCCCACATGTCAAGCTGGTAATGTAATCACTGTAACACACGGCAGCAGAATGCATGTTCCTTGTATCCCTGAGGTAACACTCACACATACATGTGCATAGACATAATCCCAATACTCAGCCACACTGTAGGGGTGTAGGATTAAGCCGATAAATGAAGATAATTAATTTCCTGAAAGAACGTCTGCATCTGAGTGAGCAACCCCGCGGCTGGAGAGGAGGAAAACAAGAGGCATAAGTCAGAGAGAAGATGAGACAGAGCAAAGGATGATGGAGGACGATGAGGGTGATAGCGCTGACTCTGACAGGCCCGCTGTAGGCTGTTGGCTCTTCCCAAGACTTCAAACATCCTCATTAACCAGCAGTCAGCCTACACACTTAACACGTGTGTGTGTGTGTGTGTGTGTGTGTGTGTGTGTGTGTGTGTGTGTGTACACTTGTGTTCTTAAACTGTTGTGATTGAATGTGTGAGAGAGCTAGATAGATAGAAAGAGGAGAGAGGGAGAGAGCAGCGTGTCAGCCTACACACTAAACAAACCCATGAAAATTCATAAGGACCTGGCGACGCCTACTCACAAATACTAAAAATACTGGAGTGAGTTGAGCCTAGTCAGAGGAGAGGAAAGGGGAGGAAGAAGAGCGAGAGAGAGGAGAGATGAATAGAGAGAAATGAGAGAGCAGCAGCAGAGGAGGAGGAGGGAGAAGAAGACGAGATAGGTGTAACATGAACCAGGGGAGAGTAGAGCAGAAAGAGAGGAGAAATAATAGTTACATCAACTGCATCCAACTTGGAACATCTATTCTCAGCCTCCAGCGGTCAGCACTCACTTTGTGTTAGAGAGTGTGTGGATGTGTGTGTGTGTGTGTGTGTGTGTGTTTCGCTGTGAAACTGTTTTCCCTGGATATCTTGAGCTTGAGGAAAAACAGTTTCAATTTCTCTCAACATGTTGACATTCAAGCCTCTGTGTGGTGCAGAAGTTCATACTGATTTGATGGCGATTGACAGCATTTTACCATCAAAGTCATCCATCCAGCAGGGGGAGGAGGGTGGGAGGGTTTTGATTTTGATTCTGCCTTCAGTGCTGATATATAGTCAAAGAAGACATTTTTTTCTGGGCGTCTGAATCGGAACGAAGCGGCTCCTTTCACTGCTCTGATGGTGGACTTTCTGCAGGCTTTAGTAAATGTTGACAGATGATATTTGATTGACAGCACAGCCTTATACACACTGTATCAAGTTTAGGGTTTTTTAAGCCACTTGTTGCCCATCTATCTATGTATGTATGTATGTATGTATGTATGTATCTATCTATCTATCTATCTATCTATCTATCTATCTATCTATCTATGTATGTATGTATGTATGTATGTATGTATGTATGTATGTATCTATCTATCTATCTATCTATCTATCTATCTATCTATCTATCTATGTATGTATGTATGTATGTATGTATGCATGTATCTATCTATGTATCTATGTATCTATCTATCTATCTATCTATCTATCTATCTATATCTTTATTACCCACAATGCAACCCCAAAGCCGACAGTCCGGCCTAAGATTCAAATTTGTTATGCCAGTAGTGTCTGTAACGTAGCCTCAAGCTGCTAGCCTCGAGCAGAGATGAGGAACACGCTACAGAGGTCAGGTAAGGTAAACTCACTTCATTCTGACAGATTTTTTTCATTTTCAAACTTGTCTTCAGCTCCAACCGACGCTGACTTACTGTAAAGGTCCAGACACACCAAGCCGACATCAAAGAACCAGCGGTGATGAAGGCTGACTGTTGCGCTGCCTCATGTTGCCTTTGTGTTGCCCGAAAAGTTGCATTTGAACACCCCGCAAAGACTACAGCTGACGGTACCACGTACATCCTGCACCTGCATGAGGAAATATCTCTTCCTACCAGCAGGTAGCGGTAATCTGCATTCATCATTCAAATAGGGAAACTGGAAGACCGAGGACTGCGGATATACAAGCCGTTGTTATGATACGTACATGAAATAAAGCGGCGTTAGACGACCATTTTCACACCACTCTCACTCACCACTTAGCTTCATTCTATGTCGTTGTGTAAATATCCGTGTATTGGAATGATCAGAAGAGATGAAGATGAAAAATGAGAAGAGCCTTCTGTGTTTTTCCTCTTGACTTTACTCGTTGGCTTGCTTTCCTCACTTCCGTTTCTCTTCTCGTGCACTGATTCGTTTAAGCTGAACAGCCAATCAGATTGATTTCTTTCACCGACGGCCTCCGCATGACATGCCCAAAATTAATAGAGTGTATCTCTGCAACTGCAAGGTCTACTTGAATCATCTTAGTATCATAATAAAGGTAACACTTCTGCAGATTTCTGCAGATGTGTAAGCATCAGTATATACTGTATGTTACTAGGTATACAGTATGTAAATGGAGATGGTACACAACATAAATTTAATATTTCATTTCCACCCAACAAAACTGTACATTTTTAGATTGATGCAGTTGCAGCCCAAAACCCAAACTAAAAATATTATTATTATATTTGTCATATACATACAGGTTCATACATAAAATTTGACCTAGCAACTAGGGGTTCAGTGTCTTGCTCAAGGAAACGCAGACACTAGGAACTGGGGATCAAACCACCAACCTTGTGGTTAAAGATAGGGATGCATCGATCCAACTTTTTCAGTCCCAATACCGATAGCGATACCTGGGCTTTGGGTATCGGTCGATACCGAGTACCGATCCGATACCAGTGTTAAATTAATAAAGCTGTGTGCCTCACTGTGTGGAAGTGACTGGGATCATTCTTTTATGTGTAAGGCAACATCAGGCTGGACTTTAAACATTGCTTTCCTAACTTTTATAAAACAAAATGTAACAGCCAAAGAAAGAAGAAAAGATATCTGCTGGCTGTGATTGGTTGTTCCTGGTCATATGACATGCAGTGCGCGCTGCAGCGTTCAAAAAGTACGTATAGTTATAGTTCACACGTATAGCCGTCATGAACGGGGAAGATTAACTATATAGACCAATAACGTTTCTTGTTCCAGGCTGTAAACATGTTTATTTCTGCTGTAAAGTCGGGTTATTTTAACATGGAGGTCTATGGGGATTGACTGCCATCGAACACAACTTTTGATCACAAAACACCCAAGGTAAGACATCATTTATGGTTATGTTTTCTCTTCTTCGGCTGCTAGTTCAGTGGGTTTTAGTCTGTGGAGTGATGAGACTTAACTTTAAAGGTTGTTATCTGTGTGGAGTCTCAGCTGACGTAATGACGTATCGTCTGCGTGAAGCATGAGGTAGCAAAGCTGTTAGCATCACTACGCACCGTTAGCATGTTTCTGCTGTGTGCTCATTTAGTTGCTCGGTGTTGGAGTTGTGTTTCGTTTTGGTAAAAATGGTTATCATGGGCTTTTAGCCGAGCTGGATCCCGTTGTGTGGCTATGCAGGTTGAATATCTTGCTAACATGTCCTTACTGGTGTTCGTTGTGAACTGAACTGACCCCGGTACTTCCTGCTAACTAAGCATCTTTGAGCCTGAAAACTCCATTCAAACAATCGATCAGCTCTGTTATCTTATTTCAGTCTAGATACTATTAAGTTGTTGAACTGTCCATTATGATTAAGCTGGAATTTAAAAACAAAGTTATGTTGGAATAGGATAAAGATATATTTAATAAAATGTTTCATAAGTCATCAACAGCTATCTTAAAGTAGCCCCAGGTCAGGTGACTGCTGGCAGTTCATCTTCAACTCTAAACAAAACCTTTGATTCATGAATGTAAGTTTAAGCGTTCAAGCTAACTGCAAACACACAAATAAAACATCATCGGAGTTACCGGGAGTCACGTTCCTCCTCTCTTTTTGTAGAGGCTGTTGACAAAAGTAATCTCATTACTGTAACGCGTTACTAAGTAGTGAGTTAAGGCCCAACACTGCTGATAAGCCTCCATGTCTGCACTTGTAAATGTGTTTAAGTGGCATTCCACCAATTTTACACATAAAAGTCAGTTTATTTGTAATGAGAAGTTCTGCAGGGCTTGTGAAAACAGTTGTATGATGTATGTCTCACTGTGTGGAAGTGACTGGGATCATTCTTTTATGTGTAAGGCAACATCAGGCTTGACTTAAACATTGCTTTCCTAACTTTGTAAAACAAAATATAATAAATAAATACATAAATCACATAACATAAATTTTGTGAATTGTTATTTGTTATTAAAATAATAAATCGTACACCAACAAGTTGGCAAAAAAATCTTCAAAATGAACAGGAATTACAATTCAGGTGTAAACCGTTTTAATCAACGAGTTGGTCAAAACTTCAACAGGAATTAACATTCCAGTATATAATAGTATATATAGTATATAAAAATAGAATTGAATTTAATAGATCGGTCCCATTGTCACCAATACCAGGTCCAGCTATTTGAGTTAATATCGGCCTGATGTCTGAATCCAGTATATAATACCAGTATCGGTATTGGTGCATCTCTAACTAAAATGCAACCCTGGAGATTTAAAACTAAAAAACGTCTCCGTTTTAGGGGCTCGAAAACGCTGGAGTAGTTTGGACGCTAGGCATAAACGTTGCAAAAGTTTTAAAACTAAAACGTAGTAGTGTCGATAGTAGCGTGACGTATTAGCCCGAGACATAAAGCCTTTTTAAGACAGAGGGGTGTAGAATTTGATAGACATTTATCAGGCAGGGAAGGTTCATTGAGTCGCATTACGGAAACGTGTGTGTGACCATGGCTCTTGTTAAGTACTAAAAGTGAGAATATCTAAGTCTCGGCTGCTTTCAATTTCAACCATCCTGTCTTTAATCTGTGCCTTGCGGGTCTTCAAACTTTACGGAAGTGCTGTACTAAATCACTGGAGTACCCCTTTAATATCCAGGATAAACGGCTGCTTTCACAGCTCTGATGGTGGACTTTCTGCCTGCTGACAGATGATGTTTGATTGACACCACAGTCTCTGTCAGTCAGCTCAGTTTGAGCAACAAAAGCAACATGGCTTCCCTGGTAGAAAGCTATAAATCTGAAATAAGCACACAGTGGAGAGATGTCATGCGTGACTGATGACAACTAGTCCCTGCCTCACCTCCTCTCTTTCTCTCTCTCTCTCTCTCACATAAATAGCCCTTCCAGGCTATGCTTATGCTAATAGCCGTATGCTAATCAGGGTACTTCCAGGTGCAGAAATAGACACAGAACATTTAGAGTAAATTTAGCTTTAATAACCTGGCTAATCACACCATTAATGTTACATCCAGCCTGACGCACACGTGCACAGTGTGTAGCGTTGTTGTTATTCTAATAGAGGGTTTCCACCTGACTGCTGCTTGCTGAGGAATGCTGGGAGGCAGGAACAAGGAGTTGGACAAACTCCGCTCCGTGTGCATCTCCAGCAACCCTCTCTATGTGTGAGAGCTCGTAAATGTGGGAGCCGCAGCTCTCAGACTTCACGCCGTTTTGTTGTGTTTGTTTTATTTTGTCTCGTCTATAAATGATGAAGCTCCAGGCGGGAGAGAGAGAGAGAGAGAGGCACTCAGCCCTCCCCGGGGGGAGAGTGCTCGCCGCTGGGCATCGTCCCCTCCGCGTCACCCACCTCCCCCCCGACCACAACGCCCCATGACAGATGAACAAGGACAGCTTGTGCATGTGTGTGACTAAAACGAACGATCATGTATGAAACCATGTTCCAATATGCACAGTCGTTGTATTATTATTATTGAAAGCATTGAGTTTGGCACCCATAAATAGTTAATATATGAGTCATTTACTCACTGTAAAAGGTGGCATTAATTTTGTTGCTTTACTCATTACTTCCTGGAAACAGTCATTTGTCAGAGCTGTGCCTATAAATTACCAGCAGTTTCATCTCTTCAAAGAGTCCTGTTTACAACATTACTGACCTTGTGAGTGAGCGTGACCATCAACAACAATGTTTAGTGTTCTTGTCATCTGCTGGCGGAGTAAAACAGAAAAAGTCGCAGGAATAATTTGCAGCTCAGAGAAGGTAAATCTTTCTTTCAATTTACGTTTGTGAGTTGAGAGCGGGTGAGGACAAAAGTTTCAGTTTAGTTCAGTTTATTTTGACATTAAATCACAGACAAGTGTCAAGGATGACACAATAAAGTAGGAGACATTTTGTCTTCGTGGTGTCTCTGTGGTTTGTGTAAATATAAGATGCAGGAGTCCAGATGACTGGATGATGTCATACTATAAACAAGCCAACACGATAAATACTTGTGCTTAAATCTATCATCATCAATAAAATGACTCCAGGCAAACATAAAAAAACCAATAATAATACAGAAAAATGCACATTACAACTTGGGTAATAGGCTTATACATCAATATATAATTTGGCCTTCGAAAATTGTGGTGGTTTTTTTTATCTAATAAAAGGAAATATTGTATTCTCTAAGCATTACTTTTGATAAGATTGTAATGTTGAGAGTGAATTCTTGACCTTGAGAAACAACAGCTGACAAATCAATCTCAACACAAGGTCCACCAGCAGCTTTTCTGGAGCTTTCGATTGTATGATATGATCTTCCTAAACAGATGGAGTCAACTTTTAAGCCAGTCATTAAAATGCTCTGAAAAAATTAAATTTGAACATCTGCAATTTCATGACAACTGAGTGAACACCTGCTGACATGTGTCACACGAAAAGGTTTATGAATGACACGATAATGAGCAAGGCAAAAGCGTGCAATAAGAGTGCCGATCTTGCTTTTGGCGTGTCATTTCCACGCCATGTAGTCTGTACTGACTGCAATGTAAATGCATCCACGTGAATATGCTACTCTCAGAGCTAGTGACGTAGAATAAAAAGTGAGAAAGACAGCTTCTGTGGGCGGGAGGGGAGGTGGATTGAGCCAACAAACACAGGACTTTCAACCAGGAGCTGTTTTGTTTTGTAACTTACATTTGTGATGTTGTGACGTGTTTTTTAGTAATGTTTGTGACGTGTTTTCCGTATTTATGTTACGTTGTTTCCATACGTATTGTACTGTGGTTTTGTTGCCCACACCTAAGCGAGTGGTTTTGTTGCCCCCTGCTGGTACTGCACCTTTATACGTGCGTGAAACTTTCATGCCTTTGAGAGGCAAAAGGTGACACTGTCACGCGCGTATTACACACTTTGGTGTAATATCAGGTTGGATATGATCAAAAGCTCCAGAAACAGCTACTAAAAAAACATTGTGGCGAGATTGTCTCGTCAACGATTGTAATGTTGTCTTGGATAACTTGTATTTGGCGATTTATAGGTCACATGACTAATAACAATCTATATGTAAACAACCCCAGATACCACCCTGTTGAAGGCAACATACAGTAACCAGAAACCTTTGGAAAACGAAGCATATTGGAAAAGAATTCTTACCTAATTTTGATGGACTTGTAGTGAAACTCACACTGCCCCTCGCTGTGTGTGTTTTCTTAAAGTTAGAAAAAATAAAATTGAGTTGAGCAATTTATTAAATTACTTGTCAGTGTCAAACTTGTCTTTCAGTTGTGTAAACCGACCTTTCAGCGCTGTTGACTGAGCCCATAAATGATGTACTCGTAACCGCATAGATGTTTAAAAATGAAGTCATCTGTGCAGTTGAGGTGAACCCTGCTGCTTTTAAACCCCATTCACTTACTTCATCACATGGACAGGAAAAAAAGCCCGTAAGTCCACAAAACACAAGAAGAATGCTTGTACGAGCTCGTATTGAATTATGTGCACACCGGGAGTAAAAGCCAAACTGGAGGCTCAGCAGGAGGCACGGAGCACAACGTATTTCTTCTTTCTTAAAAGGAAATGTACCACTGGGCCTGATGCATGTTCCCCCACTGGCTCCATACACTAAATATCAGTTTACGCTACAATATATATCATTATACTTTACTATACCTACTATTTCCTGAGACATTTCTGCTGTAAACACATGAAAAAAACTCTGTTTGTTCAGATTAATGTCGCTGAAGAGACCTAAAGACAACAGATTTTTGACTTTACTTCACTCTGCAAAGTGTCACAGGGGTTGTCTGGCTGTGTCTCTGTCCGAGGTGCTGATTGTGAGTCTGTCAGCAGTGCAGGAGCTGTCCAAGGTGTTTGAAGAGTTTCATGCTGACTTTAATGTCTGCTGCTGGTGGGAGGCACTCAGCCTGCGTCAGATCTTTCTTACTTAATCACTGAGACATTACTTGCGCCTGTCTGCTGGGATATAGAAACTATGGGAGCTTCGTTCCTTGCTGAGACTTAGAACATGTTTCCCTGACATCTTACTTTCAGCAAACGTATAGTTGTGGTATAATTTCCTGTCAGTTTGTTGTTTTGTGCCCATTTTTTAGTGGTTCCCTGTCTGGTCTAGTTTATTATTTTCTTGGCAACAGATGAAAAAGTTTGTAAAACTTTCTGACCGTTATCAGTCCTCTCTGTCCTTTGGTCGTTGCCAGCGAGGCTGTACATCAGGTGCTGAAGCAGGACACTGACACTGAAATTCAAATTGTTTTCAATGTATGGATGTAGGAAACAACAAGTGGCTCTGTGAGTGGGTGTTTTGAAGTAGGTTTGTATGAAGTACTTACCCATAGTCAGTGTATTACACACAGAAGCAAAGCAATGTACTGCTGTGGACGGAGACATCATCAAAATGTATTTTAGCCACCTAAAAGAAAGGCCCACCTAAAAAATAAATATAATTTTAAGTGTACACTATATTTAGAATATTTTCACTGCTTGCTCATCTTGCACTAATCTTGCCGTCAGACAGCCCTTGCCGACGGGGAGTTTAAGCCGTTGTATCTATCTGCTCTTGCAGAAGCCACCAGACTCCATTGAAAAAAAAACCAGTAACTTTTCCCCGCAGAACATGGGGGTTGCTGGTCGGGGCTTGCTTGGTGAATCCAAACTAACCAAAGTCTCACAATAGCACAAACAAACTAACTGATCGAGGCAGCGGTAGACCAGCGAGTCCTGTGTTCTGTGAGTTAAAAATGCTGTTTTTTTCGATGGAGTCTCGCGGCTTTGGCAAGAAAATAGATTCTGGCTTCAGTTCCCCATTGAAAACATAGACTGTATAGCTGTCTCATGGCAAGGTAAACCAGTGAAAACATTCTAAATATAGCGTACACTTAAACTGATATTGATTTTTTTTTTTTCGGAGGGCCTTTCTTTTAGGTGGCTAAAATAACATTTTGCTGCCGGCCCCGTCCACAGCGGTACATAGCTTTGCTTCTTCTTCTTCTTTTTTGTAACTCCTGTCTGTTTCTCCAATCTACTGTAAGTAATAAACTGACTATGGATAAGTACCTCATACAACCCCACTTCAAAACACCCAACTATCCCTTAAAGCTTTTAACCTTGAGGTAAATTCTATCTTTAGCAATAGCAGGTCATAAACCAAAGTATTGAAGAAATAAATTAATTGACCTGATGATGGCACTAGAAAGGGGATCAAGTCATTAGGATTCGTCCTCAGGGTATCATGAATATGTGTACCAAACTTCTTGGCAATCCATCCAACAGTTGTCGAGACATTTCACTGCAACGCCATGGTGGCACGTAAAGAGTTATTAGGAATCGGATACATTGTCTGACTGACCAATGTTACCACCCATGTAAGTCACCTTTGACAAAAGTTGTTGGAGGAAAGGATATCAGAGCTGCTCACTAGGTTCAATCCCAGTTTGAACAGCAGGCCACCACCATAGCTCCATCCAGTGTCTTACTCCTTTTCCTTTCAGCTGAAGCCACTCGCAAGCCAGTTGGCTCAAGAGCTAGAGGCCACTCTCCTAATCCCCACGGGATACAAAGAGAGTGCAAATTTCTGTCTGACTTGCTGGGTACAAGTACAATGTGACCCAGCAGTCAGGGCCCAGCCATCCAAATCCTTCCCAAGACATGCGATGTTTTGTTTGCTATCTCTGTGTGGTCAGCTGTGATTTGAGCCGGAGCCGTCGAGGAACACAAATCCAACGACTGGATGCAAAAATGGTGCATGATTTCATGCTGTTTGCCAACAAAAAGGAACTGTAGACATTTAAATAACTGAGTTCTGCATCCTGGCAGTAGAGACTACGTAGAAATCTGAAGTCTTGTTGAATACATGTTTCCAGGGGTCGGCTAAAAGCATAAAGACGCTGGTGACATTTGAATTATAAGACCACCTAAAGGAGCTGATTATGTTCCCATTTGGGTTGACACCTGGCTCAGACCTCACCTGTAGCTGGTAGAGACCCAGGCCAGTAGAGAGGCCAATGCAAATCAGGGACCTCTCAGCAAGCAGCAGAGGCTGTGAAATGGCACTTCACTGCATGCGATTGTGTTATCAACATCCTATATTTTCATTCTAATTGTTGGAATTCACTTCCAGTGACTGCAGCCATTTTTTAAGACAAAAATCAAACTTTACTAGTTTTATAGCTTCCCTAAATTGGCTTAAAGCTGGGGCAGGTAGTTTGTTTTTGGCGTCATTGGGCAAAAAATCCACAATAACCTTTCAGCATATTGTAATTCAAGTGGTCTGAGAGATAACTAGACTTCTACACCTCCTCTTGGCTGTTTTCAGGCTTTAGAAAAATCTAGCTTGTAATGGTAGACTTTGGCCAATCACAGGTCATTTCAGAGAGAGGACGTTCCTATTGGCTGTTCTACAAATACAGATGCGCGTGCACGTCCCTTCAGGCGGTGAAAGCCTGATTCAACAGCAGAGTATCCTGCAGGAAAAGTTGCTATTCCAGCATTGGCAACAACTGCCTGCACTGCAAAGCAACCCAAAAAATGAAGACGGACTCATCAAAAAGAGAGTCTGACAATGTTGTCGAAGCGTTTCAGAGATGGAGAGAAAATGTTGCTAATAGTTTAATCTTCTGCTAACCATAGCCGTAAACAGAAGGCTAAACTATTATCAAAACTATTAGCAACATTTTCTCTCCATCTCTGAAATGCTTAGCCGATATTGTAGCTCGCTAGAGCCTCGGATCACAGTTTGTCATCTCAAAGGGCTTTACAGGCCCACAAGTTTGTAAAGAAAACATCTCGGTAGTTCTCATAAAATTGCCGCTATATAAAGGCATCAGGATCACAATGATGATCATGATGATGTTTGAAATGGATGACTAGTACTCGCACAGGTCAGTGCAGTGGTTCTCAACCTTTTTCGTGTCAAGGACCCCTAAATTATGATGAATGATAAGATTTATCTTCAGGGACCTCCATCTGAAAAGATTTTGGTTGTTAGTTATGATTAAAACGAGAGTTATAGGTCTCAACTGCAGTTGAGGAGATAACCGTGGAGGAAGTGAAACCTGTGATCAGAATAGTCACTCTAATGACTCCTACTCAGGTTGGGCTCACTTCTATAGTGAGTTAAATAGTGAAAATCAACTATTCCCCATTTTTCTGGAGAACCCCTGGAACTCCCTCAAGGATCCCTGGGGGTCCCCGGACCCCTGGTTGAGAACCACTGGGTTACTGTATGAAGGATGATGTTTGAAATGAATGGCTAGTACTCATACAGGTTACCTTATGAAGCACGTGCATATGCCCATGCTCATCTGGTAGGAGGGATTAGGACAAAGAAGGGAGAGCTGCAGGATGAGGGCTGTATTTTCAAATTCTGGCGATTTCTTTTTTTTCCTTTTCCAGAAAACTGCCTACCCTGCAGGCACTTCATTAATCCCTCCAACAGCAGCTCTGGTGCTCCACCATGCTCAGTAATAACATCTCTTCTCTGCCTTCTGATGGTGCCTGATCCCTGTTCCCCTGACCTTGGACCTTTCAACTACTTCTGACAACACCCAAGACCCATGATTACTCATTGTTTTCTAAGAACGGTAAGTTTATCAAGAAAATAAGCTGATATAGCCTAACCAAGACAGACAGGGAAACATTTAGGGGGATCTATTGGCAAAAATGGAATATGATATTAATAAGTATGTTTTCCTTAGTGTATAATCACCTGATAATAAGAATAATTGTGTTTTCGTTAGCTTAGAATGAGCCGTTTATATCTACAAAGGGAGCAGGTCCGCCATGTTTCTACAGTAACCCCAAACTGACAAACCAAACTCTGGCTCTAGATGGGGACATTTGCGTTTTCGCGTCGGCCACCGTAGTTCTCCTACATGCTCGGCACAAGCTTCAGTTATTTGCAATCTGCAGCCTCTCCGCCAGATCCTACACACTGCACCTTTAACTTGTTAGCTACTACTTTAACTCTTCTTGTGTCCCTAATCCAGTTTCTCACATTACCATTCCCTCTTGTCCTTCACTTGAACTATTTCTATGTTTGGTAATAAGGTATATACGAGGCCAAGTCAAGGTCATTCTCTAACAATGACTGTTTATTCAGTTTGAACTGTCCTGACACATGATTTTAAGGAACCACACTCACTAGATGTTTCAGGTTTCACTGATCAGCAGGTCATTTGTCACCTTCCTGCTCTCACAGTCGCCAGTCCTGCAATGTAAGCGCTCAAACAAGCAAAACTGTCACTCAGGCCTAAATCAGGGCATAAATTTGCTGCGTAATGAGAGCAGCCAGTCAGTGACGCGCCTAGCAGCCACCTCACAGCCAAGTGTTTTCTGTGGTGATGGTAGGAAATCGTTTAAAGCACGATTATCCCTTCCCTAAATAAAACATACAATAATATACTGTAATGCCATTTGTCAGAAATATAATATTTATAACTATGTTTTCTTTAGTGTATAATCACCTGAAACTAAGAATCGTTGTGTTTTCGTTACCTTAGAATGAGCCGTTCATATCTACATAGGGAGCAGGTCCTCTTCACAGAGTCCGCCATGTCGCTCTGCCATGTTTCAACAGTAGCCCAGAACGGACAAACC